>OU342745.1:319317121-319760812 GCA_910589775.1 Avena eriantha | reverse complement strand
TTTCTGAGTTAGGAAATGTTCCGGAGTATTTGTATGAGGGTTCTAGAAGGTTTCGGAATGTTCGGAAGGTTCTGGAAGGTTTCTTGGAGTTTGCTTGAAAACCAAGGAAGGGATCAAGGAGTCCTGGTGGGTCAAGACTAGGAGTCGTGGGGGAGGAGGACTCCTCCCCCCTCCCCAATCCGCCGGCCCTAGAGGGAGGGGAGTCCTACAAGGACTCCCCCTCCCCATGGCGCCTCACCCCCTTTAAATAGAGGGGCAGGGGCGCCCCCTCCACCCCTGCTCCATAACTCCAATCTCTGCCGCCTCTCTCCTCCTCCTTTCTTCTGCACAGGCATAGGCGAAGCCCTGCAGAATTCTCTACTCCACCACCACCACCACGCCGTCGTGCTGCTGGGATTCCGTGGAGAAGATCTACTACCTCCGCTGCTCGCTGGAACGAGGAGAGGAAGGTCTGCTTCGACTCCGCACGTGTGACCGACTGCGGAAGCGCTGCCGAAACACGGCGCCGGAAGGATCGTCCACTTGACCGACTGCCGGAAGCATGAACATTATATCTGGATCCTGTTTATTGCGAGACGGTTACTCTTTTAAGTCCGAGAATAAAGGTTGTTCGATTTATATGAGTAATATCTTTTATGGTAATGCACCTGAGATGAATGGTTTATTCTTACTGAATCTCGATAGTAGTGATACACATGTTCACAACATAGATGCTAAACGAATAAAATTAAATGATAATTCTACATACATGTGGCACTGTCGTCTTGGTCACATTGGAGTGAAGCGTATGAAGAAACTCCATTCTGATGGACTTCTTGAATCACTTGATTTTGAATCACTTGAAAGATGCGAAGCATGTCTAATGGGAAAAATGACTAAGACTCCATTCTCTGGAATAATGGAGCGAGCTACAGACTTATTGGAAATAATACATACCGATGTGTGCGGTCCAATGAGTGTAGCGTCGCGTGGTGGATATCGTTATGTTCTCACTTTCACGGATGACTTGAGTAGATATGGGTATGTCTACTTTATGAAACATAAGTCCGAAACTTTCGAGAAGTTTAAGGAATTTCAAAGTGAAGTGGAAAATCATCGTAACAAGAAGATTAAGTTTCTGCGTTCTGATCGTGGAGGTGAATATCTGAGTTATGAGTTTGGCATGCATTTAAAGAAACGTGGAATACTTTCGCAGTTGACACTGCCGGGAACACCACAGCGTAATGGTGTGTCTGAACATCGTAATCGAACTCTCTTAGATATGGTTCGGTCTATGATGTCTCTTACAGATTTACCGTTATCATTTTGGGGCTATGCATTAGAGACAGCCGCATTTACTTTAAATAGGGAACCATCTAAATCCGTTGAAACGACACCGTACGAATTGTGGTTTGGTAAGAAACCTAAGTTGTCGTTCCTTAAAGTTTGGGGTTGCGAGGCATATGTAAAGAAGTTACAACCGGATAAGCTAGAACCCAAAGCGGAGAAATGCGTCTTCATAGGATACCCTAAAGAAACAATTGGGTATACCTTCTATCATAGATCCGAAGGCAAAGTTTTCGTTGCGAAGAATGGATCCTTCCTTGAGAAGGAGTTTCTCTCGAAGGAGGTGACTGGAAGGAAAGTAGCACTCGATGAGGTTATTGAACCTTCTCTCGGATTTGAGAGTAGCGTAGCACCGAAAGATGTTTTTGTGCCACCTGCACCAATTGGAGAGGAAGCTAATGATAATGATCATGAAACTTCAAATGAAGTTACTGCTAAAACCTCGCAGGTCAACGAGGGTTCGTACCACTCCTGATTGGGATGACTCTTCCTTGAACGTTATGTTGGTGGACAACGCTAATGACCCTGTGACGTATGAAGAAGCTATGGTGAGCCCAGATTCCGACAAATGGCTAGAAGCCATGAAATCCGAAATGGGATCCATGTACGAAAACCAAGTGTGGACTTTGGTGGACTTACCGCATGGCCGTAAGGCTGTCGAGAACAAATGGATTTTCAAGAGAAAAACAGATGCTGATGGTAATGTTACCGTCTATAAAGCTCGACTTGTCATGAAAGGGTTCTGACAAATACAAGGAGTTGACTATGATGAGACATTCTCACCAGTAGCGAAGCTAAAGTCTGTGAGGATTTTGTTAGCAATTGCTGCATATTTCGATTATGAGATTTGGCAGATGAATGTCAAAACGGCGTTCCTTAATGGTGACATTGAGGAAGAGTTGTATATGGTACAACCCAAGGGTTTTGTCGATCCTAAAGATGCTGACAAGGTATGCAAACTTCAGCGCTCCATTTATGGACTGAAGCAAGCATCCCGGAGTTGGAATCAACATTTTGATAAAGTAATCAAAAACTTTGGATTTATACAAACTTATGGAGAAGCTTGTATTTACAAGAAAGTGAGTGGGAGCTCTGTAGCATTCCTAGTACTATATGTAGATGACATATTGTTGATTGGGAATGATATAGAACTTCTTAGTAGCGTCAAAACATATTTGAATAATAGTTTTTCAATGAAGGATCTTGGCGAAGCGGCATATCTTCTAGGTATCAAGATTTATAGAGTTAGATCAAGACGCCTAATAGCGCTTTCACAAAGTACATACTTAGACAAAGTTCTAAAGAAGTTTAGAATGGAAGATAGCAAGAAAGGGTTCGTGCCCATGTTGTCAGGTAAGACCTTGAGTAAAACTCAAAGTCTAGCTATGGCAGAAGATAGAGAGAAAATGAATAATATTCCCTACGCTTCGGCCATAGGTTCTATCATGTATGCCATGCTGTGTACAAGACCGGATATAGCACATGCTGTTAGTTTGACTAGCAGATATCAAAGTGATCCTAGAATGGAGCACTGGACAGCGGTCAAGAATATCCTAAAGTACCTAAAATGGACTAAGGATATGGTTCTTTCTTATGGAGGTGATGAACAGCTTGTTGTAACGGTTACACCGATGCTAGTTGGAACACCGATCCGGATGACTCAAAGTCACAGTCGGGATACGTATTTATTTTGAATGGTGCTGTAGTGAGCTGGAGGAGTGCGAAGCAAAGCGTTGTGGCAAAATCTTCAACTGAATCGGAATATATAGCTGCTTCGGAGGCTGCACAAGAAGCCGTTTGGATGAAGGAATTCATTACTGAACTTGGCGTGGTTCCCAGTGCGTTGGACCCGATGGCCATCTACTGTGACAACACAGGTGCCATAGCTAATGCACAGGAGCCAAGGTCACATAGCAAGATGAAGCACATCAAGCTACGTTTCCACGCTATTCGCGAGTATGTCCGAGATGGTGACATAAAGATTTGCAAAGTACACACTGATCTGAATGTGGCGGATCCGTTGACTAAACCTCTCCCTAGAGCAAAGCATGACCAACACCAGAACGCCATGGGTGCTCGGTATATTACCATGTAATCTAGATTATTGACTCTAGTGCAAGTGGGAGACTGTTGGAGATATGCCCAAGAGGCAATAATAAAAGTGATTATTATTATATCTTTGTGTTTATGATGAATGTTTACATCCCATGCTATAATTGTATTATTAGGAAACACTAATACATGTGTGTTTTGTAAACATAAGAGAGTCCCTAGTAAGCCTCTTGTTGAACTGGCTTGTTGATTGATTGATGATCATGGTTTCCTGAGCATGGACATTAGGATGTGATTAATAACAAGGTTATATCATTAGGAGAATGATATGATGGACACACACCCATAGTAAGCGTAGATCAAGTCATTTAAGTTCGTATTGCTGTAAGCTTTCAAATGCATAGTAACCTAATCCTTCGACCATGAGGTTGTGTTAATCACCATCACCGGATGGGTACTTTGATGACATCAAACACCGCTTCGTAACTGGGTGGTCATAAAGGTGTCATTGGGTATTCTGAAAGTATGTGTTGAAGCGCATGAACCAAGATTGGGATTTGTCCATCCATATGACGGATAGATATGCTCAGGGCCCTCTCGGTGGAATGTCATCTAGTTAGCTTGCAAGCATGTGACTGGGTCACAAGGGATGACATATCACGGAACGAGTAAAGAGTACTTATCAGTAACGAGGTAGAACTAGGTATGGAGATGCCGACGATCAAACCTCGGATAAGTATAGTATCGCGTGACAAAGGGAATTGGTTTCGTATGTAAATGGTTCAATCGATCACGAAGTCATCGTTGAGTATGTGGGAGCCATTATGGATCTCCAGGTCCCGCTGATGGTTATTGATAGGAGATGTGTCTCTGTCATGTCTACATATTCACGAACCGTAGGGTGACACACTTAAGGTTAGAAGTTGTTTTAAGTAGATATGGAATGTGCGTTGGAGACCGAATGTTGTTCGGAGTCTCGGATTGGATTCGGGACATCACGAGGAGATCCGGAATGGTCCGGAGAATAAGATTCATATATTGGAGATCATTTTCTGAGTTAGGAAATGTTCCGGAGTATTTGTATGAGGGTTCTAGAAGGTTTCGGAATGTTCCGGAAGGTTCTGGAAGGTTTCTTGGAGTTTGCTTGAAAACCAAGGAAGGGATCAAGGAGTCCTGGTGGGTCAAGACTAGGAGTCGTGGGGGAGGAGGACTCCTCCCCCCCTCCCCAATCCGCCGGCCCTAGAGGGAGGGGAGTCCTACAAGGACTCCCCCTCCCCATGGCACCTCACCCCCTTTAAATAGAGGGGCAGGGGCGCCCCCTCCACCCCTGCTCCATAACTCCAATCTCTGCCGCCTCTCTCCTCCTCCTTTCTTCTGCACAGGCATAGGCGAAGCCCTGCAGAATTCTCTACTCCACCACCACCACCACGCCGTCGTGCTGCTAGGATTCCGTGGAGAAGATATACTACCTCCGCTGCTCGCTGGAACGAGGAGAGGAAGGTCTGCTTCGACTCCGCACGTGTGACCGACTGCGGAAGCGCTGCCAAAACGCGGCGCCGGAAGGATCGTCCACTTGACCGACCGCGAAAGCGCTGCCGGAACACGACGCCGGAAGGATCGTCCACACGATCTTGAGATTGGCAAGTGATCGGCTACATCAACCACGAGATCTAATCTCGTTAACGCTTTCAGATCTACGAGGGTTAGTTCCTATCTATCTCGTTGCACATGTCTAATAGATTAGATCTTGGCTTTTATCTAGATTAGATCTGGGTTTTGTTTGTTCTTGCGGTAGAATTTTTTGTTTTCCATGCTACGAACCCATCAGTGGTATCAGAGCCGAATCTATGCGTAGATCTGTTGCACGAGTAGAACACAATGTTTTTGTGGGCGTTGATGCTTTTGTTGTCAGTGTCTTAGCGTGTACTTTGCATCTTGCGGCATGGTGGGATGAAGTGGCTCGGGCTAACATTACATGTCATCGCACATGAGACTTGCTCCACGCTTGACGTGCAACTTGCTTTGCACAAGTGGCTTTGCGGGTGTCCGTCTCTCCCACCATAGTTAAGATTCAATTTACAATGAGCATCTTGACAACACTTGTATCAACGTTGTGGTCCTTGTTCATAGGTAAGGTCGGTCTTATGCGAAAGCCCCAAACCACGTAAAACATGCAAAGAAAATTAGAGGCGTCTAACTTGTTTTTGAAGGGGTTTTGTGATGTGATATGGCCATCATGTGATTATGATTGTATTTGATGTATGCAATGATCCTTGTTGTAATATGGCAACCGGCAGGAGCCTAATGGTTGTCTTTAATTCTATTAAGACCTGCGTGTCTATTCATCTTGTAATAGCTTTATTCCAAGTAGTTGTAATAGTTGCTGGTGATGATGGACAACCATGAAGCGGCGCCACTAACCTTGACGCAATGCTGGTGATGATGGAGATCATGTTCGTGCTTTGGAGATGGAGATCAAAGGCGCAAGAAGAAAAGGCCATATCATATCACACAAATTATGAATTGCCTGTGATGTTAATCCTTTATGCATCTTGTTTTTCTTAGATCGCGACGGTAGCATTATAAGATGATCCCTCTCACTAAATATCAAGTAATAAAGTGTTCACCCTTAGTTGGCACCGTTGCTAAGACTCGTCGTTTCGAAACATCTCGTGATGATCGGATGTGATAGATTCTACGTGTGCATACAACGGGTGCAAGCCAGATTTGCACATGCGGAAACTAAGGTTATCTTGACGAGCCTAGCATGTATAGACATGGTCTCGGAACATGGAATACCGAAAGGTAGAGCATGAGTCATATAAATGATATGATGAACATGAAGATTGTTCGCCGATGAAACTACATCTTCTCTCGTGAAGATCGGACTTGGTGTAGTGGACTTGGTTCGTGTAATCACTAAGACAATGTGAGGGATGTTGTTTTGAGTGGGAGTTCACCTAGTTAGTTTAAGAATTAAATTAGAACTCAATTTGTCATAAACTTAGTATAAACTACTTGCAAATTGTTGTAGATTATGGCGACCCCCTCCATCAATTTCAATGCGTTCCTAGAGAAAGAAAAGCTTAAGAACAATGTAAGCAATTTCACGGACTGGTTCCGTGGACTGAAGATCGTCCTCAGGGCTGGTCAGTTGACCTATGTGCTCGAAGCACCGCTAGGTGACCCACCTGCAGATAATGCCACCGATGACGAAAAGAATGTTTACGCCACTCGGAAAAATAATTACTCCACAGTTCAGTGTGCCATCCTGTACAGTTTAGAAGTGGAGCTCCAAAAGCGTTTTGAGCACCACGACCCGTTCGAGATCATTAAGGAGCTCAGGCTAATTTTTGAGACTCGCGCGGCCATGGAGAGCTATGAGGCCTCTGAAAAGTTCTTTAACTGTAAGATGGAAGAAGGAAGCTCCGTTAGCGAGCACATACTCACCGTGTCTGGGTACGCAAACAAGCTCCAAGAGTTGGGAATATCGATTCCTAATGAATTGGGGATTCACCGTCTCCTTCAATCACTGCCACCAAGTTACAAGAACTGTGTGATGTACTACAACATGCACTGCATGAACAAGACGTTGCCTGAACTATCGTCCATGCTGAAAACTGCTGAAGTGGAGATAAAGAAGGAGCACCAAGTGTTGATGGTCAATAAGACCACCAATTTCAAGAGACGGGGCAAGCCTAAGAACAAGGGCAACTTCAAGAAGGACGGCAAGAAAGCTGCCGCACCTGCTAAGAAGCCCAAGGCTGGTCCTCAGCCTGAAACTGAGTGCTTCTACTGCAAGGGTGATGGTCACTGG
This sequence comes from Avena eriantha, assembly GCA_910589775.1. Taxonomy (NCBI): domain Eukaryota; kingdom Viridiplantae; phylum Streptophyta; class Magnoliopsida; order Poales; family Poaceae; genus Avena; species Avena eriantha. Next base: position 319,753,617 of record OU342745.1, on the reverse strand, counting down.
AAGCGTAACTGCCCCAAGTACCTGGCGGATCTGAAGAATGGCAACATCAAGAAGAAAGGTATATTTGATATATGTGTTATAGATGTGTATCTTACTAGTAATCGTAGTAGTGCCTAGGTATTTGATACTGGTTCGGTTGCTCATATTTGTAACTCGAAACAGGAGCTACGGAATAAACGAAGACTGGCAAGAGACGAGGTGACGATGCGGGTTGGAAATGGCTCCAAGGTTGATGTGATCGCCGTCGGCACGCTCCCTCTACATCTACCTTCAGGATTAGTTTTAAATTTGTATAATTGTTATTTGTTGCCTGCGTTAAGCATGAGCATTATATCTGGATCCTGTTTATTGCGAGACGGTTACTCTTTTAAGTCCGAGAATAAAGGTTGTTCGATTTATATGAGTAATATCTTTTATGGTAATGCACCTGAGATGAATGGTTTATTCTTACTGAATCTCGATAGTAGTGATACACATGTTCACAACATAGATGCTAAACGAATAAAATTAAATGATAATTCTACATACATGTGGCACTGTCGTCTTGGTCACATTGGAGTGAAGCGTATGAAGAAACTCCATTCTGATGGACTTCTTGAATCACTTGATTTTGAATCACTTGAAAGATGCGAAGCATGTCTAATGGGAAAAATGACCAAGACTCCATTCTCTGGAATAATGGAGCGAGCTACAGACTTATTGGAAATAATACATACCGATGTGTGCGGTCCAATGAGTGTAGCGTCACGTGGTGGATATCGTTATGTTCTCGCTTTCACGGAAGACTTGAGTAGATATGGGTATGTCTACTTTATGAAACATAAGTCCGAAACTTTCGAGAAGTTTAAGGAATTTCAAAGTGAAGTGGAAAATCATCGTAACAAGAAGATTAAGTTTCTGCTTTCTGATCGTGGAGGTGAATATCTGAGTTATGAGTTTGGCATGCATTTAAAGAAACGTGGAATACTTTCGCAGTTGACACCGCCGGGAACACCACAGCGTAATGGTGTGTCCGAACATCGTAATCGAACTCTCTTAGATATGGTTCGGTCTATGATGTCTCTTACAGATTTACCGTTATCATTTTGGGGCTATGCATTAGAGACAGCCGCATTCACTTTAAATAGGGCACCATCTAAATCCGTTGAAACGACACCGTACGAATTGTGGTTTGGTAAGAAACCTAAGTTGTCGTTCCTTAAAGTTTGGGGTTGCGAGGCATATGTAAAGAAGTTACAACCTGATAAGCTAGAACCCAAAGCGGAGAAATGCGTCTTCATAGGATACCCTAAAGAAACAATTGGGTATACCTTCTATCATAGATCCGAAGGCAAAGTTTTCGTTGCGAAGAATGGATCCTTTCTTGAGAAGGAGTTTCTCTCGAAGGAGGTGACTGGAAGGAAAGTAGCACTCGATGAGGTTATTGAACCTTCTCTCGGATTTGAGAGTAGCGCAGCACTGGAAGATGTTTTTGTGCCGCCTGCACCAATTGGAGAGGAAGCTAATGATAATGATCATGAAACTTCAAATGAAGTTACTGCTGAACCTCGCAGGTCAACGAGGGTTCATACCACTCCTGATTGGTATGACTCTTCCTTGAACGTCATGTTGGTGGACAACGCTAATGACCCTATGACGTATGAAGAAGCTATGGTGAGCCCAGATTTCGACAAATGGCTAGAAGCCATGAAATCCGAAATGGGATCCATGTACGAAAACCAAGTGTGGACTTGGGTGGACTTACCGGATGGCCGTAAGGCTGTCGAGAACAAATGGATTTTCAAGAGAAAAACAGATGCTGATGGTAATGTTACCGTCTATAAAGCTCAACTTGTCGCGAAAGGGTTCCGACAAATTCAAGGAGTTGACTATGATGAGACATTCTCACCAGTAGCGAAGCTAAAGTCTGTGAGGATTTTGTTAGCAATTGCTGCATATTTCGATTATGAGATTTGGCAGATGGATGTCAAAACGGCGTTCCTTAATGGTGACATTGAGGAAGAGTTGTATATGGTACAACCCAAGGGTTTTGTCGATCCTAAAGATGCTGACAAGGTATGCAAACTTCAGCGCTCCATTTATGGACTGAAGCAAGCATCCCGGAGTTGGAATCAACATTTTGATAAAGTAATCAAAAACTTTGGATTTATACAAACTTATGGAGAAGCTTGTATTTACAAGAAAGTGAGTGGGAGCTCTGTAGCATTCCTAGTACTATACGTAGATGACATATTGGTGATTGGGAATGATATAGAACTTCTTAGTAGTGTCAAAACCTATTTGAATAATAGTTTTTCAATGAAGGATCTTGGCGAAGCGGCATATATTCTAGGCATCAAGATTTATAGAGATATATCAAGACGCCTAATAGCGCTTTCACAAAGTACATACTTAGACAAAGTTCTAAAGAAGTTTAGAATGGAAGATAGCAAGAAAGGGTTCGTGCCCATGTTGTCAGGTAAGACCTTGAGTAAAACTCAAAGTCTAGCTATGGCAGAAGATAGAGAGAAAATGAATAATATTCCCTATGCTTCGGCCATAGGTTCTATCATGTATGCCATGCTGTGTACAAGACCGGATATAGCACATGCTGTTAGTTTGACTAGCAGATATCAAAGTGATCCTGGAATGGAGAACTGGACAGCGGTCAAGAATATCCTAAAGTACCTAAATAGGACTAAGGATATGGTTCTTTCTTATGGAGGTGATGAACAGCTTTTTGTAAACTGTTACACCGATGCTAGTTGGAACACCGATCCGGATGACTCAAAGTCATAGTCGGGATACGTATTTATTTTGAATGGTGCTGTAGTGAGCTGGAGGAGTGCGAAGCAAAGCGTTGTGGCGAAATCTTCAACTGAATCGGAATACATAGCTGCTTCGGAGGCTGCACAAGAAGCCGTTTGGATGAAGGAATTCATTACTGAACTTGGCGTGGTTCCCAGTGCGTTGGACCCGATGGCCATCTACTGTGACAACACAGGTGCCATAGCTAATGCACAGGAGCCAAGGTCACATAGCAAGCTGAAGCACATCAAGCTACGTTTCCACGCTATTCGCGAGTATGTCCGAGATGGTGACATAAAGATTTCCAAAGTACACAATGATCTGAATGTGGCGGATCCGTTGACTAAACGTCTCCCTAGAGCAAAGCATGACCAACACCAGAACGCCATGGGTGTTCGGTATATTACCATGTAATCTAGATTATTGACTCTAGTGCAAGTGGGAGACTGTTGGAGATATGCCCAAGAGGCAATAATAAAAGTGATTATTATTATATCTTTGTGTTTATGATGAATGTTTACATCCCATGCTATAATTGTATTATTAGGAAACACTAATACATGTGTGTTTTGTAAACATAAGAGAGTCCCTAGTAAGCCTCTTGTTGAACTAGCTTGTTGATTGATTGATGATCATGGTTTCCTGATCATGGACATTAGGATGTGATTAATAACAAGGTTATATCATTAGGAGAATGATATGATGGACACACACCCATAGTAAGCGTAGCATAAGATCAAGTCATTTAAGTTCGTATTGCTGTAAGCTTTCAAATGCATAGTAACCTAATCCTTCGACCATGAGGTTGTGTTAATCACCATCACCGGATGGGTACTTTGATGACATCAAACACCGCTTCGTAACTGGGTGGTCATAAAGGTGTCATTGGGTATTCTGAAAGTATGTGTTGAAGCGCATGAACCAAGATTGGGATTTTTCCATCCATATGACGGATAGATATGCTCTGGGCCCTCTCGGTGGAATGTCATCTAGTTAGCTTGCAAGCATGTGACTGGGTCACAAGGGATGACATATCACGGAACGAGTAAAGAGTACTTATCAGTAACGAGGTAGAACTAGGTATGGAGATGCCGACGATCAAACCTCGGATAAGTATAGTATCGCGTGACAAAGGGAATTGGTTTCGTATGTAAATGGTTCAATCGATCACGAAGTCATCGTTGAGTATGTGGGAGCCATTATGGATCTCCAGGTCCCGCTGATGGTTATTGATAGGAGATGTGTCTCTGTCATGTCTACATATTCACGAACCGTAGGGTGACACACTTAAGGTTCGAAGTTGTTTTAAGTAGATATGGAATGTGCGTTGGAGACCGAATGTTGTTCGGAGTCTCGGATTGGATTCGGGACATCACGAGGAGATCCGGAATGGTCCGGAGAATAAGATTCATATATTGGAGATCATTTTCTGAGTTAGGAAATGTTCCGGAGTATTTGTATGAGGGTTCTAGAAGGTTTCGGAATGTTCCAGAAGGTTCTGGAAGGTTTCTTGGAGTTTGCTTGAAAACCAAGGAAGGGATCAAGGAGTCCTGGTGGGTCAAGACTAGGAGTCGTGGGGGAGGAGGACTCCTCCCCCCCTCCCCAATCCGCCGGCCCTAGAGGGAGGGGAGTCCTACGCCTCACCCCCTTTAAATAGAGGGGCAGGGGCGCCCCCTCCACCCCTGCTCCATAACTCCAATCTCTGCCGCCTCTCTCCTCCTCCTTTCTTCTGCACAGGCATAGGCGAAGCCTTGCAGAATTCTCTACTCCACCACCACCACCACGCCGTCGTGCTGCTGGGATTCCGTGGAGAAGATCTACTACCTCCCCTGCTCGCTAGAACGAGGAGAGGAAGGTCTGCTTCGACTCTGCACATGTGACCGACTGCGGAAGCGCTGCCGAAACGCGGCGCCGGAAGGATCGTCCACTTAACCGACCGCGGAAGCGCTGCCGGAACACGACGCCGGAAGGATCGTCCACACGATCTTGAGATCAGAAAGTGATCGACTACATCAACCACGAGATCTAATCTCGTTAACGCTTTCGGATCTACGAGGGTTAGTTCCTATCTATCTCGTTGCACATGTCTAATAGATTAGATCTTGGCTTTTATCAAGATTAGATCTGGGTTTTGTTCGTTCTTGCGGTAGAAATTTTTTGTTTTCCATGCTACGAACCCATCAGGAGGTGCTGAAGCTTACCGCGAAGGCCGCTCCTTATGCTGATTGTGTCTTGGCAATGGGGGATCTGCTGCCGTACCAGGAGACGGTGTTGGCGCCTGGCGACCCCGAGCCGGAGCACCGCGACATGAAGTCGGAGCAGCCCTTCCGATCGTCATTAGCGAAGTCGCTGACCACGTATCCGACGAACCCGTGGCAGCCCTTTGTGCGCGTCAGGGGTGGTGGTGCTTTTTCTTCGTCAGGGCCTGTGTAATGAGCAAATGTAGAAGTTGTAATAGATGCCAGGTGGCGAACATTTGTATGATTTTTGTGACCCGTGCCGCAGGGACTTGGTCGGCTTGTATTTTATTAAAGAAGTGTTTTGTTCAACAATTTGAGCGAGTCCCCGAGCGCGTCCGCCCTTTAATGGGGTATAAGTCGACTATGTATTTCTATGTGTTTGCGTTTGTTTTTGCTCTCGCGTCTCCTAAATGGCTAGTCCCCGAGTGCGGGTGAGGTTCGTTTGTGAATGAGTCCCTAAACATTGTGCTAGACCGTATTGGCCGTGATCCTGTTGCAGGTTACGGATGTGTTGTTTGTAACGCGTCTCCTCCCCTAGCCCGGAGAGCCAGTCGCTTGGCGAGCCCTAGGCAGCTCTCTTACTGGGTGTGTTCCCGAGCCGCATGGGGTCCCTGTTTTGCGGAGTCCCCGTGCGTGGTACTTAACTGTTCGAGTCGCTTTGCGCGAGGGTGGGGGGGACAGGTTGCTGTGAGAAGTGTGTGTCGGATGTCTTGGCCCGGCGGGCCAGTCGGGCTAGGCGACTCCAATGGCGGCTCCGGGTTGGCGTTTTTCATGGACGACCCAAGGCCCGGAATTTTCTGGTGCCCTTGTGCCGCACTACTTGGCCGTGCCGGTCGCTCGACCCGAGGTTGACTTCCGTAGGTAGCATATTGCTAGTATGTACGAGTGCGAGTGACACAAGAATATGGCGAGTGGACACAATTTGTGCGATCCGAATGAATTCCATTATATATGCCGATGGAGTACTGTGTGAGGTTCTAGGTATAGAACTTTCTGAGGAGGTTTATATTCCATGGCCTCCCGACCTCCAGTTGGCCGTCACCCTGTATGTTGATGAGGTAGCAAGCGTCGTTGCCAAGGACTCGGCCTATGCCGAATGGCCCCTCCCATGGGGGGATAGCTTGTGCATGCCCTTTTTATCTTGGACCAGTCGTAGGACCAGGTTGTCTTCCTGGAAGGTGCGAGTGCGCACTCGGCGGCTGTGATAGCGGCGAAGTCCCTGCTGGTATATGGCGGTGCGGGAGCGAGCTAGGTCGCGTCCTTCGTCGAGTTGATCAACGCTGTCTTGGCGTTCGGTTTTGTTGGCCGCTTCGACGTAGTTGGCGACTCGAGGGGAGTCGTGCTCCAGGTCTGTTGGCATTACGGCTTCGGCGCCGTACACCATGAAGAAATGTGTGAATCCTGTTGATCGGTTGACGGAGGTGCGGATCCCCCATATCACAGAGGGGAGCTCGTCGACCTAGAATCCTGGGGTGCGCTCGAGGGGCACCTGTATTCGCGGCTTGAGACCATGGAGGATGCTCTGGTTGGCGCGTTCTGCTTGGCCGTTTGACTCTGGGTGGGCGACTGATGCGAGGTCGAGTCGTATGCCGTGCTCCTCACAGAATTCCGCCATGGCCCCCTTGGCGAAGTTGGTGCCGTTGTCTGTGATGATGCTGTGTGGGTAGCCGTACCGGTAGATGAGTTCGCGGAGGAACTTGGTAGCCGTCTTGCCGTCGCACTTCTTGATCGGCTTGGCCTCCACCCATTTGGTGAACTTGTCGACTACGACCAAGAGGTGAGTGAAGCCCGATGGGGCCTTCTTGAACGGGCCGACCATGTCCATGCCCCATACGGCGAATGGCCACGTGATGGGGATTGTCTTGAGTGCTGAACCAGGAAGGTGCGTCTGGTTGGCGTACTTCTGGCATTCGACGCATCTTTGGACAACGTCGGTGGCGTCAGCGTGTGCGGTGAGCCAGTAGAAGCCGTGCCGCATGGCCTTGGCGACTAGCGACTTGGCACCGGCGTGACGGCCGCAGTCGCCGGCGTGGATATCCTTGAGGATCTTGCGGCCTTCCTCTGGCTGTACGTAGCGGTAGAACACGCCGGTCATGCTGCGCTTGTGGAGCTCGCCGTTGATGATGAAGAAGGATTTGCAGCGGCGTACGATCATTCGCGCCTCTGTCTCGTTGCTCGGTAGGATTTTGTGTTCCAGGAAGGCGACGTATGGTGCTGTCCAGTCGCTAGGTTCTACAACCATGGCGACTAGGGCCGGTTCTGGTTGTAGTGGAATCCCGACGTCGATCTCCTTTGGTGGGCTGATGGAGGGCTTGTGGATGATGTCGAGGAAGACGCCTACTGGTGGTGTCTGTCGAGCCGACCCGATGCGGGAAAGTGCGTCCGCCTCCTCGTTTTTACGCCTGTCGATCCACTCGACGGAGTAGCCGTCGAAGTGTCCTCCCAATTGGTCGACAACCTGGCGGTATGTTATCATTGTTGGGGAAACGGTGTCGCATGTCCCGGCCACTTGGCCGGCGACTAGGTCGGAGTCGCCGTAGCATCGTAGGCGATTGATGTTCATCTCCTTGGCGGCTCTCATGCCATGGAGGAGGGCCTCGTATTCCGCCACGTTGTTGGTGCAGGGTGTGAAGTTGAGGTGGAGCACGTAGCGGAGCTTGTCTCCTTTGGGGGAGGTCAGTATGACCCCAGCCCCCGCTCCGTCGGCGTTCTTGGAGCCGTCGAAGTGGAGCGACCAGTAGTGGAGGTATGGGAGCTTCTCTGGTTGCTGTGCCTCTTCCCAGTTGCGAGGAAATCGGCCAGGGCCTGCGACTTGATCGCTTTTCGGGGCTCGTATTTGATGTTGTGGACGCCGATCTCGACGGACCACTTGGCGACTCGCCCAGTCGCATCACGATTGCGTATGATGTCTTGCAGTGGCGCAGAGGATACCACCGTTATTGGGTGCTCCTGGAAGTAGTGTGGGAGTCGCCCTGTGCCCGGAATACCGCGTACACCAGTTTTTGGTATTGCGGGTAGCGCTGTCATGAGTCTGTTAAGACTTTGCTGATGTAGTATACTGGGCGCTGTATGGGGCGCCCCTTGCCCTCTTCTGGTCATTCGACGACCATCACGGCGCTGACGACCCGATTGGAGGCCACGATGTAGACGAGCATGGGCTCTCTGTCGAGGGGCGCGGCGAGTAGTGGTGCCGCGAGTAGCACTTCTTTGAGTGCTTTTAGTGCGTTGTCAGCCTCTGCGTCCCATTGGAACGTTGGGTTCTTGCGCATCAGGCGGTATAAGGGCATTGCCTTCTCGCATAGTCAGGGGATGAAGCGACTGAGAGCCGCGACTCACCCTGCCAACTTTTGGACGTCGCGCAGGCACTCGGGTTTCCCGAGTTGCGCGATGGTGTCGATCTTGGTGGGGTTGGCCTCAATGCCTCTCTTGGAGACTACGTACCCCAGAAGTTGTCCAGTGGGTACGCCGAAGGTGCATTTTTCGGGGTTCAGCTTGATGTTGTACCTCCGTAGATTTGCGAAGGTTTCTGCTAGGTCGGCGAGCAGATCATCCTGGCGGGTGGATTTTACCACCACGTCGTCGATGTAGACATGGATGTTGCGGCCAATTTGGCTCACTAGACACTCCTGCATGCACCTCTGATATGTGGCGCCTGCGTTCTTGAGGCCAAATGTCATGGCCGTGTAGCAGAACGCGTCGAATGGCGTGATGAACACCGTCTTGTCTTCGTCTTCGACCGCCATCTTGATCTGGTTGTAACCAGAGTAAGCATCGAGAAAACACAGCGACTCCGATCCCACGGTCGAATCGATGATCTGATCGATGCGCGGTAGGACGAACTCCTCATTCGGGCAGGCACAGTTGAGGTTGGTGTAGTCTATACACATCCTCCAGGTGTTGTTCTTTTTGAGAACCAGGACTGGGTTTGCCAGCCACTTGGAGTACTTAATTGGCCGGATGAAGCCTGCGGCTAGCAGGCGCTGGACCTCCTCGGCGATTGCTCGACGGCGTTCTTCATTGAAGGGCCGTAGCGACTGTTTTACTGGTCGCACTTTGGGGTCGGCATTGAGTTTGTGCTCAGCGAGTTCCCTCGGGACACCTGGCATGTCAGATGGCTTCCATGCGAAGATGTCGCGGTTCTCACGGAGGAACCCGATGAGCGCGCTTTCCTATGCGGGGCTCATATGCGCCCCGACGGTGACTGTTTGGCTGGAGTCGCCTGGGACGAGCTCGATGGTGCGGGTGTGCGTGGTCGCCTCGAACGTGGAGATCGCGGCGATTGGTTTCTTTAGGATGGTGGGATCGTCCTTGTTGATGTTGCCCGCGTATTTCGCGAGCTCCTCCGCGTGGTCAGTCTCCACGGCGATGACGGTGTCGGCGAGCTCGGCGCCCTTTTCCTCGCATTCCACGGCCATATCGGGGTCGCCGTGGACGGTGATGATGCCGCTCGGCCCGGGGAGCTTCATCATGTTGTAGGCGTAGTGTAGGGTCGCCATGAACTTTGCGAATGCCTGGTAGCCCAGGACGCAGTGGTAGGGGCTGCGGAAGTTTACTAGTTCGAAGACGATCCTCTCCATGCGGTAGTTTGCCGGGGTGCCGAAGGTGACTGTCAGCATCACCTTCCCGATCGGGTACGCCTTCCGACCGGGGACGATGCCGTGGAAGGTCGTCAGTGTTGACTCGATTGCTGTTTCTGGGAGCTGGAGCCTTTTTAAGGTGTCGAGGTATAGGATGTTGATGGAGCTCCCACCGTCCATCAGTGTCTTGGGTAGCTAGTAGTTGGCCACCTTTGGCCTGACCACCAGGGCGACTCGCCCTGGATACTCGATTCTTGGCGCGTGGTCCTGGCGACTCCAGGTGATGCTTTGCTCGGACTAGTTTAGGAAGCGGGGAATGTTGACTTGTGTCACCGCATTGATGGCAACCGCGTGGGTGAGTACCTTCTTCTCACACTTGGTGCCGAGCCCGGTGAAGGTATGAAGCGACTCGACAGCGGTTCCGAAGCCACCGCCGTTCCCGTTGTCCCGCGGTTGGTTGTTGTTGGGGTCCTCCCTTGCACGTCTTGCCTTCTCGATCTCTTTGAGAGAGTGGCAGTCGGCGGTGGTGTGAGTGGCTGGTTTTCCCTCCCTGCTGTGGTAGATGCAGGGCTGATTAAGCAGGGCAGCGGGGTCGAATTTCGGCCTCGTCGCGTTGTTGGCGCGGTAGTTCCTGCTGTCACGGTAGTTTCCTCCGTTGCGGCGGTAGTTCTTGGAGCCGTGTTGGCCGTAGCCGGCGTTGGCGACAAAGTCGACTCGCCCATCGGTCCGGCGCTTGCCGGTGATGCGGGTGTTGCTGTAGCGCATGTCGCGTAGTCGCCCGCTGTCATGGATGCTGGTGCGCCGTCTTCCTCCCGACTCGTCGTCGGAGTCTTGGTTAGGATCTTCCTCCGCGTAGTGCTTGGCAATCTCGAGGAGGTCGGGGATGTTGTCGAGCGTCCGGTAGACCCTCTTGATCTTGGCGACCAGAGGTTCGTACCGGCACGCGTTTTTGAAGCAATGTATCGCCGTGTCTGGGTGGATGCCGGAGGCGTTTATCCACAGCTCTTGCCACCTTTGGATCCACCGACGGGTCGACTCATGTTGTCCCTGGATGCATTGCTCCAGGTCCTCAATGGTGGTGGCGCGGGTGTAGGAACCCTCGAAGTGCCTGACGAAGGTGTCCCGCATTTCTTCCCAGGAGTCGATGCTGTCGACGGGTAGCGTATTGATCCATTGCCGGGTCGCACCCTCCATCATCAGGGGAGGTAGCGAGCGGCGAGCAGGTCGGTGTGGCCTGCGATCCCCATTGCCATGAGATATGTGTCTAGCCAAACGGCGGGGTCGTACGTCAGGTCGTATTTCTCGATCTCCTTGGGGGCCTTGAAGTTGGCGGGGTACTTTTCCCTGCGGATCATGGGTCCAAAGCATTGTGGCCCGACTCGACTGAGTGAGCTTCTTGGCTCCGGGTCGCCGCGGTTGGTGAGGGTGTGTCGCAAGTCGTAGGGCTGGCGCGACCGCCACGCTTGATTGTTGATGATGTGTGTTCGGGCATCGAGTGGTTGCCCGTTTGCAGCGACGGTGTTGTTCGCAGGTCGCGGCTCGTTGGTCGACAACACGGGGTTGGCGGCTCGCGGTTGGTTTGCCAGTGGTTGGGGTGGTGGGCAAACTATCGCGTTGGCCACGGTTGGGTGGCCGCTCGATGCTGCCCTGCTTGCTGACAAGCGGGAATACATCCACCAACGTGGATCTACTCCCGTGGCTTGCTGCTCGATGGCCCTGACGAGTAGGGCTTTGGCGTACTAGATCTGCAGCGCGCCGTCGCCTTGGACATCGAGGTTGGCGATCGCGGCGTCGGCCGCGACGACGTTTTCCATCGGGGTGGAGTAGAGTGGTAGCCCGTTGGCGTCCCGGGCTTGAGGCGAGATGATGATGCGTGGTTGGTCGGGTGGGGGTGCACGGCCCATGGGTGGTGGAGGGGCCCCATTCGCCGGTGCTCCATGTGGTGGTCTTGCAGGGTTGCCTCCTCCTGGCGGCGCGTACTCGCCATGTTCGCGCTCGGCGGCGCGTGTGGGGTCGCCCTCGTCATTGAAGTTCAGGACGCGGCCCTGAACGTCGGGGTTCAGGCGGGTCCTAATGCGACGCTGGTGATAGAGTGACAGCTCCATCGCCGTCTCTCGTTCGAGGCGGTATTTCTCGTGTTCAGCGAGTTCGTTGCGCTGCGCCTCCTAGAGCCGCAGGCGGTCTTGTTCCTCCTCCGTGGCCATCGCGGTCGGTGGAATCGGCGTGGAGAACCGATCTGGCGGGCCGGCCGCGCTTCTCGCCATGTAAATCGCGTTGAAGCGATTGGATCTGGCGCGAAGGTCCTCGGGGGATTCCGAGACGGAATCGGAGTCGAAGATCCCCAGTATGGATGGATCCTCGAAATCTTCGGGGATGGAGACTCGCGTGATGGATTCCTCCCGCGACGCGGCCGTGATGGATCTGTTGGCCGATGCGGGGGTCGCGGAGTCGGCGTCGTCGTTTAAGGCATCGTCGTTGGTGGCGACGTTGGTCTCGACTGCGTTGCTAGCGGCCAAGTCGTACTCGGTGACGAGGCCCCTGATGGAACGGACCTGCTCCTCCGAGAGCAGATCGCGGTGTGGAGGCGATCCGCCGACGATCATGGTCACGGCTGGGTCGACCGCGCTGGTAAAGCCGACGAAGAGATTGATGGAGCCGATCGACATCTCCGCGACGTGTGTGATCGGGCGCGTCGCCGGGATGTAGCTGTTGGGCAGGATCTGCAAGATCCCGCCGAAGGCGATCATGCGGCCGGTGGCGAGCGGCCGCTCGATCGGCGAGTAGGGTCTCGCCGCAGAACTCAGGCCAGTCCCACTAGGCCCCACGGGCAGCGAGTGGCGAGGTCGGGTGACCGGCGAGTGACGCTATCAGGAGTGTGGCGAGCGGAGAGGTCGGGCGACCGACGAGTGCCGATGTCCGTAGCGCGCCAAGTCCCCGAGTGCAGCGAGTGGTGATGTCGGGCGACCGGCGAGTGGCGCTGTCGGGAGCGCGCCGAGTCCCCAAGCGTGGCGAGATGCGAAGTCGGGCGACCGACGAGTGGCGGTGTCGGGAGCGCGCCGAGTCCCCGAGCGCGGCGAGTGGCGAGGTCGGGCGACCGGCGAGTGGCGCTGTCTGTAGCGCGCCAAGTCCCCGAGTGCAGCGAGTGGCGAGGTCGGGCGACCGACGAGTGGCGCTGTCAGGAGCGCGACGAGCGGAAAGGTCGGGCGACCGACGAGTGCCGATGTCCGTAGCGCGCCAAGTCCCTGAGTACGGCGAGTGGCGAGGTCGGGCGACCAGCGAGTGGCGCTGTCGGGAGCATGCTGAGTCCCCGAGCGCGGCGAGTGGCGAGGTCGGGCGACCGGCGACTGGCGCTGTCTATAGCGCGCCAAGTCCGCGAGTGCAGCGAGTGGCGAGGTCGGGTGACCAGTGAGTGGTGGTGTCGGGAGCGCGGCGAGTAGAGAGGTCGGGCGACCGACGAGTGCTGCTGTCCGTAGCACGCCATGTCCCCGAGTGCGGCGAGTGGCGAGGTCGGGTGACCGGTGAGTGGCGCTGTCGGGAGCGCGCCGAGTCCCCGAGCGCGACGAGTGGCGAGAAAGACACCAGACCATTTTGCTGAGAAGGAGAAAAAGGCACAACTGCAGTAAGGTGTATTTATGAAATATATTGAACATTTGTAAATAGTGCGATTCGCAGATGTTGAAATAGAATGTATGTTGTTAAATGGATCAGTTAGCAGTATGAAAGGTTCATGCGTGTCTTTTCATGAGTAGGCAGACCTCCAGCATCAAACGCTTGCCGGGTAACAGGGATGCGATGCCAGACTGTTGAACCCGGAGACAAGGTCGGCCTTTTGGTACCCAGCCTCACTACTTCGACAGACACAAATAAACAACAGACAAAACTGAAACCGATCCCAAGTATGATTTTGGTCCCTGAACGGGTCATATGCGACTGCATGGTCGGCTTTAGAGAATGAATGAACATGCATATATATTTTGGACTCATAGCATGTACGAGTGTAAAGAAACTTAGCTGTTGATCTTAGGAGTTAACGAGGTCGGTGAGTTGCGGCGGTGGCGAATCCGTGAGGGTAAGTCCCCGTGATACGGAATTTAGTTGGAAGGAGTGGGCACACCTGAGTCATCGCAGCGGACGGTGGGATAACCGAGTCTGTATGCGTGTGACATCCGAACAAACTGTTACATCGGTACGGTCGACTATCGTCTGGCAAACCAGCATGTCGAAGAGCGCCGCTTGTGGGCGAATCGACGTGGCTCTCAAGTATGGCTGTTCTACACCTTCGGAGAGGGCGCCACCACTGCCAGGCAGACTGTTACTGTGCCAAGTTCCCGCAGGGATGCACGTATCCTCGAGGTACTAGAGCAGGTTCCTCAGATTTATTCCTCGCACAAGTTCACGGACGAAAACAACAATGATCAGAATTGATAGTTTAGTCAGACATTAATCTAGTTTAAGTAAATAAAGAAAAACACGCACGGGGCATGCAATCAGGAGTTTGACACGATGATGTAATTACAGACTAGATCAGGACTAGTACTAGATTGAAAACTAGTACTTACCTGGATTGGATGGAGCGGTCCGTCCATGTATCTACCGGGACACCGATCCGTTTGTACTAGATTAAAAACTAGTACGTACCTCGATTGGATGGATATACCGGGACATCAATCCGCGGCGGCCGCTGCTTGCGCTGCAACATAGGACACCACGATTATTGCATGCATGGCTGTCTCCAGCTTGATCTGGTTCATAGCCGCCGCAGACGGATGCCGACAATCTTGGCGACTTGATGGACGCGACGTGATGCAATCGAGATGATGGTGAGGGATCCCGCCCGGATCATCATCTCCATGTACCGCTTGCCCCAAGGTGGGCGCTACTGTCGTGGAAATGGCCACGACAGTCGCCGCCATAGGCGGCGATTGAGAGTTTCGTGAGGAAGAGTTGCTGGCCATCTGCGATGCGAGATGGGGGCAGGTGCACAAGGTTTTACCCAGGTTCGGCCCCCCGGAGGGTAAAGACCTACTCCTGCTAGGTTAGATTATGAGAGAGCGAGTTACAAGGGTGGCGAGCTCGGCGGCGAGTCACTCGAGGGGGTGTATGATGGAACGTAAGTCTCTACGATACCCTAGGGAGGTTTATATATGGAGCACCTCCCCGGGTTTACAAGTTGCCTCCGAACAAGATAAGGATCCGGGAGCCTTTGACCTAATCCGACTGGGCTTCTGCTACGCTCCTGGGCTTCCAGTCGCTAGTCGATGGGCCTCTTCCTTCCTCGAAGTCCAGTCGCTGTCCTTCAGGCGTACTCGGCGGGCCTTCTGGCCCACTCGAAACCTACTGCTGAGCATACCCCCTTAGGCATATCCCCATTAGTGCTCATCATACCTTCCTCTTGGGGTTCCCCAATGAGCTCTACATCAACACTAAGACATCAAGCACTTTTCTGGCGCCGTTGCCGAGGAGTCAAGGATATCTTCACAAGGGGAGTCCCTCATAACCAATCTCTTTACTTTGTTATTTTTTGTTTTGCTTAGTTTACTTTTGCTTAGTTTGCTTGTTTCTTTATAAAAACAGAAAAAAATTAGTTTTACAAGTTTGCTTTCTTTATTGAAAACACAAAAAAATTAGTTTCTACCTTAAGTTGCCATTATGTCTAGCCTTGCTGCAGTCACTATGTCACCCGAGGAAATGATTTTCACTTTTAAACCAGGAATTGAGGAAAGTTTCAAGGAAGCTTGGTCTAGAATCTCTGATCTACATGAAAAAACTGAGCCTAAAATGACTCAAAGCTTGTTCCTTAGTAGTTTTACCTTGGAATTGCTCTTTGCTATAGATATGCTTTAGACGCTATTGTGGGAGGAGATTTCGTCCAATGTAATGAGGATGATGCTATTCATGCTATAAAGAAATTGATCCTTACTTACAACTTTCCTAGCCAAACTGATATTTCTTTCGCAAGAATATTTGCTAGATTGAACACTCTTGAGACTAGCACTACTAGCTTAAAAGATTGCTATAATATGCTTAGGGAGCATCATAATTATGTTCCAATAAATTCTGAACCATCAAAGTGGTTCCCCAAAGTAAAGATTGATATAAATACTGAAACTTTTCAAGCCCGCTGTGATATCATGTCTGAATTTTGTCTTATGCCCAAAGATATTTATGAATCTTTGAATCTTTGGGGGCTTACTGAAGGAGGAAAATAAATATCTCTTGCTAATAATGCTACCATATTACCTATTGGAATAGCTGAAGGAGTGTTTACAAAGATCCTTGGGAAAATGATTTCTACTGATTATCTTGTTACTGAATGTGCAGGAAAAGGACAAATTACACTTGGAAGGTCCCTATTAGAACTCCTTGGAGCAATAATAGATGTGGGAAAGGGGACCATGCACCTTTCTTCTCCACCAAACAATCATATTTTCTCCAAGGTTAAGAATAAAAGTAAGATAGCCAAGGGCAAGAAATTTGGTTTTAATGCTTCTTCATTTGAGAACACTTGATTCTTTTTCTTGCTTCTTATGCCTAACTTAAAGGCGTTAAAGAAAAGTACTTATTGGGAGATAACCCAAAAATTTTAGATGAGTCTTGGAAGTTTTTACTTCAGTAATAACCGCTCCTTATCCTTTTTATTTTATTTTTGTGCCAAGAGTAACCTCTAATGAGAGAGAAGTAATGATTGAGAAAGTTGCTGTCCCGAAACAGATTTATGTGCTTCACCGTAAAAATTCGTGTAAAATCTCTGAACATCCTTTTGAGGCATGAAGTTTTGTGCTTCTTCCCCAGGTTGTTATCTAACTTTCGTTAGTTCAACACTTTTTGATTTGAGCAACATAAGGTCTTCGACAAAATTTGTATTTACCTGCTGGTCTGTTTTGACAGATTTCTGCCATTTTCTGCATTTGCTTCTTGTTGGTTCCTTTTTGAGTTCTTTTGGGGAATTGAGCTTTTTGAGGGAAGTGCTTCAGTATCTAGTGTTCTAATGGAAGTTTATTGGTGTTGGAACTGAACCTTAAGACCTTTTATCTTGAATGCACTAATGTTGGTAATAAAGATTGTGTGAAGTTTTGTATGAATGAAAAATTTCAGGTGTATGGAAGGAATGAGTAATGAGATGAAGGATGGACTAAATCTCAAGCTTGGGGATGCCACGCGTGCCACCCCAAGAAATATCCAAGAAGTACAAGCGTCAAAGCTTGGGGATGCCCAAGGCATCCCCCTCTTTGTCAATAAAAATCCCAGGTTTCTTCCAAACGCTTCATTTTTATTGTTTCATGCACAGTTGTGTTGTTCTTGGAGCGTCTTCTTTTTCGTTTTGGTTTTGGTTTTGGTTTTTCGTTTGCTTTGTTTGCTTAGTTTGCTAAATAAATTGGTTGGACCCCCTCTTTCATACATTGGTTTTCAAATAGTTTGGTTTGGTTTGGAAAAGAGTAGGAAAGTTCATGCTTAAGTGTTAAAGAGAGCTTGTTTTTGACTGTGGCATGTGCTTTGTCATGCCATGCTTGATATTGTTTTGTATCTATGCTTAGTATTCTTTTCTGTAGCATGACTTGTTATAAACATTTGAGATTGCTTAATGTGCCTTGGATGAATCATGCGTTGTTTTAGCATATTAAAGCATAGTATAGTGGTATTCTCCTTTGATGCTTTATTTGGGTTGACTTGGCACATAATCACACCATGTTATGAATATCTCAAGTCACCATAAGCCTTTACGATCCTTTAGTTTTCAACTTGTAGTATCACTTTATGCTTTGATCAATGATGTTTTGTCGCTCTGCATGATTATGGCCATTATTGCTCTCTTAGTTTGTCGCTCCCAGTCTTTTGCTAGCCTCCACAACCAAGTATGAGTTCCACTCATGCATCGAACTCCCTAAACCAAGTTATTTCAAAGAGTCCACCATACCTACCTATTAGTATATGCTATTCCAAGTATATTCATGCTTTTGTTTATCTTCCAAATTAAACTTGTTATGAGAAAACTTGTTATGAGAAAACTAATGAGGATGATGCTATTCATGCTATAAAGAAATTGATCCTTACTTACAACTTGCCTAGCCAAACTGATATTTCTTTCGCAAGAATATTTGCTAGATTGAACACTCTTGAGACTAGCACTACTAGCTTAAAATATTGCTATAATACGCTTAGGGAGCATCATAATTATGTTCCAATAAATTCTGAACCATCAAAGTGGTTCCCCACAGTAAAGATTGATATAAATACTGAAACTTTTCAAGCCCGCTGTGATATCATGTCTGAATTTTGTCTTATGCCCAAAGATATTTATGAATCTTTGAATATTTGGGGGCTTACTGAAGGAGGAAAAGAAATATCTCTTGCTAATAATGCTACCATATTACCTATTGGAATAGCTAAAGGAATGTTTACAAAGATCCTTGGGCACGACGTGCTGCCTCAGCAGGTGACTCGCGAGCACAATCGATGCATCGAAGAGCCGAGGATGCAGGACAGTCAGTGGACGGCTTGGACCTGCCATTGCCATGGCGAGGGGGCATCGTGCTCGAGGTAGTTGCTCCGAATGGTCGATGGTGGGTACACAGAGTGGGGTGCGATCTGATCAAGGATGAGCAGCGGTTTCATGTGTCGTGTCCACACATGCATTTGTCGATTATCAAAAAAGAAGAAGTAATATCTCGCGTACTGAACATAATTTGATCACAACAAAAGTGGCACGGCGTATTCTAGACTCGTAAATATCCCATGCGTGCCTATCACGTGGAGTTCGACGGAGTTCGACGTGCCGACATGATCGTGCAGTAGTTGCACACGACATTGCCCCATCAACACGTGACACATGCACGCGGGATGTGCGTGCCGATTCCCGTGATGACCACCCAGCTCGCACTCCCCTTATTATATAGTGGATTTTGGGCGGCATCGAAGACCATTGAAGTGTCCATCGCAATAAAGACAAGTCCCATCGATTCCCTACCCTGCCTCCCTGTCTTATTTGAGAAGGTAGACCGTACACGGTGGTCTTGTATAATAGTACGAGTACTAATGGACCACGACCTATACTCTTTGACTCTTCTCCCACACTAATCACTATATCCTTCCTCCTACCACCGCCACCCTCACCCTACAAGCCATGGCTCCACCGAGGAGGGGGAGAGGCCGGTCAACGATCCTCGCGGAGAAAAGGGAGGGAAATCGCCACGAGGAAATTCTTGCTCTACCAGCCGCTTAAGCCCACCCTCTCATCGAGGCCCAATCTCCCCCGACAATGGCACCGAATGTTCTAGCAGGCGAGGGCTCCTCCCGACACGGTCTTCTTGTTCTACTTCTTCTCCATCTCCCTCTCCATCATGATCTTATTCAGCTTCTTCTTGTTTTTATTCTTCTTCTTGCTCTTCCTCTTCTATGTATTACAGGCCAGCTGTGGAGCCCGAATCCACCACGACGGAGGCGTTGTAGGACCTGTTTGGCCCCGTTCCATGTCTCAGCGAGGTAGCAAATCTCCACGCTGTTATTTCTCCGAGTTGTGATGTGGATTTCTTAGATCCTATCCGCCCCGCATTGGTTTTTCTTCTTCTTTTGAGAGTTGTATTAGTTTTCATGAATATGACTAGATCTCTTGGACTTTCCTTAATACCGCTGTTCATAGATTCACTATGGATTTTTTGTGATTAGGATTAGTTTATCGTGGTCATGAATAGATCTCTAGGTCCATTTTTAACACTACAGTCAATAGATTCAACGGGGATTTTTTGATCTGTATAAGTATTCACGTAGGACCTGGAGTGTAATTATAGAATTCCTATTTCAATTAACATGAACGATGCAGCAATCGAAGCCCGAGTACCATGACAAGGTGGCCACGATCAGTTCCAAGATTGTCAACCAACATGAGCTTGCACACTCCCTCACCCAAGCTAATGAGAGCCTACGCAATCAATTATCTGTGTAGAAGGAGATCTCGCTAGATTTTGCACGTGACGTCGTTAGGTTGCAGAAAGTGATCGACCGTAACTTGAACATGCAAGAACAGGCCATCAAGATAATCATCGAGCTCATGGAGGAGAAGAAGAATCTCGTGGAAAGGTGCATTCTCCTGTAGGACGAAGTCAACGAGGCACTCAGAGGACGCGTCGAGGACACCAAGGCTACCATCTGAGCCTACCATGACAGGAACCGTTGCCTGGATGCAGTCAAGGAGATGAAGGCAAACATGACCAGAGGGATCACCGTACTCAGGGTGTTCGGAAAGAGAACGAGGAGCTAAGGGCATGTCTGGAGGCGTATCGGAGTAACGCCCAAGTATGATTCCTGTTAGCGGGGACTTGAATATCAGTTCATCCTCCACTCCTTTTGTAATGTTTAGGGTTCAGGGAGCAATGCCCAAGTCTGCTTCCCATTATAGGGTGCAATAAGATTCCTAGGGAAAATCCTTATCTATCTGGACATGTGTTGGTGTTCATGTTCATGAATGGACACCATGTTCTCTTTCCATTATGTATCCGGACATGGGTTTCTGCATTATGAGTTTGCCACTCTCCCACTACTATTTGGTGATATTGGGAAAAACCCACAGCACACTAAACTGCAGATAAATCTTATTTGTCTTTGAAATTGAAATTATGACAGTGCCGTCGATTCATAAAATGTTGATTAGTCCTAGATTGCTTCTTCTTTGAAATTATGACAGTGCCACTACTTGATTCAGTTAATTATGGAAACTAACCAACTTGTCTTGGTGAACTGAACAAACCATACTATGTATTTTTGTTGCAGGGAAAGAGGCGAAAGATCGACCAGGACCTGGCGACCTGGCTAAATGACAAAATAGCAATCCAAAGGGAGAAGCAGAATTCCCAGAAACTGGCCTTTGACCAACTGCGCGCTGAACTCGCGGTCCTTTATGACAAGTGCCAGAAACTGAAGGAGTTAAATGCTGGCTAGGCGAAGCTACACAGTGAAGGTCGCACCTCAGCTAGGAAGCATACGGATATCATGAAAGGGATCTTGAAGGAAAATCGTATGGTTACGGACCAACTTCTCCAATCCATGACGGAGCGCTGGAACCTACATCTAAAGCACGACATAGTACTGAACGAGCTGGCCAATCTTAGGGAGGAAAACAGGCAGCTCTGGGCCAGGCTCGCTGAACACAACATATGTCTATTTAGTTTTGAACTGCCTGATTTATCCTCTGCAGTGGTGATTTTGTAAGCGTGAACTTAACTCTATGCATGATATGTGTGTTCGTCTGAAATTAGTTTGCTCGAGGACTGAGTTTGGCTTAGTTAGGAAAGCGCAACTGCAAGTCTTACGGTTAACTAGTTTGAGGCATTGGCACAACATAAATTATTCATCTCGAATTTCCTTTATCCTCTATAGTCTATCCTTGTTCACCCTCGCGCTCCTTCTTCAGTTCCTTCAACAGATCCGCAATGCAGTACTCTAGCTTCTTCTTGTCTTCCCTGAGTGGATCCCTCTCCTTTTCTGCATCATGAATCAACAACCTATGACTATCCTCAAGCTTCTTTGCAGTTCCAACAACCAAGCTCCCATTGATTCCGTCAGTTAGCTCTGACTGCAAATTCTCGATTTCTTGTTCCAACTCCTTATTTCGTACCGACAGCTAGTAATTTTTTTCAGCTGCATCACTTACATCAGTAAATCTCCCCGACCTTTCCAACTCATACATCTCCCATAACTATGCCAAACATTTCTTAAGTGCATCTGGCCACTCAAGATCCACCCACTCTACTGCTTAACACACCCGGCCAACCTAAAAACACACACTATAGTGTTATGAACATGCACCATACATTTTACTTCATGTCACAGTTGCACATAATGTAAACAAACCTGATTTGTACAGCCCAAAAACCTTCTGCCAGTGTTACTGCCTTCGAATGCAACATATCTCCTCAGTTTTAGCCCATGGTCACATGGCACTTCTGCATCGAGATCTAGGCCCTCCCATTTAGCGTCGTAGATCGTCTGTGGTACCTATAGGTAAACGCAAACCTGAAATCGAACACGATTGCATGCACATATGGAGCTCAGATCGAGAGATTTACCATTGCCTAACCCTAGCCCGAGAAAACAGAGGAACTCACATCATGGAAGGAATACTCGATATCGACTGGTCGTCCTCGCTATTCAAGGACAGCATGGCGAATGCGTCGTCGCAGGCGACGACGTCGGCGTCATCTTTGGTGAGAGAGAGATAGAGAGAGAGAGAGCAGCCCTTCTACCACTGCAACAATGACTAAATTGGCATGTTACAATAGTTTAATGGATACCATGCCCTTTCCCTAGATTACTCTCTCCTGCCTAATATGGATTCTCTTCACACATTCTCATTTCAAATATTAAACTTGCACTCCCTCCTTCCCAATTTCATTGCCTAACGAAAACATACCAGTATATTACATCATCTAAAGAAACAAAATCATGTCAACTACAAGGTACTTATGCATCACTTCTTCAGTCATGGTTTCACAAAACATTACATTACAATCTCTCAACAAACATAATCACATCATGGTTTCACAAAACATCACATTACAATCTCTCAACAAACGTAATCACAGAAACAAGTATATTACATCAACTCAAGAAACAAAATCATGTCGACTACAAGGTACTTACACATCACTAGTCCTATCATGGTTCGCAAAACATTACATTACAATCTCTCAACAAACAAAATAACAAAAACAAGTACAATACATCATCTCAAGAAACATAATCATGTCAACTACAATGTATTTATGCATCACTTGTCCAGTCATGGTTTCACAAAACATTACATTAGAGTGTACCAACAAACATAATAACAGAAATAAGTATGGTACATCATCTTAAGAAAGATAATCATGTCAAATACAATGTACTTATGTCTTTTTACAACAATGATGGTTTCAGTGAGTGACATGTCCAAAAATCTCAATAGCTTGCACAACATTATATCGCAATCTTTCAACAAACATAATCACATAAACACGCTCTAAATGCAACAACAGTCAATATTAAAAATACAGGCAGGGGAACCCCGCGGTCCACATGACAAGCCTAGGGTAGAAGCTCTCATCAGATCTCATCAACATTGACCACCTCATTCTGTTCAGCCACTACAGGGGCATCTACATCCACTATAACCTATTCAACAACATCAGAAATGGTACCAAGGAAGAACACCTTCCTGGTTCGCTTCTTTCGTCGCATAATCTGCATAAGATCTTCAATATCCAAAACATCTATGAATTGCTGCTTCTTATGATGCCACCACCGGATTTTTGCCATCTGCTTAGGGCCAATACTGATTTCCTTACCGATCATCTCTCTCATTTCATCAAGAGTTATGTTTATGGAATCGACAGTGATCTCCACAGTACATGACGAAACTGGCTTATTAACTCCCTCATCAAGTTTTGCCATGTATGAATCCACCTCTATGCGTATACTGAACTTATCTAGATCAGCATCCATTGGTCTGTATTCTCTAGGAGCAGAAGCTCTGGCAGGAAGATCTCTAGCATCTGCATACATATCATCAATCGTCGCTTCAACTTTCACCTTACGATCAGCTACACAACACTCCCAAATCATCTGAAGCTCATGGGAGTGCTCAATTTGCTGATAGGTATCATTCATGTTGCGCCACACCAATTTTGTGAACCCCAGGGAATTCTAGCGGCAAGCATATCTACCAGCTGCGAAACAAACACAACCTCTTTGCAATTCACAAGCACATGCACATCAACACAACCCTCTCGCAACCAAAATCAAGTTTTGTAGTGTACTGCCGAACATGAACTGTGAACTCATATAGGTCCCTTGTATCAAAGCTGTGCCTAATTTGATTAAAAAGGGGAACATTTCAGCTCATTCGATTCTATTATTCGGTAACTAATCTACTTGCAAGATAAGGCATAGATAAGAAAAATTCACCTCTCTCTTCTCCTGGGTTTTTTTCTTCGAGATCTAGGTGTTGCATCCGCCCACCGGAGCTAAACAATCCGCCGCCGACCTTGCTTTTCTCTTCAACTCGCTGCTCGTAGGTACCTTGGGAGCAGAATCCTTGCTGGCCTCCTCATTAACCGGGGCTGAAGATCTTGCCGCTGCTACATGTTGAGCCCCAGACTTGGGCCCCGACGGACCCGAATCGGTCGGCGACGTAGCTACAACCTTCTCCTTGCAAGACATGTTGGGCCACCGCCGTCGGATTCAGTGTTGGGGGAGGGAGAAAAAAGGTCCTCCGCTGCCGATAGATTTAGGGTTGGGGAAGGGAAGACAAGGGACCATCGACGCCGCAGCAAGGTTCAGTGTCGAGAGTTAGGAAACTACAGTAATGGATTTGCCCCTACGACACGTGCAGGGTGGCTAAGAAGAGTGACCGGCGAAGAAGGGGCACAACAGGAACTAGTGAAATGGAATATCCTGACTTAACAGGCGCGATTTGAAAATATTGGGTTTGGCCATCATTCACTCGAAAGACCCCTCTCAGCAATTGGCGCCCCAACTTTTCAAATCGCGGTGATAAAAATCAAATTGGGTACCGCGTTGCTTGGGCGCCCCAACTTTCGGGCCGCAAAATGATATTCTCCCAATGGTGCCCCATATGTCCGGGGAAGGCCTGTGTTCATTTTTTTCTCATTGTTTTGATCAATATAGAGACTATGCAATCAATTTACATAGAAAATGTAACATCAAAAAACCCTAAATAAGGACCACCTTTCCAAAATGACAACAAACATAGTTCATGCATGCACACAGATGGGGATAAAAAGACCGACCATGCATCTCGATCAAGGTTCGTCTTCCTCTTCTTCTCGAATCAAGCACGCTGAGTTGGATCCTTGTCAATGAGGTCGACAGTCATGATCGTATTTTCTTCCGCGAGTATGGAGAGATCAAATTTCTTTTGCTTAAGGTCAAGCTGCCTTTCTCTTGATCGGGCATTGATATTTTCCATCTCGAGCTTTTTGGATTGAATCTCGTAGAAGTTTTTGGCCCCATCCTCCCTTTCCTTGAGTTTTCTCTCTTCTGTCTTCTCCAAGGACACCTCCTTCTTGGTGATCATCTCTTTCAACGTCTCTTGGATGGCAAGTGATGAAGCTTCTCGCTTGGCATCAAGCTTTGTGTTGGTCCTTCCCCATGGCCTTTACGGTTTACCCTCACTTGGGGTTGTCCCCTCAACATCGGTGACTCCGGAGCTTCCTCCCTTTGCCCCTTCACCATAATAGAGCTCCCTCCATTTCTTGTGATCTTTGAGCTTCAACCAACGATGGGTCAATGTGAAGGCTTTCTTGTCATGGCATGTCTTAAAGTGTTCCAAAGCTTGGAACACCTACAAAACAAGTTTGTTGTTAGCGCGGTGCAAATATCCATACATGTAAGAACAAGAACACTAAAAGGATAATGACCATGCCAAGTCTTGGACTCCAATGCCACTCACGGGCCTCAACTTGACATGATCATATGAGGCACGGAACTTTGAGCATTGCTTAGGGATTGTTTCCCACCGCTTAGGAAGAGAGTTCTCATTGCGATCACTCTCAAAAGTATTGTCACCAAAATGTCGATGCTCATGGAAGTACTTCCATATGAGGTTCCAAAAATCCACTCCCTTTTGGTCGGCCCCAATTTCGAGCCATGCATCTAATAATCCCCAAGTGCAAGGAATCACTATAGTACAAGTTGATAAGTATTTGAGTGCTGAACCTACAAGGAGCTAAAGGTAAACTATCTATTCTCCAAAACACTATGACCCACTTATATGGACTTTCGTGCAAAACAATGGACTAGAGTGTGTAAAGTACTTTTAATTCTAACTAGAAAACTATAAAGTTCTGAAAAGTAAAAACAAGTAAAGTAAAGTGCAAGTAAAGTAAAAAAGCAAGTAACTCAAGGGAGCGAGTGTTTTGGCAAATCATTATTTCATTCATTTGATTGTCACAGTTAGTGAAGCACAAACTATATGCATGAGTTCTTTAATGCATGTGCATCCGCATCTCTCCCATCTACCTACACTTGGTGCTTTCAAACACCTCATGACATGGGTAACAAGGCATTAAGAACCAAGAAGATGATGATCAAAGATAAGCCTAAAACCATCGCGCAAGATATAAAATAAAGTCTACTGTTTCTTCTAGAGAGGAGCCATAAATAGGTGTAGCCATTTACATGCGCAATTACACCCCTCATGATTGATCCTAAGGCCACTTTAATACACAAGCAAAAGAGTTATTAAGACATAAAGTCCAAACACCACAGTAAGTTTTAAGGTTCCCTTAATTTATCCTCCCATCATATTAACCATGAATCAATATAGCATGCATATAATACTCAAGATGATGGTTGTGAAAATATCCATCTTTCTCCGCATTTAAATCACATTTGTTGTCAAACATTTGACCAAGAATCTTTCTAGCCTTGCCACTAATGATTAATTATTGCAAAGATGTGCAATCCTTTGTCTTGAATTGTGTTGTGCGAGAAATCACACTTTTCAGGCGAAATGATGTGCTTTATTGAAGATTATGACGTTACCTACTCAGCCAAGTTAACTAGGGTCTAAAAGGAGCCTCCAGAAGGTTTAATGACCTGCGGTACGGGCAAGGCCTGCCCATACCATGTATCATTGGCTCCGTTAGGTCAAACCATACAACTTTTGTGAAGGAGACTATATATTTTGAGACTCCAGGTGCCGCGCAGAGAGCTACCATTCTGAGATTGTATCACAACAACACCATAGGGATCCACCACCATAGTTCATCCTCTCTATCCCCCATACACTCCATAGCCATAGCCATCATCTTGTACTTGAGATCTCCTTGTGAATTGGTGACCATTGTAAGAATATTTGATTTCAATCTAAGTATTTTGCAAAATGTTTTATATTCTTGATATAATTGTTATGAGTGAGTAGTCCTCACGCGCTGCGGGTTGGGGTGAAACCTCACAGCGATTATTTGCATCTAATTCATGGGAATATTATGTGGTGACTGAATAGAGATTTGTATCTTTGTATTTTTTTCTCTTCTCTCGATCTAATGCCTTACCAACTTTCATCTTTTTTTTGACGCAATAGTTGAACAAGCAAGAAAGAAAACAGCGCTGGTAACAATCACTGGTACGGGCATGTCCGCCCGTACTGCCCGGTTGTACCGAATTGCAAGAGAAGGGGCGTAGGGTTCTGCCTACTTAACACTACTGGTACGAGCGCATCTGCCCATACGGTCCGCCTGTACCAGGTCAGAATATAGCTCAGAAAAATCGAAAATGAGGGGAAAGAAAATAACAAGGCAAAACGAACTAAAAGGATTTCAGAATAGCAAAAATTAAGCAGCTAAAATATTGTTACCCCACTTTACTATACTCCTCGACCGAGATTAAGGAGATTAGCTCCACTGTGTCAACTTCCCCAACTCTATAGTGCTTCAAACACTGCCTATTAACAATCCAATATGAAGAAGAGGGTGTAGTATTTATCAACTTTACCTCTCTCGAAGGGTATGCCTCAACTTCATAAGGTCCTTCCCACCTGGATTTTAATTTACCTGCAAAAATCTTAGGCCTAGAGTTGTACATCAAAACATTATCTCCATATTTAAATTCCTCATTCTCTAACTTTCTATCATGCCATTTATTTACCTTTTCCTTGAATATCCTAGCATTTTCATAGGTCTAATTTCTGAGTTCATCCAAAGCATGAATATGTAAGAGCCGTTTTCCCCCAACCGTTTTAAAATTGAAATTCATAGTTATGATAGCCCAACAAGCCTTATGCTCAAGCTCTAATGGAAGATGAGAAGTTTTACCATAGACCATCTTGTATGGCATCATTCCCAATGAATTTTTGAAGGCTGTGTGATACACCCATAACGCATCATTAAGCTTCATAACCTAGTCCTTTCTTGACCTGTTCACTGTCTTCTGGAGTATGACTTTAATTTCACGGTTAGACAATTCCACTTGTCCACTGGTTTGTGGGTGATAAGGTGAGGCTAATTGATGATAAACTCAATATTTCTGAAGTATCTTGCTAAAGGTACCTTTCATAAAATGAGTTCCACCATCAGTAATCAAAAATCGAGGTACTCCGAACCTGGGAAAGATGATGTCCTTGATCATTTTGATGGAAGTGGGTGCATCTGCATGAGAAGTAGGTATAGCCTCTACCAACTTAGTAACATAGTCAACAACAAAAGTAATATGAGTATAATGGTTAGAGGGGACAAAAGGTCCCATAAAATCCATTCCCATACATCAAATGGCTCTATTACGAGATTATATTTCATAGACATTTCCTGTCTTCTACCAATGTTACTCATACGTTGGCAGCATCGCAAATCCTAACATATTCATGAGCATCTTTAACCAAGGTAGGCTAGTAAAAGCATGATTGCAAGACTTTAGCTGCCGTATGATCACCAACATGATGTCCTCCATAAGAACTATCATGACAAGCCTTGAGAATGGCCCTCGCCTCGTGGTCAGGTACATATTTCCTAATTATCCCATCAATATCGTGCTTGTACAAGTAAGGGTCGTCCCAAAAGTAATGTTTTAAATAATTGAAGAATTTCTTTAATTGTAATCCACTCCTTTTGGTAGAAACTTACCTACAAGGAAGTTAGCATAATCTACAAACCAAGGGTCGCGAGACTCTATAGCTGCAAGATATTCTCCTGCAAAAGATTCGTTAATGGGAATGGGATCTTCTATGATACCTTCCATACATGATAGATGATTGATAACGGGATTATCCTTACCTGTCCTATCCACTATCTGCAGGTCATATTCTTGGAGTAACAAGACCCATTTAATTAGACGGGGTTTAGCATCTTTCTTAGCTCGAAGATGTCTCAAAGCCTGATGATCTGTATGAACTATTACTTTTGAATTGATAATATTGTGTCTAAATTTATCACAATAAAAACCATAGCTAAAAATTCTTTTCAATTGTTGCATAATTTCTTTCATCCTCATTAAAAACTCGACTAGTGTATTGAATGACATTTAGGTTTGATCCATCTCTTTGTACTAGAACAACCCCAATAGCATAGTCACTAGCAGTACACATAATTTCAAATGGCTCGTCCCAATTTGGTGGTTGGATAACTGGTGCAGAAATTAGCGCTTTGTTCATCTGTTCGAAGGAATCAATGCAATTTATATAAAAGGCAAAAGGGGTATATTTATCTAGGAGACGAGCTAAAGGCCGGAGTAGCTATCTTAGCGAAATCCTTAATAAAATGCCTATAGAAACCAGCGTGCCTAAGAAAGTTCTTTACCACTTTTATGTCTTGCGGAATTGGTAGCTTTTCTAAAGTAACAAGGTTTGAACTATCAACCTCAATTCCTTTTTCAGAAACTTTATGCCCCAAAACTATACCTTCTCTTACCATAAATCGGTAGTGCTCCCAGTTGAGAACCATCTTGGTCTATCTGCACCGCTACAAAACTCTATTAAGATTATAAAGGCATTTCTCAAAAGCGGTTCCCTACACAATAAAGTTGTCCATGAGAACTTCCATGAGCTTTCCACAAAACTATCAAAGATTTTCATAACACACTCTTGAAAAGTAGCAATTGTGTTACATAAACGAAAAGGCATTAGTCGATAAGCATAAGTTCCATAAGGACAAATGAAAGTAGTTTTTCTTGGTCTTTGGGCTGAATAGAGATTTGAGAGTACCCCAAATAACCGTCAAGAAAACAGAAGTGAGAACTACTAGGCATCCTTTCCATGATGCTATTCATGAGAGGTATTTGATTATGATTTTTTATTGTTTCCTTGTTTAACTTCCTAAAATCTATACACATTTTATAACATGCTATTGTTCTAGCG
The DNA here is from genome assembly GCA_910589775.1 of Avena eriantha. Taxonomy (NCBI): domain Eukaryota; kingdom Viridiplantae; phylum Streptophyta; class Magnoliopsida; order Poales; family Poaceae; genus Avena; species Avena eriantha. The sequence goes on along the minus strand of OU342745.1, from coordinate 319,724,173 downwards.
GAAATTAATTCATCCTTATCATTATTAACTATAGTTATACATCCTACCCTAGGTATACAATGAGTTGGGCTTACCCATTTGCTATCTGAAATGGGATAGATAATACCACTGTCCAACATACGTATAACTTATTTTTTTACTACCTCTTTCATTTTGGGATTCAACCTTTTTTATTATCAACACATGGTTTAGCATCCTCAATTATAGGTATCTTATGAGTTACTATGGAAGGATCTATCCCTATTATGTCACTAAGAGTGTATCCAAAAGCTTCACGCTGTTTGACAAGTACTTCTAACAAGTTCTTATTTTCTTCAGGAGAGATCTTATCATCTAAAATTATAGGACACTTACCTTCCTTGTCTAAGAATTCATACCTGATCCCCAGAGGGAGAGGTTTTAAAATGAGAGGTGGTGGATCCCCATCTTCTTTTCTTTCAAGTTCTTCAAATTCGTATCTAAGGTTAGTCTCAATTTTCGGTGTAGTATTGAGGATTTTATCCAAATCTTCTTTTGTAGAGTCGTTTGAGAGTGAATCATTACCTGTCAAACTCCTCTCCAACTCGGATTGTGGGGTACCAAAATGGATTGCCACCAATTCTTCAATAGTTCTCTCCTCTTTAACTTCAACTTTCTTTTCATAAGGCAACTTTGTGAATTGGCTGTAATTAATTTCTAAAACTTCTTCCCCAAACTGTAAAGACAAAACCTATTTCTTGTTATCAATATCAATGTTCATAGAGGTGTAAAAATGGTTACCGAAAATGATCAGGCAAAAGGATTTGAAAGGCATATCAATGATATGAAAATCAACTGGGTACACAAAAGCTCGCACAGAAACACATAGATTGCAAAGTATCCCATGTGTCCGCTGCAAAGTTTGATTAGAAAGCGTAAAAGTAACTTTTGATGGCTCAAGGTCTGGTTCATCAAGATGGCATCGTAATGATCCGTCCATTTTGCATCACTATTCTATGTCTTAATTCACTATTATTCATTGATATATTTCATATTGAGTGGTGATACTTATGTTATTTCATCTATTTTTGCATGGTTGATGACTTTTGGAGCATGGACCGCTGCAGTCAGGATTCTGATGGAAAATGTGCTATTTGGAGGCAAAATTCGCGAAGATCAGAAAATCCGGGAAAATATACAGAAAATCCTATATTTCCAGAAGACTAAGGATGCCAGAAGATGGAGTGGAGATGGGCCACAGGGGGCCCACACCACCCCATGGCACGGGCAGCCCTAGGTCGCGCCAGGAGGTGGTGTGGCCACCCTGACCCACTCCAGCCACTCCCCTCTGGCGTATATCATCCTCCCGAAACCCTAAGACTCGGGAAGAGACCACAAAAAGATTCTGCCGCCTCTGCGGGGCGGAAAACACCGACAGAGAAAGATCTCTCCGGCAGACAGATTTCTGCCGGGGGAATTCCTTCCCAGAGAGGGGAGATCGTCACCATCAACACCACCATCAAGTTGGACTTCATCGGGATCATCATCATCATCACAACCATCATCACCATCAGCACCCTCATCACCATCTCCATATTTCTGTAACAATTGGTTGAATCTTGCTATAGTTCATAGGGGAAACTTTCCCGGTGTTGATTACTCTTTGTAGTTGATGCTATTGAGTGAACCATTGAATTATTGTTTATGTTCAGATTGTTATACATCATTATTCCATATCTGATCATGATCCATATGATGTCTTGTCAGTAGTTCGATTTGTTCTTGAGGACATGGGGGAAGTCTTGTTGTTAGTAGTGGAGTTGCGTTGAGAAAGATTCAATAGATTGTTATTTAAGTTGTGGTGTACTTCTTCTAGTGGTGTCATGTGAACGTCGACTACATGACACTTCACCTATATGGGCCTAAGGGAATGCATTGTGTATTTGGCTACTAATCGTAGGGGTTGCCAGAGTGACAGAAACCTTAACCCCCGTTAGGAAACCATTGCACAAGGGACGTAAGGGTCTTAGAGTTTAAAGCTGTGGTTAGGTTTCTACCTTAATTACTTTCTTGTACTTACGGATGTTTGCAAGGGGTATAATCACAAGTATGTATTAGTCTTGGATGGGGCGGTACATTAGCACAGGTTCACCCACACAACACTTAGCAAGCTAAATAAGATTAATCAACTATATGAAGCGAAAGCACTTGACAGTCTTCCCATGTGTCCTCGAGAACGTTTGGTCATCTTAAGTAATACAACCGGCTTGTCCTTTGCTGCATAAAGGATTGGGCCACTTGCTGCATTTATTCCTACTGTCTTTTATTTACTCGTACTTTGTTTACTTGCTTTATCAAAAAACCCTAAAAATCCATTTGCTAAGTATTTGCAGAGAATTCCTGATCCATACCACTAGCCAACACCTTCTGCTCCTCTTTGGGTTCGACACTCTTACTTATCAAAAATACTGCGATACACCCCCTATACTTGTGGGTCATCAAGACTATTTTCTAGCGCCGTTGCCGGGGAGTGAAGCGCTATTAGAGAGTGGAACTGGTAAAGGAAACTCCTAATGTGAGTATTGTTTACTTCAGCTAGTTGCTTTATTTTCGTTATGAATAATTCGCTGAGTTTCTTATTTGGTAATGTTACTACCACTGCTAAGGTAGTAGATAAGCCACCACCTGCTGGGAATGATGTTTTCAAAATACCTACAAGAATTATTGATCGTGTTATGGATAACTACTATGTTGGGGATGGAACTGTCCATCCCGGTGATCATTTACTCTTTATACACGAATTATGCGGGTTGTTCAAGTGTGCAGGTATTACTACAGATCAAGTTAAGAAGAAGTTATTCTCATTATCATTGAAAGGAAGAGCTAACAAATGGTATAAGCTTCTGAAGAATGGTCAAGCTCTGGAATGGGAGGAAATAGTGCCTCTCTTTTATTCAAAGTTTTATCCTCCTAGTGAGATCCATAAAGATCGGACTCACAAATACAACTTTTGGCCTCTTGATGGAGAGAGTACAGCTCAAGCTTGGGGGAGATTGAAGTTACTAATGCTCAAATGTCCCATTCATGAGCTCCCCAACAATATTATTATCAACAACTTTTATGCAAGGCTCCCTCTACATGACAAGGATTTATTGGATGCTTCTTGTGCTGGATCATTCCCTCGCATGGAAGAAGAAGCTAAATGGGACCTTCTAGACCGTATTGAAGACAATGCTGAAGCTTGGGAGAATGACAAAGGTAGAAAGTCAGGTATAAATTATGATTATGAATGCATTGAATCTTTTATGGGAACTGATGACTTTCAAAATATTAAAAATGCTTATGGTCTAGACTCTCGAGCTATTGCTTCTTATTTTAAGGCTTTTGCTTCCTACATTGAAGTGCCTAAAAAGAAGTGGAATAAGTATCATGAACCTTATAAAGATATTGCTAAGAGTGTTCCTGCAAGAAATACTGAAGTTTATACTGCTAATCATGTTTTACCTAAACCTTATATTGAGAAAATGCCTTTTCCTGTTAAGGTAAAGGAACATTCTATGATAGCTAGTATGGTTAATGAAAATACAAATAAAGCTGTTGAACCTGATAAACAAATGGTTGATGAACCTATAATAGCAAGTGTGAAAGACTTTGTCACTAAATATGAAAGAGGGACACACTATCCTTTGTAAGGATACCTCTTATATTGTTTCACAAAGTAGTGTTATGAGAGCTAGTATTCCCGTGTTTTCTGTTAGAATAAGTGATCATTGCTATGATGGTCCTTGTGATAGCTATATTGTTAAGTTTATGCATGATACTGAAAGCTACTATCAGAGAGGGAAAATTGTTCTTATGTATCTCAATAATATCAAGTTTCCTCGTTTTATGCTGAAAGTTTTTATGTTGCACTTCTTTTGCCTTCTTATGCAAGTTGCCTCTGGTTTCAATAACTTGTTTGTTTACAAAATCCCCTTGCATAGGAAGTGGGTTAGACTTAAATGTGTGTGTTTTTGCTTCTTAATGCTCTCTTTCACTTCAATCCATATCCCTATGAGAGCTTCTTCAAAATTATCATGCCCATCTTAATGGCTATAAAGAAAGAGCTTTATGGGAGACAACCCAATTTGTTTTTCCTTTTAGTTTGTTTTTGTTTATTTGAGTCTTGGAAGTTATTACTTCTGTAATAACCGCTCCTTATCCGTTTTGTTTGGTTTTTGTGTCAAGATCAACCTATAATGAGAGAGAAGTAATATTTGGGAAAGTTGCTGTCCCGAAACAGATTTTTGTGCTTCACCATAAAAATTCGTGAGAGATCTCTGTATTTCGGATTGAGATGTAATTTTTTTGCTTCTTCCCCAGGTTGGTATTTAACTTCCATTAGTTTTGCACTTTTTTATTTGAGCAACAGAAGATTTTCGAAAAAATTGATCTTTACCTGCTGTTATGTTTTGACAGATTTTGCCACTCTTGCATTTGCTTCTTTATTCGATTTCCTATTTGGATTCTTTTGGGGTTTTCGGAAGGAGTTGCTACAGTAGCTTATGTTTTGATGGTTTTCAGTTGAAGTTGGACTCAAAAGGTTTTATCACTTCACTTATACTAATGTTGCTAATAAGAACTGTGTGAAGTTTTGTGTGAAAGAAATTTCCAGGTAGTGGAGATGTTGGTGTAATAAGGAAGAGAAAGGTTTTATAACTCAAGTAATAAGTGTATGAAGATGAAGATATCGATGTTATTCAAGTGGTGACTCCGGAAGAATCTACTAGATACCAAATTCAGAGACCTACAGAGTCTGTTTTCAAATAGGTAACGATTCTGGTAAGAAAAGTTCCGTGAAAATACTATCCAACTATATTCTTGTAGTTTTCAATCAATAAGGAAAGCTACGAACTGAAAAAGGGACGGAAACGGAGCCAGGGTGGCTCACACCACCCTATGGCGCGGGCGCACCCCTGGCCGCGCCACCAGGTGGTGAGTCCGCCCCGGACTCCGCCTCTGACTCGTTTTCTCCCAGTACCTTCCTTTTGACATGAAACTTCGTAATATATAACCCCCCGGATCCCCCGAGGTCCGTATATCGTGTTTTCGTCATGTTTTTTTTGATCTGTTTCTGTCAGGACATACTCTTTGAAAGTTTAGAAGCACAATGGTGTCCGCCAAGGATAAAGGGAAGGAGCCTATGGAGGAGGATCTTCAAGACCCCAAGCAGGGGCTTGTACCTTTAGTCTCTTGTCCTGCATCAACGGAAGCCCTACGAGTCACTAATGAGTTCTGCGATAAGTACCGAGACCTGAAGAGGAAGGTGGACATGCTTCAATGGGAGAATGATAGGCTTCGAAAGATGCTGGAAGATTTCCTCACGTCAACGAAGAAAATATTACCACCACCAAAGGAGTAATTCGTCATCAGGTTTGGCATCCCCTTGGTTTGTTCCAAGCTTGGGGGAGTGCCGCGCTATCATATCAGCTTCTATCTTTTTACCTTATTAGTAGAGTCATATGATGAATAGAGGAATTATTATGTAGTATGGTTTGCATTATGGGAGTGTCTCCTCTCTCGTTAGATATGTATCCTTTGGTGTGAGTTGCCGTTATGGAATATTAATGAGAAGTTCTATCATCCACTCTTTTTCATAGCTTATATTAGTTTTCAATTCATGGTTATATGATTGATCTTGTTGTTAGTATTGGTATCACTTTGGGATCATTGAGTTAATTTAGTTGGTTTTGGCAAACCTGGCTCGGTTAGTAGCACACTATTTTTGAGAGTTGAATGAAAAGGATAAAAGTACCTTTAAAGAAAAATTATTTCATGATCTTTCTTTCTTGATTTGCTCATAAGTTTAGTATTCTCTAGTTAAGATCTTTTGTGCTTCCAAGGAAGATTGCATGTTTGTATTTATCACTTGTATGTTTGTTTGTTTCCTTCAACTCTTATACTTGCTACCCAACCTTGCTAGCCAAAAACCAGTACTGAGAGGGTATTCTTCTCGTGCATCCACCTCCTTTAAACCAAAACCTTTGCTATTTGTGTCCACCATACCTACCTATTAGCATTATTGCTATTCCAAGTAAATTCTTGTTTTATCTACCTCCCAAATTAAACTTGTTATGTGAAAATTAGTGATTAAAGCTCTCACAAACTTGATGGCACACTTTAATTTCTTGCATTTAATAAACTTGAACTTTTGGGTCCTTCTTTGTTGCGTATATGCTTGCGCTTTATGAGTTGAAGTTAGCCGAACCATGTATCATGGGGTCGCTTTCAACACTTCATTTGGTACTTTGTACCTAGTTGATATCATGTTCTTTTGCTTATGGATCCCGGCGGTGTGAAATAAAAGTGGAACTTGTAAGATCATGGAGTTTATATGTGTGTTAGAGAAACGCCTGGGCCGCTAGCCTAAGACATGCCTAATCATGGTGGAAACTTGCAGCATCTAATGAGCACTCTATGAAACATCCTCAGAAAAAACCTATGCAAATAGCAAATAAAAAGATCGCTGAGATGCTCACTGTCTGCTTGCCTTGTCATTTTGATTATGGGATAGCTCCTGTGTTATGTGCAAGGGGTACCCCGTTGGCGGTTCTCAATGATACGCATGTATTTACAATGACAAGAGCTTGCTCGTGACCGAAGTTGAGTAGCATGAGGATCGGTACTCATAAGTAAGGGGCATGAGATTTCAACTTATAACTTGTCAAGCATATCCTCTTAGTTGTGTCACTTTAACCTTAATCACCTAAAGATGCCTATGATAGGGGCAATGAGAGATGAAAGCTAGTAAGAATCATAATTTGTGGGACTCTTTATGAGACTTGCAATCCCTGCTTCCCTCTTTGATGGGCCCTTTCTTTTACTTTGTAGTTGAGTCAGTAAACCTATTCCCCTCTACCTCAGCAAGTATTTTGAGTTGATGTGTTTCATTCCTTCATATGATGATTTATTCAATCATGTTTCTTATGTTACTTGTTTTTCACATTGCTCTTATCTTGATGTTTACTACTTTGAAAGCTTTCTTTGAAAACCAGCAGTTTGTGAACTCCAGCAAATTATCAACTATTCTTCGACCAAGAGCTAAGTTTGCCATTACCAATTATGATTCACTTTATGTATCTTTATTGTGTTTCCTTTACCTATTACAAGTTTAGTTATATAATAGTGATTTGTCTTCTATTATGATCTATGCTTTTGATGAATGTGATGCTTCTTGTCCGTATTCTTTTATCGACTCTTCACTACATAAACCTGAGGCCATGTTTATTGAGCTCATTTTAGCTTGGGGACAAGCGAAGTCTAAGCTTGGGGGAGTTGATACGTCCATTTTGCATCACTATTCTATGTCTTAATTCACTATTATTCATCGATATATTTCATATTGAGAGGTGATACTTATGTTATTTCATCTATTTTTGCATGGTTGATGACTTTTGGAGCATGGACCGCTGCAGTCAGGATTCTGATGGAAAATGTGCTGTTTGGAGGCAAAATTCGCGAAGATCAGAAAATCCGGGAAAATATATGGAAAATCCTATTTTTCCAGAAGACTAAAGGATGCCAGAAGACGGAGTGGAGATGGGACACAGGGGGCCCACACCACCCCATGGCGCGGGCAGCCCTAGGCCGCGCCAGGAGGTGGTGTGGCCACCCTGACCCACTCCAGCCTCTCCCCTCTGGCGTATATCATCCTCCCAAAACCCTAAGACTCGGGGAGCGACCACAGAAAGATTCCGCCGCCTCTACGGGGCAGAAAACACCGAGAGAGAAAGATCTCTCTGGCAGACAGATTTCTGCCGGGGGAATTCCTTCCCGGAGAGGGGAGATCATCGCCATCAACACCACCATCAAGTTGGACTTCATAGAGATCATCATCATCACCACCATCATCACCATCAGCACCCTCATCACCATCTCCATATTGCTGTAACAATTGGTTGAATCTTGTTATAGTTCATAGGGGAAACTTTCCCGGTGTTGATTACTCTTTGTAGTTGATGCTATTGAGTGAACCATTGAATTATTGTTTCTGTTCAGATTGTTATACATCATTATTCCATCTCTGATCATGATCCATATGATGTCTTGTGAGTAGTTCGTTTTGTTCTTGAGGACATGGGAGAAGTCTTGTTGTTAGCAGTGGAGTTGCGTTGAGAAAGATTCAATAGATTGTTATTTAAGTTGTGGTGTACTTCTTCTAGTGGTGTCATGTGAATGTCGACTACATGACACTTCACCTATATGGGCCTAGGGGAATGCATTGTGTATTTGGATACTAATCGTAGGGGTTGCTGGAGTGATAGAAACCTGAACCCCCGTTAGGAAACCATTGCACAAGGGACGTAAGGGTCTTAGAGTTTAAAGCTGTGGTTAGGTTTCTACCTTAATTACTTTCTTGTACTTACGGATGTTTGCAAGGGGTATAATCATAAGTATGTATTAGTCTTAGATGGGGCGGTACATTAGCACAGGTTCACCCACACAACACTTAGCAAGCCAAAGAATATTAATCAACTATATGAAGCGAAAGCACTTGACAGTCTTCCCATGTGTCCTCGAGAATGTTTGGTCATCTTAAGTAATACAACCGGCTTGTCCTTTGCTGCATAAAGGATTGGGCCACTTGCTGCATTTATTCCTACTGTCTTTTATTTACTCATACTTTGTTTACTTGCTTTATCAAAAACCCCTAAAAATCCGTTTGCTACGTATTTGCAAAGAATTTATGATCCATACCACTAGCCAGCACCTTTTGCTCCTCATTGGGTTCGACACTCTTACTTATCGAAAATACTGCGATACACCCCCTATACTTGTGGATCATCATGTAACTCTTCATATATTGTGTAAGGCATAATGTTAATGGAAGAGCTTAAGTCATAGAACCCTACATAAGTAGTTCCCCCTAAAGAAAAAGTATTTTCTGTTAAGTTTTATTTTTACCATCAAACTTACCTCTTATCATTTCAGAAGATTCTTTACTCATTACCATTACTTCATCCTCAAACATCTCAGGTTCTGGAAGTTCTTTTACTATCCCAATGTTCTTTTTAATGGTTCCCAGGTCCTTAGTTAACCTCCCTATCCTTTTATTTCTTTCACCTTTACTCTCTATTATTTTTGTGAGAATAGTTTCCTCCTCGGCTAACAATTTTTCTGCATTTGTGAGTATTTGTCCCTGTGGCAAGTTTAAGGGGGCTTCTCCTCCATAGGCGGTGTTTAGCGTTCCAATTCTTTTGGGATCTGCAGATATTCAACATAAGTTTTAACAATTTGAACAATCATACGAGGGTTAAGGTTGAAATTTCCAAGCAATTTTTCTACTTTACCCGAAGCTAGAAATCTTCTCAAACAATTATACTCTATAGGATTTGTTTATTAAGTTCAGCCCCACAATAAGCTTTCTCTATCCTATGCACCGTGTATAGCAAATTCAAGGCTCTTTCAACACTAAATTCAGTAAATGACTCATTGGTAAGGGAGTCGAGCTCATTTCTATTATTATTACACAAACCTGGATAGAAGGTATGTATCACCAACCAAGGCTAGCTATCCCCTAAACCCTGTGTATCCTTCATGCAAGCTTTCTTCAGGTATGTATCATGCATCTCACTCGAAGAGTTTTTGTCCAGGGAAAGAAATCAACTAGGAACGAAGATGATAAGCTCTCCTAGGAGTTAGTAATCTTTTTAGGACTTTGAACATACCAAGAATGGCCCTCATCAATAAGAGTTTGAACAAAAAGAGCAGATTTAACCTCTTCATCCTTGGTCAGTATATTAAGACGAAAAGTCCCACAAGTATCTTCAAAGAACCCTACATGCTCATATGGATCTTCCCTACCGTTCCCTGCAAACATTTTAGCATGCAAAAGATCCATAAGCATGGGGCCAATATCATATGCTCTCAGGTTATTAGATTTTAAATAAGCGTCCATGGGGGGGGGCAAAATTCTTTACAACCTCCAACTGGATTATATGTTGGTACTCGCCCATGGTGTTTACCTGAAACTAGTAAACACCTTTAGTAAAACAATTAGTTGAATAAGCAACTAAGAACAAAGACCAAAAGTGCTTAGCTCCACGGCAACGGCGCCAGAAAATAGCTTGATGGCTGCAAGTGCACATATCAATTGTAGCTAGTTTCGAAATAAGAGTATCGTACCCACAAAGAGCTATTTGGTTAAGGTCTTTATGCCCCTCATCACTTTCCACCAAAGGATACTTATAAGATGCCTTTTATCTCAAGTAAAGGGTGTTTGAAAGGTTTTCAGTTGAGTGCAGAAAAGTAGTTAAAACAAGTAAAAAAGCAAGGAACAAAGTTGTGTGATGACGTGGTTGAACTCAATAGGGCTAAAACATTCTCAGGGATGTAGGATACACCACTAGCATGTTATTATTATTAATTAAGATAACGTACTTCTTGTGTCATGATATGTGTGGAGAGATCTCCATAATAATATGTTCACTACAAGGCTCGTAGGAAGCCACTTTGTTGAGCCAAGAATGAGGTCACCTCTAAATAACCACCGTGATGTCTGAGAGCAATCACCCATACAAACCACTTCAATTAAGGGTCTCCCCGTGGATACCGTAATTAGCTTAGGGCGTCTCTCTGTATCCTCCTTTGACCGTGTAGGTTGTAGCCGGCGCCAATTGCCACGAAGCTCTCCGGGCACACTTCTAAATACGTCCAAAGGATTTCTCCCTCTCTTTAGTCCCGAAGTCAAATGATATGTGGCCAACTACACATACCATGTAAAGAGAGAGATCAAACACAAATCATAAATCTATCATAGACAGGCCAGTCATATGGACACAAGAATAGACCATCTTTATTGTAACTTCATAATAATGCTAGGGTTTCTCCATCTCCCCAAGAATGAGGGAAAACTACTCACACATGGAAGCAATCAACGACACCATCATAGTCAAATGGATGGATAAAAGTACGGGGATAAATCTAGTGCAAACCACAATTGAATCTGGAATTACAACAAGATCTAATAGATGAGAGATGGTGGTAGTAATGGTTATGAAGATGCAGTGGTTGATGATGAGAAGGGGATGATGCAATATCCTCCAATGATACGTGAAGCAGCAGGGATTTGCCCTTCTCCAAGTTCCTCCTTCAGATCCCTTTCTGGTGTGGTTTTTCGTGGTTTCTACTAGCTATGAATGTCGGATCTCTCCGTCGTCTTTGCCAGGAGAGAGTATTTGATGAGGCGAAGGCGCTGCCATGTGGTACGGGCGGACGGTACGGGCAGGCTCCGCCCGTACCACTGGTTCTTATTGCGATAGATGCTTTCCTCATGTTTGGTATTCTCCCAGGTGCGAAGGTAAATAAATAAAATGACTTTTATCACTTAAAAATATCATACTATAACATAATATGATTGTTCCAATTGATATGTTCATAAGAGACTTAGTAATTCGAAATCCTATTGAAACAAGGACAAAAAGATGCGCGCAAACGCTGTGAAATACAAAAATCCCTATTCTATTTATGCAAAATCAAAAGGTAAATATGCTTCAATTTTGGAATCATCAGCCATCCACCAGCACAACACAATCAAGGCAGACCATTGGATGACTAGTTGGATATATTTCAGACGAAGAATAGTCATACATAGAGAAGTTTTAGGTTTCCTATACTTGTGCAGTACGTACTTACTACTTCTATTTTTGTAGTATTGTTAAAATGGAAGCTATAAATCATACTAATGTGAAGATAAAGTGCTGCGCCAGGACGTGACACCTTTCTAATCTAGCTATAACTCCAGTCGGCGTGCCTCCTCGATGTAGTTGCACACTTCAAAAGACCTGTAGGGAACATGCAAAATTAACACCCCTCGTTCAAAGAGCCTCACATCTTTCCCATCTCCATTTGCTAATGTTGCCTAGCCGCATTTTGGATCCTCTCGAGATCACACTTCACAACTTTTCCTATCCATCTTGCTCGCTGCATTGCTTCTTGCAGGCCACCACCCCTCTCCTCCAAGAAACCCCAACAATCATTTTTTAATCCACCCTCGTCCCCAGTCCATCCACACGCGATGGAGGATTCGAGGCATAACAGGTGGTACATCGGATGGAGCAAGGTCGGTGATGACGCCTTCAGCAAAATCGCTATGCGTATGGAAACTACCAGCGTCGTCCGGCTAGCTGCATGATCCAAGGAGTTGCGCCGTGATATCTACGCACGCTTCTATTCTTGTAGACAGTGTTGGGCCTCCAAGTGTAGAGGTTTGTAGAACAGCAGCAAGTTTCCCTTAAGTGGATCACCCAAGGTTTATCGAACTCAGGGAGGAAGTGGTCAATGGTATTCCCTCTCAAGCAACCCTGCAATCAAGATACAAGAAGTCTCTTGTGTCCCCAACACACCCAATACACTTGTCAGGTGTATAGGTGCACTAGTTCGGCAAAGAGATAGTGAAATACAAGTAATATGGATGATTATAAGTGGTAATTGCAATCTGAAATAATAGTGGCAGCAAGCAAACATGTAACATAACTGATTGTAAACGGTGTTTCAATGCTTAGAAACAAGGCCTAGGGATCATACTTTCACTAATGGACACTCTCATATAAATATCTTCTCTTTATGATGCTACCCTGAACTACTCTCCGGTTGAACGATGTAGGGCTATAACAGCACACCTTAAAGTTCCCATTCCCCATCTAGATAACCCCTCACTATCACCTTGAGCGCTAGATGGTTCCAACAAACACCACAATCTCATAGAGACATCCAACTCAAATTATACTCATGACAAGTATTTACGTAATCTTAGCCAATGTGCCACACGGTGTGCACACTGTCAACTTCGTCACACATGTGGGGATTAGTGATGTCTACACACTTCTATTCTTGCAGACAGTTGTTGGGCCTCCAAGTGCAGAGTTTTGTAGAACATCAGCAAGTTTCCCTTAAGTGGATCACCCAAGGTTTATCGAACTCAGGGAGGAAGTGGTCAAAGGTATCCCTCTCAAGCAACCCTGCAATCAAGATACAAGAAGTCTCTTGTGTCCCCAACACACCCAATACACTTGTTAGGTGTATAGGTGCACTAGTTCGGCGAAGAGATAGTGAAATACAAGTGGTATGGATAATTATAAGTGGTAACGGTGCCAGAAAAGAGCTTGACGGGTACGAAGAGACTAAAGGCAATCTGAAATAAAGATGGAAGCAAGCAAAAATGTAACAGATCTAGTTGCAAACGGTGTTTCAATGCTTAGAAACAAGGCCTAGGGATCATACTTTCACTAGTGAACACTCTCATATAAATATCTTCTCTTTATGATACTACTCTGAACTACTCTCCGATTGGATAACTCTAATCCCCGGTAGGGCTATAACAACACACCTCAAAGTTTGCTTTCCCCATCTAGATAACCCCTCACTATCACCTTGAGCGCTAGATGGTTCCAACAAACACCATAATTTCATAGAGACATCCAACTCCAAATATAACTCATAACAAGTATTTGTAATCTCTAGCCTAAGTGCCACCATGATGTGCACGCTATCACTTTCACACACGTGGGGAGAGCCAAAGATCTATTAAAGCACTTGAGTAGCAAGGCAGATCTACTTGATTACAAAACTCATGATCACAATATTATCATGCATAGAGAGAGAGATGAACACATAGCTACCGGTAGAACCCTTAGCCTCGAGGAAGAACTACTCCCTCATCATCATGGGAATCAACAACGGCGATGGAGATGGTGGTGGAGATTGATGGAGATGGCTCCGGGGGCAATTTCCCGTCCCGGCAGGGTGTCGGAAGAGAGACTTTTTGTCCCCGAATCTCCCCTTCGGTGGCGGTGGTGCTACGGAACTTTTCGTGGCTGGAGGCTGGATGATTTAGGGTTTTGTCATCGGGAGGCTTCTTATAGGTGAAGAGGCGATGTCAGAGGGTGGACCAGGAGCCCACACCACCTGGTGGCGCGGCCATGGAGGACCCACGCCACCACATGGTGTGGCCAGCCCCTGGCCCCTCTCCGTCTCGTCTTTTGGCTCCGTGAGTCTTCCGGTGAAATATCGACTTTGGCTTTTGTGCGGTCCAATTCTGAGAATATTCATTTTCTGGCTTTTCTGGAACAAAAAACAGCAGAAAACGGGCAACTGGCACTGTGGCATCTTGTCAATAGGTTAGTTCCAAAAAGTGTATAAAATACCTCAAAGTGTGGACAAAACATAGGACAAATGATATAAAACAAGCGTGGAGCATCAAAAATTATAGATACGTTTGCAACGTATCAACATCCCCAAGCTTAACTCCTTCTCGTCCTCGAGTAGGTAAGTGATAGAAAGAAATAATAATTTTTGAGGTGACATGCACCATCACAATCTTGATTAAGGCATTTATATAAAATTGATAGCTGGGATCATAGTACTTTAACATAGCATGAAAGATATAGTTCTAACAATAAGACATAGCAACTATGTTGTAACATGAAAAGGTACAAACAAAAGATGATGAATAACAATGCATTGAAAGATGTTTGTTTGTTTCACATATAGAAAACATAATAAGAGTGGTATTCATCTTGTCCCTCATAGTGTAGCAAAACATAAATGCATAGGACACCTTCAAAGTTCATAAGGGTGACTAGATACAAGTAGTTTAAGAACAAGCAATATCAAAGTTATGCATCAATCAACAAGTCTTGGGACAATGCACATTAAACTAAGAATGGCCACTATGCTCTCTCAATGGGTGCATAAAGATAGAAGATGGAGACTCAACATAAAAGTAAAAGAAAGTCCTTCATAGAAGGAAGCAGGGATTCAAGTCTCATAAAGAGCATCCAAAAATTATGGTACTTATTAGCTTTCAGCTCGCATTGCCCCTATCATAAGCATCTTGAAGTGATTAAGGTTAAAGTGAACAAACTATGGAGTATATGCTTGACAAAGTATAAGTTGGCAATCTCATGTCCATTGAATATGAGGGCCGCTCCTCATGCTACTCAAGTTTAGTTACCGGTAAGTTCTTGTCATAGTAAGTACATGTGTATCATAGAGAACCGCCAATGGGGTACCCCTTGCCCGATGATACAGAAGAATCCCCATATCAAAGTGACAAGGAAAGCACACAATAAGCATCTCCGCAATCTTCTTATTTACCATGGGAAAATGGTGCTTTTTCTCTCTTTCCTCTTTTTTATAAGAAGAATGCTTCATAGATTGCTCATTATGGTTACGTTGCAAGTTTCCACCATGATTAGGCATGGATTAGACCAGCCGCCCAGGTGTTTCTCTAACACACATACATAAATCCATGGACTTACAAGCTCCCCTTTCATTTCGCACCGATGACATCCATAAACAAAAGAGCATGATATCAACTGGGTATAATGTACAAGTGCAATGTTGAAAGCGTTCCCCATGACAACATGGTTCTGCTAATCCCCAACGTATAAGTGCAAGCATATACAACATAGATGACACAATGGTTCAAGTTTATTAGGGGCAAGAAAAGTAAAGTGTGCCATCAAGTTCGTGAGAGCTTTATTCACTAATTTTCACATAACAAGTTTAATTCGGAAGATAGATAAAAACATGAATATACTTGGAATAGCAAATGCTAATAGGTAGGTATGGTGGACTCTTTGGAACAATTTGGTTTTATTTGGAGTTGGATGCATGAGTGGAACTCATACTTGGTATGGAGGCTAGCAAAAGACAGGGAGCGTGTTGGGTTCGCAGCATAGAAAACAAAAAATTTCCTACGATGGGAACTATACGCCAAGATCTATCTACTAGATACAAGCAACGGGTGGATATACATCCATAGAGAACTTACCCTCGAAGACAACAAAGCTTTGTTAACAAGTTGGAACTCGTGGATGATGTAGTCATACACTTGCCGATCTCAAGAACATGATGAAGTCTAGTAGATCCAGCTCCAGCCTGTCCATCAGATCCAGCTCCAGCAAGTCGAGCACCCCCAAGTCCAGCACCGCAAAGCAGCGGTGCATCCGTGATCGCACACACATCCGGTACCCCGATAACCTCCGTCCCTCGCTCCAGCAAAGCAGCGGAAAGAACAACTCCTTTCCAAATAAATCCACCGGGAACATGTATCTCGCTAATCCGAGACCATGGGGAATAACTAGAGCGGGAGAGAGATCCTTCACGAGGATGTGTGTGTTGTGAGGAGGAGAGGGGGGCCTTCTATAGGGAAGAGGGGGGGCACCCAAGGGCCATGGCGTGGCAGCCATGGTGGTGCTCCCACCTCTTCCACATTCATGTGGGTGGAGCTCCCACTCCCATAAAAAGCCTCCACTCAAAATTCCACTCACACATGCATTAAATTTCCACCAACTTTAATGCAAGCTCTCATTAAATAAAACTATTTTGTTTATTTTATTCAGAATTTTGTTAATTACATTAATTAACAAACATTCACATAAAATCCCCTACAACATTTCAATATCACATGCAGAACTAGTGTCTGCAATTTCACCCGAAATAATTCCAGTTTCCATCGAAATGATTCCAGCGCTTTCTTAAATCTTTATCTGAAACATATTTGCTCCAAATGGTGTCGGTATCCCTTAAGTATGTCACCATACGGTTCGTGAATAATGCACACATGATCAAGACCCCTCTCCGATCAATAATCAGCAGCGGGACCTGGAGATCCGTACTGACTCCCACATATTCCACGATGACTCTTGTGATCTTGTGAACCTTTAACGTCATAACTAAATCCCTTTGTCTTGTGATATATTACATGTCTGAGATTCGATCATCGGTATCCAAATACCTAGTTTGATCTCATTACTGACATGCACTCTTTTCTCGTTCCCGTGATATAACATTCTAGTGATCACATCACTTGCTTGCAGGCTATTTCAATGTGATATCACCGAGAGGGCCCAGAGTATATCTATCCGTCATCAGGATGGAAAAATCTCACTCTTGATCCATGAGCCTCAACATAACACCTTCGTAGCACTGAACCCACCTTTATAGTCACCCTGTTACGGTGTGACGTTTGATGTTATCAAGATACTCTTCCGGTGTTAGTGATTAACATGATCTCATGGTCTAAGGACTAAGATTACTTCGTATGATGTTATAGCAATATAAACATAATGACTTTGATCGTAATGCTATACTTCGGATGAATGTTCATCACATCATTCCACCAATGCTATGACCTCGTTATTAACAACATCCAATGTCCATGATCAGGAAACCTTGATCATCTTGTTAATCAACAAGCTAGTTTATATAAGACGCATTACTAGGAACTTTGTATTTTGTTTATTAAACACACATGTATTAACGTTTCCAATTAATACAATTATAGCATGCAAAATAAAAATTTATCATAAACATGGAATAAGATAATAATCACTTTATTATTGCCTCTCGGGCATATTCCCTTCAGTCTCCCACTTGCACTAGAGTCAATAATCTAGTTTGAAAAACTTTGCGTATTGAACAACTATGGCTTTATGGTGTTGCATATACGCGATTGCTAGTGGTTAACGTAATCTCCAGATCTGGCACTTTCAGGTCCGTGTGTATTTGCATGTCTTTGCGTCTCTACGCATCACTCATTCTCAAATGAGATGGCATTGTATAAATTTGGTCCTTTGGTGAGACCTTTAGTTCCTTCAGATTAAAATATGCTGATATTATTGTCATACAATACATCTTCATAGTATTAGCCCACTTCGAACCACACCTAGTTTGATAACAAACTACTTAACACAAATTCCCTCCTTTGCTGCTACTATAGCAGTCATATACTTAGCCTTTTGTTGTAGTATCCGTCATAATGTTTCAACTTTGGAACTTATCCAAATCCATCATGGAACATCATTTCCATTACATTGTGCCACCCATAATCTAAATTGAGATAAATTAAATTTGTATCTGGTGACAAAACTAGTATCAATGTAACACTTTACAATGAACTACCGTTAACTATTTGTCACTTATACATGATATATTCTTAGTTCTTCCAAAGCTCATAAGAATATCTTTACTATCGTCCAATGATCATCATATGAATCATTCTGGTACGTTCTCATAACATTTAGAGCATAGGACATATCTAGATATATACATATCACGGTATAATCGATCAAAATATTCATGTGATTTTACTCACCAAGTGTTGAAACACTTGAATCTTGATACAATCCTTTCCATGCAGCACAAACCTTTCTCGTTGTTTCCATATTGAACCCTTTCAATATCTCATATATGTACATCTGGCATAACCATATTAGCGCCTCCATCTATCCATATAGACATTGATGCCAAATATTCTGGTTTTGCCAAAGTCATTCATTGAAATCCTATTTTAATGAAATTCTTAACTTGTGTCAATAAAAGATACATCATTTCCAATCAACGATATGTACTCTGCATAATGTATTGGAAATTTGTCTCAGCGCTCCCACTTAATTTCTTGCAAATGCAAGCATCTTCATCGTCTCCGATGAAATTAAACTCCTTTAACATTTTCATCATGGTGAAGATTCCAACTCCGCTATGCTCACTTCAACTATTGAAGTTTGCATGCCCTTTTAGCACCCTTTGAATTAACAAAACCCTTTGGACCGTGTCATGTACACATCCTAGGTAACCATTCTATTAGAAGAACCTTGTTTTGTTTATTCATCTACCATATACCAAATTTATATGTAGTGGTTGCTACATTAATCCGTCAAGACTAAATATCGCTATGAAAGATCAAATCTTGTCATAGTCAACTCCTTGAACATTGCCGTAAACTTCTTTCCGACATGTCGACTATTTCATAGATGTTAAACATCCATGTCTATTTCTTTATAGATCCAAACACGACCAATATGCTTCACGCCTTTCCGGAGGGTCTTCCAAGTTCAGAAACCTGATTTCTCGTGTATGGATACTATCACGGATTCTATGACTTCTAGTCATTTTATGGAGTCAGGGCCTATCATCTCTTCTTTGCATGCAGTCGGTTCATCATTGTCAAAACAATAACGACTTCTGTTTCAAATCTTACTATTTGATTCTTACCGACCCACATGGTTCAATAAGAACTCTAATCTCCAAGATCACACCCTTTGTAATCACGGGAGCCATGAGCATTGTGGCCGCCACCGGGACACTTTCCGGTGTTGCGCTACTTAGCACATATAGCTAAGGTTCAAGGTTATCAAAGTTCTATTGTCCTCCCACTTAACATTTCATGAAAAAATCATTCTCAAGAAACTTGAGGTTCTAAGCGACAAACTCTTTTGTCCTGGATGTTATGGAGGAATTCCCAACAAATTCTTTGTTATAACCTACAAAGACGTTCTTATCCGACTTTGGTTGTAAACATTTTACTTATGCATAGATTACCAAAATTTAAGAAAAGACAATTCGGGTTTTATCCCAAACCATAACTCATATGGTGTCATTTCAACGGATCACGATGGTGCTCTTTTCAGTGTAAAAGCGGTAGTCTCTAAAGCTTTAATCCTTAAAACATAATGGCAGTTTTATAAATGACACCTTTGATCTTTCCATGTCAAACAAGGTTTGATTTGATCTCTCAAACATACCATACTCCTGTGGTTTATCGGGAAATGCAAATTCATGGAATAATTCCTGAAATCTTAGGTGTTTCGCTAAACATGTAACTCAAATATTTTCCTTTATGGTCAAATCATAAAATCTTTTATTTTCTTGTTACAATGATTTTTCACTTCATCTTGAAAGTCTTTGAACAATTTTCAAATTTTCATACTTCTTCCTTATTTAGTAAATATATAGATATATTCACTCAAATTTCTAGAGAAAGCATATGAAGCAAAAAGATCCATCGCATATGGCTACACATAATGGACTATGCATATCAACATGCACAATTTCCAATAAGTTAGTCATCTGTTCCACTTTAGCCTATGGACAGAGTTTCAATTATCTCGAGGAAAGTTTCACAAGCATCAATTGATCAAAATCAAAAGACTCCAAAAATCCATCAACATGGAGTTTCTTCATGTTCTTTACAATATAATTCAAACAGCGATGTCACTTCATAAGTGATCTTCCAATCATTTGTCTTACGACATTTTAGCAATAATGTTTATGGATGTGATTTCTCCAACTAGACTTGTAAAAGTTCATCCATCCTTTATGGAGTATGGAAATTATTTGAACAACCATTGTTCTCGTAATACCGGAACAAAATAACAATTCTTAAAACAAATCTTGAAGGCTAGGTTTGACGACAACGAAAAAAACACAATAACACTTTATTTGTTTTCGATGAACATCATCACTTATTCTCTTGTCAGTTGCTTAGGCTGTTGTAGTTCATGCATTGTGTTGTTCTGTATGACACTTCACACCAACCAATTCAGTATCCAATACCGGTATCCAATACCTCAGAACCACATTGTTTAACAAGCAAGGAATACAGCCATAACATGTATATCTTCTATATACCTAAGTTGGACATCTCCAACCTTTTATTTTCTGCCAAATATTTTATAGATTTTCTTTCAACAATTCCTTTTCTTTTAAAAGAATCTATCAACATCAATAGTGGTGTCATTCACATGACACATAGTACAAAGTGTATATAGTCAAATACTAATACCTTTGGACTTGCACTTTGAAGTGGATCACCATCATCAAATGTTTGGTGTTCTTTCAAAAATCCATTCTTTAGTAATCTATTAGTGTAGTAAACATTTTACCTACATCTTCTATTCATCCTTATCATGACAACTTTAATGATCAAGCTACTATAGCCTATAAGGAAGAATCGCGAGTATAATGTTAGTTCCCAAAACCTTTTTGGGAGATTCAGATGCCTAGCATCTCCATCCTTCACAAATTCTCATACAATATGAGGACATGTATTTTGCTAAATTATACTCTTTCATAATGCAACCAAAAACATTTTTTCAGATATCACAATATCTTCCACACATGATGGTTTCTGAAACAATTTTTCAGCTCCTAAATAATCTTGATATTAAAACAACTTTTGAATATCAATAATCATGGAGGCAAACATGATACTTTTGATACTAACATTGGAATTCTTACTCTTGATTTAATACTACTTATTAAACTTCATGGAGTAAATAGAGTTTGCTGAAAGTTTGCAATAGGACTTCTAAACTTTAAATTGACATTCAAAACAATATGATACCAGTTCGTAAAGTAAATATCCAGAATTCTATAGTTCTATTATCTCAATTAAAACTAAGCATAAGGTAGTGAACAGATGCCAATGACTACAAAAAATTATGCAAATTCACTTCGATTTAGTTTATGAAAAATTGAGTTCGACTAATCCAAATTAGAAATGAACTCCCACTCAAAAACGACACCCCCATGCCTTTTTGGTGATTACATGAACCAAATCCACTACACCAAGTCCGATCATCACGTGAGTCGGTGTAGCTTCAAAGGCGAGCATCAATATGGGCATCACATCAACTATATGACTCATTCTTAACCTTTCGGTCCGTGTTCCGAGGCCATGTCTGTACCTGCTAGGCTCGCCAAGTAAGAACCTTAGTACTCGTGTGTGTAAAACTGTCTTACACCCGTTGTATGAAAGCGTAGAGTCGAGTACACCCGATCATCACGTGATGTCTCGAAACATGATCCATAGAATGGTGCATACTTAAGGAAGAACACATTTTATCTTGATATTTAAATGAAGGATCATGTTACAATGCTACTAAAAGCGCCAAACTAGCAATATAAGACGCAAACATCTAATGTGTAAAGTGGGATGATATGGTCCATGCATTTGATCTCTATCATATGCATCGTGGCATGATCTCTATCATTCCTTTGTGTGTAAGGCCAAGGTCTATGGAACTTACACGTTAAGTCTGTTGTAAGAGTATCTATCATACATCTACTTACAACATTACCATATCAAGACACTAGCCCAACAACAATCCAAACTAGACGCCTCTATAATCGATTGCAAGTTTTACGTGGCTTAGGGTTTTCGGAGATAGAACCAGTCTTACCTACGAACATGGAACCACAACGATGATAACTAAGTTATTAGCAACTCGTTGTAAATCAGATATTGACTATAGTAGGAGAGACATACACCCGCCATCCACTTATGCAAAACTAGTTGCATGCCAGTCGTGGAACTGTTCTCATGTGAGATGCCATGTAAGGTTGGTCCAGGCCGCTTCATCCCACTATGCCACAAATATCCAAAATACATAGAAGATGCAATAACATGATCATCATCGCCCACATATAAACATATGTGTACTACCCATGCAAAGCACCTACGCATAGATCAGGATCTGATACCACTGTTGTGTTCAGAGCATAGAAAACAAAAAATTTCCTACGATGGGAACTATACGCCAAGATCTACCTACTAGATACAAGCAACGGGTGGATATACATCCATAGAGAACTTATCCTCGAAGACAACAAAGCTTTGTTAACGAGTTGGAACTTGTGGATGATGTAGTTGTACACTTTCCGATCTCAGGATCGTGATGAAGTCCAGCAGGTCCGGCTCTAGCCTGTCCATCAGATCCAGCTCTAGCAAGTCCAGCACCACCAAGTCCAGCACCGCAAAGCAGCGGTGCATCCATGATCGCACACACGTCCGGTACCCCGACAACCTCCGTCCCTCGCTCCAGAAAAGCAGCGGAAGCAACAACTCCTTTCCAGATAAAGCCACCGGGAACATGTATCTCGCTAATCTGTGACCATGGGGAATAACTAGAGGGGGAGAGAGATCCTTCACGAGGATGTGTGTGTTGTGAGGAGGAGAGGGGGGCCTTCTATAGGGAAGAGGGGGGAACCCAAGGGCCATGGCGTGGCAGCCATGGTGGTGCTCCCACCTCTTCCACATTCATGTGGGTGGAGATCCCACTCCCATAAAAGGGCTCCACTCAAAATTCCACTCACACATGCATTCAATTTCCACCAAATTTAATGCAAGCTCTCATTAAATAAAATATTTTATTTATTTTATTCAGAATTTTGTTAATTACATTAATTAACAAACATTCACATAAAACCCCTGCAACATTTCAATATCACATGTAGAACCAGTTTCTGCAATTTCACCCGAAACAATTCCAGTTTCCATCGAAATGATTCCAACGCTTTCTTAAATCTTTATCTGAAACATATTTGCTACAAATGGTGTCAGTATCCCTTAAGTGTGTCATCCTATGGTTCGTGAATAATGCATACATGATCGAGACCCCTCTCCGATCAATAATCAGCAACGGGACCTGGGGATCCGTACTGACTCCCACATATTCAACGATGACTCTTGTGATCGTGTGAACCTATAACGTCATAACAAAATCCCTTTGTCTCGTGATATATTACATGTCCGAGATTCTATCATCGGTATACAAATACCTAGTTTGATCTCGTTACCGACATGCACTCTTTTCTCGTTCCCATGATATAACATTCTAGTGATCACATCACTTGCTTGTAAGCTATTTCAATGTGATATCACCGAGAGGGCCTAGAGTATATCTATCCGTCATCGGGATGGACAAATCCCACTCTTGATCCATGAGCCTCAACATAACACCTTCGTAGCAACGAACCCACCTTTATAGTCACCCTGTTACGGTGTGATGTTTGATGTTATGAAGATAATCTTCTGGTGTTTGTGATTAACATGATCTCATCGTCTAAGGACTAAGATTACTTTGTATGATGTTATAGCAATATAAACAAAATGACTTTGATCGTAATGCTATACTTCGGATGAATGTTCATCACATCATTCCACCAATGCTGTGACCTCGTTATTAACAACATCCAATGTCCATGATCAGGAAACCTTGATCATCTTGTTAATCAACAAGCTAGTTTATATGAGAGGCATTACTAGGAACTTTGTATTTTGTTTATTAAACACACATGTATTAACGTTTCCAATTAATACAATTATAGCATGCAAAATAAAAATTTATCATAAACATGGAATAAGATAATAATCACTTTATTATTGCCTCTCGGGCATATTCCCTTCAGAGCGACCAACTAAGAGAGCAATAATGGCCATAATCATGCAAAGCGACAAAACAATATTAATTAAAGCGTAAAGTGATATTACAAGTCGAAAACTAAATGATCATCGAGGTTATGGTGACTTGGTATAGTCTTAACATGGTGTGTGCATGCGCCAAGTCAACCCAAATAAAGCATCAAATGAGAATACCACAATACTATGCTTTAATATGCTAAAACAACGCATGATTCTTTCAAGGCACATTAAGCAATCTCAATTGTTTGTAACAAGTCATGCTACATCAATAATTACTAAGCATAAAGTCAAAAAAACAGCAAGCATGACATCATAAAGTCTAGGCCACAGTCAAAAACAAGACTCCTTTTATACCACTTAAGTATGAACTTTTGCTACTATTTTCCAATCCAAACCAACTTATTTGAAAACCAATGTATGAATGAGGGGGTCCAACCAATTTATTCAAGCAAACTAAGAAAACCAAGAAAACTAAGCAAACGAAAACCAAAAACAAAAACGAAGACGCTCCAAGAACAACACAACTGTGCATGAAACAATAAAAATGAAGTGTTTGGAAGAAACCTGAGATTTTTATCGATGAAGAAGAGGATGCCTTGGCATCCCCAAGCTTTGACGCTTGTACCTCTTGAATATTTCTTAGGGTGACACGGGGTGGGATCCACAAGCTTGAGCTTTTGTCCATACTTCATCTTATCACATTACTCTTCCCTACACTTTAAAATTTCCTTCATACAAAACTTCACACTATCTTCATTAGCAACATTAGTGCATTCAAAAGATAATAAGCCTTTGGGTTTTAGTTTTAAAACAGCAAAACTTTCATTAAAAACATAATCTACTGTAGCAATTCCCTCAAAAATCTCAATTCACCAAAAAGAACCTAAAAAGAAATCCATAAAGAGGCAAATGCAAATAACGACAGAAATCTGTCAAAACAAACCAGCAGGTAGAAACCTATTTTTTATAAGACCTTATGTTGCTCAAATCGAAAAGTGTTGAACTAAAAAAAGTTAGATAACAACTTGGGGGATTTATTCAGAAATTGTCAGCTCAACCCGACATACAGAGAATTTTCACGATTTTTTACAGTGAAGCACAAAAATCTGTTTCGGGACAACACTTCCCCAAATCTTACTTCCCTCTCATTAGAGGTTATTCTTGACAGAAAAATCAAAATAAAAAGGATAAGGAGAGGTTATTACAGAAGTAATAACTTTGAAGACTCAAGAAAACTACTGGGTTATCTCCCAAGAAGTAATTTTCTTTAACGCCTATAAGTTAGACATGATAGTTTGAGAAGATGCTCACATAAGAAATATGAATTGAAGTAAAAGAGAGCATCAAATCGCAAATTCAAAGCACATTTAAGTCTAAACCACTTCCTATGAAAAATAGTCTCGTAAAGAAACAAGTCATGAAAGCATAAAGCAACAAGCATAGGAAAGCAAAACAAGTGCAACTTCCAAAATTTCAACATAAAGAGGGGAAACTTAATATTGTTGAGATACGTAAAACCATGTTTCCCTCTCTCATAGTAACTTTCAGTAGCATCATGAATAAAATTAACAATATAACTATCACATAAAACATTCTTATCATGAGCCACATGCATAAAAGAATTAATACTCCCCACATAAACATAGTCATTCTTATTAATTATAGTGGGGGAAAATTCAACAAAATAGCTATCATTATTATTATCATCACCATAATCATAAAATATAGGAGGCATATTGTAATCATAATTAATTTTCTGCTCAATAGTAGGTGGTCTGAAAATATCATATTCATTTTTGTAATCATCATATATTGGAGGTATAGTATCATCATAAGCAATAGAATAGCTCTCTTCCAAAGTGTGTTCATTTGTAAACATATCATCATTGGAAGGAACATGGATAACACTAATAATACATCAATTATTAATATCATCATTTTCAGAATTGGTACCAAAGAGATTTTCAATATCAAAAGTTGTGTGCTTTTCCCAATCATGATCACTACTATAGGTAACAGGCATAGGAATATCATCGAGTTCAGACTCATCAAAAACTGTAATAGGAGCAACGTGCTTAGGGGAAAATACCTTTTCCTCTCTCCTTGTACTCCTCTTCTTTTTCTTCTTCTCTTTAGGAGGGAGAGACTTGAAAGGAAGCTTCTCCATATACCCTGGTTTATTGTTAGAGACAATAGAAGAAACTTTGGAGAATTCCTTGTTTTCATTAATAAGATCAAAACACATATTAGTCCTGTCATATTTTGGTAAAATCTCATCTTTTATAATATTTTGTATGTAAGTATTTGTGTGGCAATTATCAACACAATAAAGATGAAAACCATGCAGGACTCTATTCATACCAAAAGCACTCATATCTACCAAAGAAGTTTTTCTTGA
This sequence comes from Avena eriantha, assembly GCA_910589775.1. Lineage (NCBI taxonomy): Eukaryota > Viridiplantae > Streptophyta > Magnoliopsida > Poales > Poaceae > Avena > Avena eriantha. Next base: position 319,697,789 of record OU342745.1, on the reverse strand, counting down.
TAAGTCTTCACACCCCAAAAATAATGTAAGTTCATCATGCTGATTAGGAGTGATCATGTCATCACAATACAAACTTGCAATACTCATTGGATTAGAAGGGTTATTATTATGGCCTGAGCATTGAAAATTGAAATGACCCACTTCAAAGCAAAGTTCACAAACAAAAGGATAGAGGGCACACACGTTTTTACTAAGATCATTTAGAGCCCTATACCACGTTCTAGTTTTTTCATTCCCGTGGGTGATACAATATTCTTCTTCAATTCGATTATTCCCACAAGGTCTATGTATTCCACAAAAATTAACATGCTTATAAGAAATGGTAATTTTAGAGGTTTAAGCATGTTTTTTGCTATCATTAATAACAATTTCATTTCCCATGTAAGTGTCTTTAAAAGGCTCATGATACATGTCCCATTTTTCTTTAGGAGCATTAATATGAGAAGCAAAGGCTCTAAAGCAATCAACAAGAATTTGAGGATCAAGACCATATTTAGCACTAAGCTCTTGAAAATTAGCAGTTTCAGCGAAAGACTTAATGCAATCATACTCATAGTTTATACCTGGTTCTTTACCTTTGTCGTTAACCCAATCTTCGGTATTGCTTTGAATTGTTTCAAGAAGATCCCACTTAGATTTTACCTCCTTAGTTGTGAAGGATCCCTCTAAACAAGTATCTAGATAGTCCTTGTAATGTCTTGAAAGCCTTGCATAAAAATTATTAATAACAATATTCCTAGGGAGCTCATGAATGGGACATTTGAGCATTAGTGACTTCGATCTCCCCCGGGCAATACTTTCTCCTTCATGAGGATGAAAATTATAAGTATAATTGCTATCTTTATGAATTTCATGAGGAGGATAAAATTTAGAGTAAAAGAGAGATTCAAGTTCCTTCCACTCCAAATGATGAGGATCATCTAGTAGCTCATACCACTCCATTGCTTTGCCCTTAAGTGAAAAAGGGAATAGCTTCCTCTTAACTTGGTTCATTGAAATACCTGCACACTTGAACAACTCGCATAATTCATGTATAAAGAGTAAATGATCACCAGGATGGATAGTTCCATCTCCAAAATAACAGTTATTCATAACACGTTCAACAATCTTTATAGGTATTTTAAAAGGGATGCTTTCAGTATGTGGATTTAAAATCTTACAAGTATCATTAGAATTACCACATACGGGAGATAAAGTATCATCAGAGAAAATTTTCTTCTTGAAAGCTAGGGAACTAAAACGATCATTTTCATAAAAACTAACTTCCCCAAGCTTAGGCGTTTCCATAGCATTAGTAACAAAGGTGTTCAAAAGATTCATACTAATAACATTGCTATTAGCATGCAAAGAAAGTTCCATGGGTTTTTAAATTTCCTTTTCAGACCATTCATGTGCTAACTTAGGAAAAATACTAAAAAGCTCTCTAATTTTGTTGTTGTTTTCCATTAAGCCTAACTATTGAAAATAAAAACAAGAAACAAAAATATATAATTGCAGAATCTAAAGGAAATAGCTTCGAGCAATCACACACTAGCAATCGCACTAGCAGATAGCTTAGTAGCTAGAGGATGTGAGTACCATTTACCTTACCTCCCCGGCAACGGCGCCACAAAATAGCTTGATGTCTACGCACTTCTATTCTTGTAGACAGTTGTTGGGCCTCCAAGTACAGAGGTTTGTAGAACAACAACAAGTTTCCCTTAAGTGGATCACCCAAGGTTTATCAAACTCAGGGAGGAAGTGGTCAAAGGTATCCCTCTTAAGCAACCCTGCAATGAAGATACAAGAAGTCTCTTGTGTCCCCAACACACCCAATACACTTGTTAGGTGTATAGGTGCACTAGTTCAGCGAAGAGATAGTGAAATACAAGCAATATGGATGATTATAAGTGGTAATTGCAATCTGAACTAATAGTGGTAGCAAGCAAACATGTAACAGAACTGATTGTAAGTGGTAGTGGTGCCATAAAAGAGCTTGACGGGTAGGAAGAGACTAAAGGCAATCTGAGATAAAGATGGAAGCAAGCAAACATGTAACAGATCTAGTTGCAAACGGTGTTTCAATACTTAGAAACAAGGCCTAGGGATCATACTTTCACTAGTGAACACTCTAATATAAATATCTTCTCTTTATGATACTACTCTGAACTACTCTCTGGTTGGATAACTATAATCCCCGGTAGGGCTATAACAGCACACCTCAAAGTTCACTTTCCCATCTGATAACCCCTCACTATCACCTTGAGCGCTAGATGGTTCCAACAAACACCACAATTTCATAGAGACATCCAACTCCAAATATAACTCATAACAAGTATTTGTAATCTCTAGCCTAAGTGCCACCATGGTGTGCATGCTATCACTTTCACACACGTGGGGAGAGCCAGAGATCTATTAAAGCACTTGAGTAGCAAGGTAGATCTACTTGATTACAAAGCTCATGATCACAATATGATCATGCATATAGAGAGAGATGAACACATAGCTACCGGTAGAACCCTTAGCCTCGAGGAAGAACTACTCCCTCATCATCATCGGAATCAGCAACGGTGATGGAGATGGCGGTGGAGATCGATGGAGATGGCTCCGGGGGCAATTCCCCGTTCCGGCAGGGTGCCGGAACAGAGACTTTCTGTCCCCCAAATCTCTCCTTCGGTGGCGGCGGTGCTACGGAACTTTTCGTGACTCGAGGCTAGATGATTTAGGGTTTTCTCATCAGGAGGCTTCTTATAGGCGAAGAGGCGATGTTAGAGGGTGGACCAGGCGCCCACACCACCTGGTGGCGCGGCCAGGGGGACCCGCGCCACCACATGGTGTGGCCAGCCCCTGGCCCCTCTCCGTCTCGTCTTCTGGCTCCGTGAGTCTTCCGGTGAAATATCGACTTTGGCTTTTGTCCGGTCCAATAATAAGAATATTCATTTTATAGCTTTTCTGGAACCAAAAACAGCAGAAAACAGGCAACTGTCACTGTGGCATCTTGTCAATAGGTTAGTTCTAGAAAGTGTATAAAAATACCTCAAAGTGTGGACAAAACATAGGACAAATGATATAAAACAAGCATGGAGCATCAAAACTTATAGATATGTTTGCAACATATCAATAAGGAGAGATTCATTAAAGCACTTGAGTAGCTAAATAGATCTATAGATTACAAATCTCATGATCTCATAAGATCACACATAGAGATAGATGCACGCATAGCTACCGGCAGAACCCTTAGCCTCAAGAGAGAACTACTCCCTCCTCATCATGGGAGTCAAAAACGATGATGGAGATGGCGGTGGAGTCGATGGAGTCAGAAACGATGAACAGAGAATTCTATCCCCCGAATATCCTCTTCGGTGGCGGCGGTGCTGCGGAACTTTTCGTGGAATTCTGATCTAGTGTTTAGGGTTTTCGTCCCGGGAGGAATATATAGGCGAAGGGGCAAGGTCGGTGGAGGCCGGAGGGGCCCACACCACCCCTTGGCGCGGCCTGGCCTGGCTCGCGCCACCAGGTGGTGTGGCCAGCCCCTGGCCCCTCTCCATATCGTCTTCTGGCTCCGTGAGTCTTCCGATAAAATATCGACTTTGGCTTTTGTTCGGTCCAATTCCGAGAATATTTCTTTTCCATCTTTTCTGAAACCAAAAATAGCAGATGTCGTCGGATTGATGACAAGTACGCCATGAGGGGGTCCTCGAGGCGTGCGGAAGAGAGGGGTGTGAGACGTACGGTGTTCCGGGATGGTGAGCACACAAGTTTACCCAGGTTCGAATCCGCCGGCTTTGGATGGATCCTACTCTTGCTAGCAATCCAGTAATACGGCAGAGCCGGAATATGGGTTACAAGGGTTCGCTTGTGCGAGTCGAGATTGTATACTATTGAGGGTGCCCTAAAGGCTCTCCCTAGGACGGCTTATATAGATATATGGCCTAGGGTTTATAGGAGAGATCTATCCGGCTATGACTAAGAGTCTGTTGCAGAGTACATCTTGAACTACAAGTAACATTATGGGCCTAAGTCGGTAAGTCTTCTACGTAGCCGGACTGGACTCCGTCTCTTCTCCCTGGCTGGGCCGCCCGTGAAGTAAAGCTCCAACCCGAAGTGGGCCACCCTAGTCAGTGAGGAACTGTGAGGATACCCAGAAAGTATATCCCCAACAGCAGAAAACAGGCAACTGGCACTGTGGCATCTTGTTAATAGGTTAGTTCTAGAAAATGTGTAGAAGTACTCCAAAGTGAGGACAAAACATAAGAAAGTAGATATAAAACAAGCATGGAACATCAAAAATTATAGATACGTTTGCAACGTATCAACATCCCCAAGCTTAACTCCTGCTCGTCCTCGAGTAGGTAAGTGATAAAAACAAGAATAATTTTTGAGGTGACATGCACCATTTTATCAAGGTATTTATAACATTGATAGCTGGGATCGTAGTACTCTAACATAGCATGAAAGATATAGTTGTAACAATAAGACATAGCAACTATGTTGTAACATGAAAAGGTACAAACAAAAGATTCATGAGTAACAATTCTTTGAAAGACGTTTGTTTGTTTCACATATAGAAAACATAATGAGAATGGTATTCAGCTTGTCCCTCATAGTGTAGCAAAACATAAATGCATAGGACACCTTCAAAGTTCATAAGGGTGACTAGATACAAATAATTTAAGAACAAGCAATATCAAAGTTATGAATCAATCAACACGTTTTGGGACAATGCACATTAAACTAAAAATGACCACTATGCTCTCTTAATAGGTGCATAAAGATATAAGATGGAGACTCAACATAAAAGTGAAAGAAAGTCCCTTCATAGAAGGAAGCAGAGATTCAAGTCTCATAAAGAGCTTCCAAAAATTATGGTACTTATTAGCTTTCAGCTCTCATTGCCCCTATCATAAGCATCTTGATGTGATTAAGGTTAAAGTTCAAATATGAGGATATGCTTGACAAGTTATAAGCTGAAAATCTCATGCCCCTTACTTACGAAGACCGTTCCTCATGCTACTCAAGTTTAGTCACAAGTACATTCTTTTCATTGTAAGTACATGTGTATCATAGAGAACCGCCAACGGGGTACCCCTTGCCCGATGATACGGAAGAATCCCCATATCAAAATGACAAGGCAAGCAGACAATAAGCATCTCAGCATCCTTTTATTTCCTATTTGCATATGTATCTTTTTCTTTCTCTTTTTTTTCTTTCCTATTTGCATAGGTCTTTCTTTTTTTATAAAGAGGATGCTTCATAGATTGCATTTCTCTAACACATATACGAACTCCATGAGCCTTACAAGCTCCCCTTTCATTTCACACCACCAGGATCCATAAGCAAAAGAACATGATATCAACAAAATAAAGTGCAATGTTGAAAGCGTTCCCCATGACAACATGGTTCTACTAATTCCCAACTTACAAAACGAAGCATATACGCAACATAGATGGCCACAATGTTTCAAGTTTATTAAGTGCAAGAAAAGTAAAGTATGACATCAAGTTCGTGAGAGCTTTAATCACTAATTTTCACATAACAAGTTTAATTTGGAAGGTAGATAAAAACATGAATATACTTGTAATAGCAAATGCTAATAGGTAGGTATGGTGGACTCTTTGGAATAACTTGGTTTTATTTTGAGTTGGATGCATGAGTGGGACTCATACCATGTATGGAGGCTAGCAGAAGTCTGGGAGCGACCAACTAAGATAGCAATGATGGCCATAATCATGCAAAGGGACAAAAAATATTAATTAAAGCATAAAGTGATATTACAAGTCGAAAACTAAATGATCATGGAGGCTATGGTGACTAGGTATAGTCTTAACATGGTGTGAGGATGCGCCAAGTCAACCCAAATAAAGCATCAAAGGAGAATACCACAATACTATGCTTTAATATGCTAAAACAACGCATGATTCTTTCAAGGCACATTAAGCAATCTCAATTGTTTGGAACAAGTCATGCTACAGCAATAATTACTAAGCATAAAGTCAAAGCAATATCAAACATGACATGATAAAGTCTAGACCATAGTCAAAACAAAACTCCTTTTGTACCACTTATAAGCATGAACTTCCTACTCTTTTCCAACACCAAATGAAAACTAAAGCTAAACGCAATGCTAGCAAAGGAGAACACTCACAAAACAATAAGAGTGAAAACTAAAGTGTTCTAGGCAATGAATAACGGGGTATGTCTCTCTCCAAAATAAGTGTGTTGGGATCCAACCAACTTATTTAAGCAAACCAAAGAAAAGAAAACTAAAAACAAAAACGAAGATGCTCCAAGAACAACACAATTGTGCATGAAACAATAAAAATGAAGCGTTTGGAAGAAAACCTGAGATTTTTATTGATGAAGAAGGGTATGCCTTGCGCATCCCCAAGCTTTAGCGCTTGTACTTCTTGAATATTTCTTGGGGTGACATAGGTGGCATCTCCAAGATTGAGCTCGTGTCCATACTTCATCTTATCACATTGTTCTTCCCTACACTTTAAAATTTCCTGATACAAAACTTCACACAATCTTCATTAGCAACATTAGTGTATTCAAGATAATAAGTCTTTAGGTTCAGTTTCAACACAAGTAAAACTTCCATTAAAACACAAGCTGCTGTAGCAATTCCTTTTAAAAGTTCAAGTGATCAAAGAGAACTCATAGAGAAGGAGATTAAGAGGCAAATCCAAATATTGGCAGAAATCTGTCAAAACAGACCAGCAGGGGAAAACCGATTTTTTCGAAGATCTTCTATTGCTCAAATCAAAAAGTGAAAAACTAACGAAAGTTGGATAATAACCAGGGCAGAAGCACAAAAAGTTACAGCTCAATCCGACGTACAGAGATTTTTCACGAAATGTTACAGTGAAGCATAAAAATCTGTTTCAGGACAATAATTTTCCCAAGTCTTACTTCCCTCTCATTAGAGGTTTATTATTGGAACCAAAACCACTCAAAAAGGATAAGGAGAGGTTATCACAGAACTAATAACTTCCAAGACTCAATAAAATGAAAAATTTACTAAATAATTTTTTTGGGTTATCTCCCAATAAGTGCTTTTCTTTAACGCCTTTGAGCTAGGCTTACTAATTTGAGAAGATGCTCACATAAGAAATATGAATTGAAGCAAAAGAGAGCATCAAGAAGAAAATATAGAATAAATTTAAGTCTAACCCACTTCCTATGAAAAATAATCTTGTAAATAAACAAGTCATGAAAGCACAAAGCAACAAGAATAGGAAAACAAAACAAGTGCAACTTCAAAATATTTAACATAAAGAGGGGAAACTTAATATTGTTGAGATACATAAAACCATGTTTTCCTCTCCCATAATAGCTTTCAGTAGCATCATGAATAAAATTAACAATATAACTGTCACATAAAACATTCTTATCATGAGCCAAATGCATATAATCATTATTACTCTCCACATAAGCATAGTTATTCTTATTAATTGTAGTGGGAGAAAATTTAACAAAATAGCTATGAAAAGGCTAGAAAAAGAGCGCGATCCTAGGAGGTTGCGCCTCATCGCTGCTGCTGCCTGCACGTGGCGGGCACGGAGTGCCTCACGTGCTGTACCAGCCTTCTCCCGTGCGACACGTGGTGGATGCGGAGAGGGTCGCGGGTCCTTTTTTCTTTTCTTTTTGTACATTTGAACATGAAAACTGCGATATCTTTCAAACGGAGAGTCCAAATCGATATCCATTTTCATAGCCATGCTAGTCACGTCCAGATCTTCAAAATAAGATCCATTGTTGATATGTTTCAACGAAATTTTTTCTCGTACTTCCTTTGATGCGTAGGTTACACTGCCTTTTGGTCTAGTACATGGTGCCTTCGGTTGCAATGCAGGGCACGGTGTCTAGGCAATGTACTACACACTGTCCAGGCAGTGCACCGTCCATGCACTGCCTCGTTGTTCTGTGTTGCACTGCTTTAGTTCGTAGTACACTGCGCGGTGTCCAGGCAGTGTACTATGCACTGTCCAGGCAGTGCACCGTCCATGCACTGCCTTGTTGTTCTGTGTTGCACTACCTTAGTTCACAGTGCACCGCGCGGTGTCTAGGGAGTGTACTACGCACTGTCCAGGAAGTGCACCGTCCAAGCACTACTTTGTTTTTTTGTGTTGCACTGCCTTAGTCCGCAGTGCACTGCGCGGTGTCCAGGCAGTATACTACTGTTGGGGGGATACCCCCGGGTAGGGTAACATCGGGTATAAGGGCCGAGTTAGCCGAGGTACGGCACGGTCAAAGCAAGTGCTAACCGGGTCACCTCAAGGCAGGCCGAACCACGGTGTGACCCGGCTCATGGGGTGCCTCCTTAACTATGGTCCGGCAGGCATAAATTGTATGCCGTCCATGTCTATCTATTTTGCAGGTAACTGGGTAAGCCGGATTAGCTATATGCTAGCCGGATTATCTTAGCTTCCAAGAGAAGGAATCCCCCGCTGGTCAAATGGTGGCTTTATTAGCTGTAGCATGAGCAAAGTAAAGTAAAGAAGAGGACCAGCGGGTCAGGGGCGACCAAGGTGACGCAGACAAAGCCGGATGACGTAGCCCGTGTCTGGTGACGCCAAAAGACAAGGATTATGCCATGGGTTACGTCCAAAGCTCGAACGAGCTGTTAAAGGGAATAAAGAAGCACCTGCTTTAGGAAAGGATCATATTCATAGAATATGCTGCCACCTGTGCCCTAGAATTGTAACCCGGGCTTCCCTATATAAGGAGCACCGGGGCCTCCATAGAGAGGCCGGCCGATCGATCAATCATTCTCTGTCTAAGGTAGAACTCTAGGGCTAGTTGATAGGGAGTAAGAGACATCATCTCCTTCTTATTGAGAGGCTTGGGGAGCACTTGTAAACACCATTGATAGAGAATATACAAGAACTTCCGTGCGTGGAATCACCACACTCTCCCTCTCTGGATTCCCCTAGCACTCATTGGCCCCATCTTTAGCCTATCCATGGCATCTACCGCGCCACCACCACGATAGTTGGCGCCCACCATGGGGCCAGCGGTGCTAGCAGGGGTGAAAATTCAGACCGGAAATTTCTCGAGCACAGGCGAGCGTATCGTCTCAGGCTTGGTTCAGCGCTGGACTACGTCAGCGACAATGCGAGAAGCTTCGGCAGGCACCCTCCACCGCGCAACGGCGTCTTCCTCAAGCTTGGTGCGCACAAGATCTATGTCGACGTGGACGAGTCCTGCATTCACCCGTGGCACATCGTCGAGGGAGGCGATCCACCTCTCAGCGCGGCTCATGGAGTGCGTATCACTCGCCCCACTAGCAGCGTTGAGGTCCCGATGACCGCGCCTGAAGCAGAACCGAGCAAGGATCCGGCGCCAAAGCCAGAGGTAACACCAAAATAGACTAGGTCTAGGTTTCCCCCGCTAGAGAGGCCAGAGAATGTGCTCCAGCAAGCGATAGATAGCTTAGCAATGCCAATAGCACCTGTGGTAGATCTGGCTCAGGCACAAGTTGAGTTAGAGGAAACTAGGCGGAAAATGTTAGCTGGAGCAAAGAAATTAGCAGAGCTGCATCAGTCGTTGAACATCACCTTGAGAGAGTATGCTAAGGAAAACTGTATAGATGGAGTGAAAATCCGGGGCAGAAACCTGATCACTGAGATTGACAAGGAGTACGAGCCTAGGCCGGGTCAGACAGCCACAATAGTTATAGGAGGGTTGGATCGGTACATTACCCCGGCAAAGAACCTCAAGGCAGCAAATGCGGCCGCATCCGAGTTAGAAGGTTTAACCGGAGAGGCCCGAAAAAGGCAGCAATAGAGGGTAAATCACTTGTTGAGAGTTGCATGCAAACAAAATGAAGAAATAAACAAGGCTAACCCGGCACCACCAGGGGCCTCACAGGTGGTACATTCGGCGAGAAACAACCCGACAAGATCCAGAGGAGCCGCGTCGTCTCCGGGTCATAATCCTAGGAGGGAAGAGGTAGTGGACTCCGGAAGAAAAGACAAGCAAATGGTTCCTTCTGACCCGGTAAGGGATGGAAAAGGCAAAGCAATGCAAGTTGATGAGGACCGGTACAGTACCAGCCGAGGTGTGGCTGCCCGAAGTAACCGTGACCAAGGCAATGCCGGTCAAACAAATGCTGCCAACGGCAATGCCGGACAGTGCGATCCCGTGGGAGCGGGGCAAAATTTACCTCGGACACAGCAACAACGCGCACCTCGGCAAGAGGGAAGTGCGGGAAAAGCATCATGCACATCCGGATCAGGAAAGATACAATCATGGTTATTCGGCTATGGTCAACGATGGATACCCCAGACTGGATCACCACGTAATTGGATCACGGCTAGGAAGTAGGCACTTGCAACTGGATGACGCAAGGCTGAAATTGGATAGGATTTATAGGTCGGAGCAAATCGAGATACAAGGTCCACCGGGTCCAACATGTTTTGGGCCCTGGATGATGAATGAGCCACCAGTGCCGAACTTTCAGCTGGCTAAAGGAACCCAAACTTATGATGGTAGTACCAGGCCAGAGGATTGGCTGATTGATTATGCCACAGCAGTCAAGATCGCACCAGGAAATTTGAGGTGGGCAGTGAGGTATGTACCACAGATGCTGGAAGGACTAGCGCGAGTTTGGTTGAACAATTTGCCACCAGGAAGCGTTAACTGTTGGTTGGATATCCAGGAGCTGTTCGATAGCAATTTCTCAAGCACTTACAAGAGACCCATCAGACCAAAAACCCTTGCATTATGCCGACAGAGACCGAATGAGCCAGATAGAGATTTCCTGACTTGGTGGTGCAATGTGCGAAACTCGTGCGAAGGAGTAATTGAATCACAAGCTATTGCGTGGTTCGCTCAGGGATGCAGATATGGAAGTATGTTGTGGCAAAGATTACAGCGAGATATGCCAACTACTTTGGCTGAGACAATCCGGATCGCAGATTCGTATGCCTTGGGAGATCCAACGCAGCCTCGGTTAGTGTCTAGCGAAGCAAACGAAGAGTATTACGGCCGAGATGGCCCCGGATTGTCAAGGGGGAATGATTTTGGAGGAAAAAGAAGGGATGAGTGTCTGGATTATCGGTATAACTCGCAGCAGGTGGCAGCGGTAGACCGAGATCAGCCCAATGCCGGAGCAAGCCAATGCCAAAAAACTAGAGGGCAGAGCTGGCAATAGAAAAACGAAGGGAGAAAACCTTGGACCCCGGAGCAGAAGAAACAGTGGCAAGAACGAAAGGATAGACTGAGGTATACATTTGAGTATATGCTGGATCAACCTTGCAAGTTCCATACGCCAAGCCCGAATAGCCCGGCGAATCATACAACCCGGTAGTGTGAATGGATGAGGAAAATAGAACAGGGAAGTTTGGGGAATCCCTAGGCACCTCGGAACGAAGCACCTAGAAATGAAGCACCCCGACCACCGTTACTGACAGGGGGAATGGACAGCAACTGATGCTGCAACCACCACCTCCGAGGTACGAGAATCCGGAAAGAAGGGATGCTGTACATCAAGTGGGCAATAACCAACAACAAGGTCAAGGTTACAACGAGAATGAGGGACAAAATGAGTACATGGAACATCATCAAAGCTACTGTGTGTTCACCACGGAAGAGAATGACCGGAAAAACTTGCAGCGCTGGCATATGGAGGGAAACGTAGTAATGCCAGTGGTGGTGAGGTATATGCCCTGGGCGGATTCAGAGATTACATGGAGTGTCAAGGATCACCCAAAGATCATGCCAAGCCCAGGAACCTATGCTCTGGTCCTGGATCCGACGTTCATTGGGCCGAATCTCAATGTAAGATTTTCCAAGGTATTGATTGATAATGGCAACAGTATCAACATTATGTACAAGGATACCATGCACAAGTTGGGGGATAACAGAGAACATGTTGCAAGCAACAAGGACCACCTTTCATGGCATTGTGCCGGGTATCTCTTGTGAACCAATTGGTAAAGTCCGGGTTGACGTGTTATTCAGCACAAGAGACAACTGCCACACTGAGAACTTGGAATTCGAAGTGGTGAATCTGGAGAGCACTTATCACGTGTTACTCGGCAGGCCAGCGCTAAACAAATTCATGGCAACTACCCACATCAGTTACCTTAAGATGAAGTTGCCCGGACCAAGGGGCGTGATAACTATATCAGAGGACTTCCGGTGTTCGATCGAGTGCGCCTCAGCCAGATCCAATTTAGTCGAGTCACTCATGATAGCTCAAGAAAAAAGGAAGATACTGGAAGTGGCGGCATTGGCTCAATCCGCGCAACAACATATGCCGACCCTGACCAACCCGCATAGGAGTGTGTCATTCCAGGCAACTAAAGACACAAAGAAGGTGCCAATAGATGATCAGTTCCCTGAACGTACAGTCACAATTGGTGCCGGGTTAAGCAGCAAATAGGAAAGCTAGCTCGTCAACTTCCTCCATGAGAATCGGGATATCTTTGCTTGGTCTACTCAAGATCTGCAAGGTGTACCGAGGGAGTTGGTTGAGCACTCATTAAACGCAAGGCCCGGGGCAAAGCCGTTAAAGCAGCCTCTCAGGCGTTTCGCAGAAGATAGAAGGAAAGTTATTGGAGATGAGATAGCAAGACTACTAGCGGGCGGGTTTATCATGGAAGTACTCTATCCGGACTGGCTCTCTGATCCAGTGCTAGTAGAAAAGAAGAAAGATGATCCGAATGTAGCTATGGTATGGCGCATGTGTATTGATTACATGAACCTGAATAAGGCGTGTCCCAAAGATCCATTTCCACTTCCTAGGATAGATCAAGTCATAGACTCAATGGCAGGATGTGAGCTACTGTCATTCATTGATGCGTATTCTGGTTTCCACTAGATACCCCTAAATTTGGATGATCAAATAAAGACTACGTTTATTATCCCGTATGGGGCTTATTGCTATCGCACTATGCTGTTTGGATTACGTAATGCAGGAGCAACGTACCAGAGATGCATGCAAAAATGCTTACATGATCAGATAGGTCGGAATGTGCAAGTCTATTGTGGATGATGTGGTAATAAAGACCAAGGAAAGCAATATGCTCCTTGAGGATATCCGGTATACATTCACGAACTTGAGAAGGTTCCGAATGAAACTGAACCCGGAGAAATGCACCTTTGGCGTACCCGCCGGAAAGTTACTCGGTTTTTTGGTGTCTAGCCGTGGCATTGAAGCTAACCCGACAAAACTCCGGGCCATAGAAAGAATGGAACTGCCAAAATGTCTTAATGATGTGCATAAGTTCACTAGTTGCCTGGCATCGTTAAGTTGGTTCGTCTGTCGGTTGGGAGAGAAGGCCTTGCCCCTCTATCAACTAATGAAAAAGGCAGACAAGTTCACATGGACGCCACAGGCGGATCTTGCATTTCGAGAATTGAAAAATATGTTATCTACCGCGCTAATCCTAGCTACACCACTACCTAAGGAGCCAATGTTGCTCTATGTAGCCACGACCAACCGAGTCGTAAGTGCAGTAATCATAGTGGAACGCGAAGAGGAAGGAAAATCCGTGCAAATGCCAGTGTACTATCTGAGCGAGGTATTATCAGCCTCGAAACAGAACTACCCTCACTATCAAAAGATGGCATACGGCGTATATTTGTTGGCCAAGAAACTCAAGCATTATTTTGAGGAACACCCCATCAAGGTGATATGTGAGGCACCCATTTCAGAGATTATGAGTAACAAAGACGCAAGCGGCCGAATAGCAAAGTGGGCAATCGAGTTAGCTCCCTATGCACCACAATTCGACAGAAGGGATGCAATCAAGTCACAAGCTGTGGCGGATTTCTTTGTGGATTGGACCGAGATGCAATACGAACCACCCCTGCCGAACTCTAGTTACTGGAGAATGCATTTCGACGGATCAAAACTCAAAGATGGGTTGGCGCCGGAGTAGTGCTGACCTCGCCCAAGAAGGATCAACTGAAGTATGTCCTCTAGATCCACTTCAATGCCTTGAATAATGTGGCGGAGTACGAAGCATTAGTACATGGTTTCAAAGTAGCAAAATAAGTGGGAATACGTCGGATACAATGCTTTGGAGACTCGGATTTGGTGGTACAACAAGTGTCTAGAAATTGGATGCTAACATGACGTTATATAGATTCCATGTTCAGAAAATAAGCGGGTTCTTCGAAGGATGTGAGTTCCATCACATACCCCTGATTGAAAACGAGGTGGCAGATACGCTGTCCAAGTTGGGCTCATCCCGGCAACCAATCTTGCCAAATGTTGCCGTGGAGCACCTGAGAAAACCATCTATCACACCATCACCCGAATCATATTCCATTTACATCCCGACACTCTCTGGATCAGGAGCTGCACCTATGGAGATAGGGTGGGGGAGCACCTCTGCGGACCTGGGACTGCCTCAGCAAACCCGAGGACTGTTTAGTTTGATCCGGCAAGAGTTATGTCGGTGGATGCAATGGAAGTTGATGAGGAACCATTTCCTGTCCGGACTGTGCCAACTTGGGCAAATCCAATTTTCGATTTTCTAAAAGAGGGAATCTTGCCGGATGATGAAGTAAGTTCAAGGCAGATTCAGAGAAGGGCAAAGGCCTATACAATTATCAATGCCAAACTATACAAAAGAAGTGTGACAGCAGTGCTACAATGGTGTGTTGATCCAGAGGAAGGACTTGACATACTCCGGGATATTCACCAAGGGGAATGTGTCCACCATGCCTCCTCGAGGGCCTTAGTAGCAAAAGCTTTCCGGCATTGATTTTATTGGCCCAATGCTTTGGAGCAAGAAGAGGACTTGCTGAGAAAGTGCAATGGTTGTCAAAGGTACGCCACAAAAACTCACCTACCAATGTCGAAGCTGAAAACTATCCCCATTACATGGCCATTTGTTGTATGGTGCCTAGACATAGTAGGATCATTTAAGCCGGCCAAAGGAGGGATGACCCATATTCTGGTCATGGTTGACAAGTTCACCAAGTGGATTGAAGTAAAACCAATTCGAAAATGTGATGGGGCAACAACAGTGAAATTCCTCAAGGATATAATCCTAAGATATAGCTATCCCTATAGCATCATTACTGATAATGGAACAAATTTCGCCGAAGGAGCATTCGCGAGGTTCTGCCGAGAAAAGAAGATCCGGTTAGATGTCACCTCAGTCGCTCACCCCGCATCAAACGAGTAAGTGGAAAGATCCAACGGACTAGCATTGTCCGGGATAAAACCCTCGGCTCATAGAGCCGCTGAAAAGATCAGCGGGGTGCTGGATAGAAGAACTACCAGCGGTACTATGGAGTTAAGAACAACTCCAAATCGATCAACAGGCTATACGCCATTCTTTCTGGTATATGGGGCAAAAGCTGTATTACCAGCCGACATAGAGCATGATTCGCCAAGAGTCACCCAATACACAGGAGCCGAAGTGCACGAAGCCCGGCAAAATGATGTTGATCTGCTAGAAGAAGCGAGAGAACTGGCCTTGTCCAGATCCGCCATATATCAGCAAAATCTCCGGCACTATCATAGCCGGAAAGTAAACCCCCGAGTTTTCCGGGAAGGTGATTTGGTACTCCGGTTGATACAGCGCACTGCTGGCATGCATAAGTTATCCCCGCCATGGGAAGGACCTTTCATTGTAAGCAAAGCCTTGCGCAATGATTCCTACTATCTCATTGATGCACATCCCTAGGAAAAGAACAAGGCGGACAGGTCCGGAGAAGAATCCAAAAGACCGTGGAACGTAGCATTGCTCCATCCTTTCTAAACCTAAGAGGTGAATGTATCCGAGCTAAGCCTATGTCGGTATGTATGTCGGCAGCGGGTTTATCAATAAAAATTTCACCACCCCGGGCACAGACTCGGGGACCGCTATTTTAGTTATCTCTCGTTTTCGTATTTTTGTGTCGGCTGCGTTAAGTCGCTTATATCTTAGTTGGATTAGTAATGTGTGAGCACCAAAAACTTAACTCTTCGACTTTGCTCCTATCCAACAAGAATTGGCTTCATGGCAAGCAAGAGAACAAGTTTGGAATGGCAAAGCACATGAAAAACGACTAAGGGAAAGAACTTAAGCGGGCCGACATATGTTTTTTGACTAACCCTTATTTTGATATATTCACTAAAATGCCGAATCATTTTGAGCTAATCTCAAGGTTTCAAGTATTGTTAAGTCAATTTTTTGAACCTTGGACTCGTAAGTCGAAAAACCGAATCAAGGTAGACGCGAGCCAAGTCAAAGATTGGGAGAACAAGAAAATGAAACTCGGGGACTTCGCCCACGATAATCCGGCAATAAAACTTAGTTCAGAACATGAAATTGTAGCACAACCAAACCAAAGTATTTAAATACATCTGCGCTCGGCATTCCGAGGATCTGATAAATGTGACAAGTATTTTTCAAGGAGCAGGAGCAGCAGACGAATCATCTGTCGAGGAAGGAGGTACTCCGGAGTGTGGGGGAGGAGCGCTAGCTTCGGCTTCGTCCTTCGGGTTAACCTCGCTATCCTCTGGGCCTTCAGCTTCCTCGCCTAGTTCGGAGCCTTCGATTTCACTCCCTTCATCTTTAGTTCCAGAGACAATTTCTTCATCAGCAACATCAAGATAACTCGGCCCCTCATTCCAAGCATGGCAGAAGGAGTACTGGATGAGCTTGTTAGCACAGGCGTGGCGACGCGCGATCCACTCCGGATCCTCACACCACTTAGACCCGGTGCGCATGCGAGTGAGCAATGCCAAGTCAATTCCTTCGTACCATGAGAGCGCAAATTTCGGAGCAACGTCGGCCCCAGCCCGTGCGGTAGATTCGTGCCACAGATGCAGCTGCATGTCACACTCCATTAACTTGACTATGAAAGCCGAGCCTTTCTTGGGAATGGTTTCACTGGGCCAGAGGCAGCTAAACATCCGTGTTGCCACCGGGATGATATTCGCGCCATGATTCTTTACTACCTCAAGACGAGCGGTGAGACTCGCCAGGAGATCCTCTGTGGTATAAGTGATTGGCTCGGCACCAGGGGCAGCAGGAATTCCACACTGTTCGCGGGACTAGCATACGGCAGAGGCAGCGAGCGTATCGCTCTCTGGAAATTTTCCTGAGGATAAGAAGAAATATGGTGAACAAAAGAACCAAACCCGGACGATAGAAGATCAAGCAAGGGCAAAAAAGTTACGCACGATCTGGAAGAGAAGTCGCTGAAGCTCGGAATCAACATTGGCACTATGGGCCTGGAGTTTCTCATATTCAGTGGTCACCGACGTAAGCTTGACGTCAGCTTCCTCCAGTAGGCTCTTATCCTTGGAGATTTGCATGGTTAAACGCTCTTTCTCCTCGGCAAACTCCTGGTCGGCCTTCTCCAGCTCGGACTGATGGGAGCTCTTAAGACTCTGGATTTCGGCATTCAGCCGAGTGATCTCCGAGTCCTACTGTTGGAGACGAGCTATTCCTCATCTTTCTTCTTCATCTCAGCTTCATGCTTCCCTGCTTGTTTGAGTAAATGAGTCATCATTTTAGGCATGGTGATGCTATCCTCGAGAGCAACTACAACAACATAATGACCCAGAGGACCTAGAGTATAAGTGTCCACCGGATAAAGCAAGAAAAATACAACGATCGTGTGGAGCGGTTGGGTTTACTATTAACTTCAGCAAGTTTCTTCCGCATGATTATGTTTTTAGCTTCAACCTCGGCTGCACGATTCAGACAGTAAAATTCATATGGATCCTAAGAAGTTCGAGTAAATAAGGAGGACGAAGAATAGAAAATTACCCCTCTTTTGGTACTCCGCCAGGCCTTTACCATAACGTGGGCGATAGTCTTTGTAGGAGTCCAATAGGCACTGGAACTCAGCGGTTCAGCGGTTAGTGGTAATCTGAAATAAGCAAGGCAATGGCAAAGTTCAAAGGCAGGGTAAAAACAATTCGAAGTCTACAAGACGCGGGTCAAGTGGAACTTAACCCGGCTCTAGGTGTGTGGATGTTCGAAGTCTACAAGACCCAGGCCAAGTGGAACTTAACCCGGCTCTAGGTGTGTGGATATTCAAAGTCTACAAGACCTGGGCCAAGTGGAACTTAACCCGTCTCTAGGTGTGTAGATATTCCAAGTCTACAAGACCCGGGCCAAGTGGAACTTAACCCGGCTCTAGGTGTGTGGATATTTGAAGTCTACAAGACCTGGACCAAGTGGAACTTAACCCAGTTCTAGGTGTGTGGATATTCGAAGCCTACAAGATACGGGCCAAGGGAACTAGACCCGGCTCTAAATCTACTAAAATTTGATGTCACTATGAATAAAGGCTAAGTTCTACGAGAAGCATCTGACCGAATAACAAGTTATTCCCCCGGAGGCTCGGGGACTAGGGGCTATATCTACAAGTGTTCAGTTATGCAAAACATCAACAGCGGAGAAAAAGAGTTACCTCCATCATCCG
This sequence comes from Avena eriantha, assembly GCA_910589775.1. NCBI lineage: Eukaryota > Viridiplantae > Streptophyta > Magnoliopsida > Poales > Poaceae > Avena > Avena eriantha. The sequence continues at coordinate 319,679,420 of OU342745.1, read as the reverse complement.
GCCAGCTAAGGAAATAGCCTTGGTAGCGGAGTTCATCTGGGCGCTGAACTCGGCTAGGCCGAACTTCTCTGGCAGGTCATCTTGGTTGATGAATGATGCATCATTCCAGTTCTTCACATACTCAAGGAGTAGTGGACTGTAGCTTTCGCCGCTCAGAGAATAGCTCGCCACAAGGCCCTTCATGTGGGCCTCCCGCCCGGCGGATTGAGCTGGAGTGGGGCTGGTATGCAAAACCAGCTATTGGCTGCCCTCTGATCCGGAAGTGGCAGACCCGAATGAAGTTACTTTTGCTGACCCGGAAGTCTTCTTGACTTTGCCGAATGAAGGTGGAGGAATTGATTGAAAAATATCTGCCACGGAAGGGGTAGACCCGGAGGGAGCCGATGGAGCTTTTTCCTTGGGAGGTTTGGAGGTCTTTGCTGCTGCTGGTGCTAGTGCTGCTGGTGCTGGTACTGGTGCTGCTGATGCTGGTACTGAGACAAAAAAAATTGCTGGGGGGCAGTGCCGACGAAGCTGGCACCTCAGGATCTAGTGCTGAGGCCGAGGAACCGGGGAGATCCAGCATTTCTGTATCCAGATCCGCCCCACTACCCCTCGCACCGATGTTTCCCTCCTCTTGGAGAGATGGGCTCTGGACAGGCGCAACCGCGGAGCCCTAAATAGGGCTGAGCGGATGATAATCGTCGTTGTGGGGGGGGGAGACTGCTCCGGAGTGGCGAGGCAATGCCGGAGCCGCTCTGAGGGATATCCCTAGGAGCTCTAAGAAAAAGAAAAAGCACCAAGTCAAAAAGAGAGTCAATAACAAACAAAGGCAAGCAAAGGAAGAAATCCCAAGAAGCAGTATTAAAGAACTTACTCATCCATGGTAGGAGGAGCCCGAGGTTTTGGCGCCCTCTGAACCGTGCTCTTGGCGGTAGGCTTGGCTGAGGGTTTAACCCCGGACTTCTTTTGCCTCTTCTTGGACGGTGGCACCTCCGAAGCTGCGGCCGAGGTAGCTGCACGTTTCTGGGATGGAGCCGGGGCTGGGCCACCAGTGGCGAGGGGAGGAACCTCGTGGACCTGATCGTCCGGGTTAGCTAAACATTCGAACATAAGCTAGGTGCGAGTAAGAGATGAGAACCGGATCAAATATCTCAAGGACCTCAACGTCCGAGTCATCATCGTCTGGCCAATCCCTTAGAGAAGAGGCCTTACCAGCGCTGCGTCTGACGACATCCGGGGTAGGCAGGAAGGCCTTCGGATCAGGGTCCTCCTCGTCCTCCTCGGTGCGGTCTGGCAAGCACTTGCTCGCCAGCATCTCGCCATCCTCTAGTGGCTGCTAGAGGAATCGCTGAGAACAAGGCAACAATTGACAAGTTACAAGGCTGAATCGATATACATAGAAGATTCGGAAAACAAGAACATGAAAACTCACCTGTGTTGGAGGGTTGACCCAGGTGAAGGGCTCGAGTCCCCACTCCCAATCCTCGGAGAACTCCTTCTCCACATTAAATATGGACTTAACCCGGCGGTAAACCGCTGAGTTATCCAGCTCGATGGAAGAAGTCCGGTGAGGATCGAGAGGGCCGCTAAGATAGCAGATCTTGTGGGTTCGCTTCTGGAGGGGGAGACCCGGCTGCGGAGGAAAGTGATCGTAATGTCCTCCCCCTGGAGTTTCTCCTTGAGCAGCTCCTTGATTTGGCGATCTATTTGATTCGCTAGGGCCGTGGGCCGCTTCGGAATGTTCTCCCAACGCGAGGTGTCTGGTGGGCCAAGTCTGAAGGGGAGCAACCGGATCAGGTCCTCCTTAGTAGTGTTCTGGACATAAAAGAAAGTCCAGGCCTAGCCCTTGCAAGATTCAAGTCCGATGACCCAGGGGAACACGGACTGCTTTCGGGGAGAAATGGAGGCGGCGCTGCACTGGGTCAAGTGCTTGTCCTCCGGGGCACGCTCCTTGTTCGGAACTACGTTTCTCCGGAGGCCAAAGAACTTGATCCAAAGTTCTTTAGTTGGCTAGAGGCCGATATACCCCTCGATGCCAAAAGCAAAGGAGGACAAAGAGGTAATGGCGTTTGCGGGGAGGTGATGCAGTTGCAACTTATATGTGGAAATGAAGTCGAAGAAAAAATCAGATGTGGGAAGGCCGAAGCCACGCTGGAAATGCGACAGAAAAACAACGTACTCCCCAGATTTGGGGGGAAGGAGTGACTTCACCGGAGGCGAGGTGGCAGGCGATGCTGGCGGGGATGCGCCGCGTGGCGCGGAGCCAATCGAGGTCCTTCTCGCGGACGATGGAGCCATCCCAACATCCGCGCTCACGGCCCTCCGCTCCTTCTTCCTGCTGCGCCACCACCGCTGCTTCCGCCTCTGACATTGGGGATTCGAGGTCTTCGAGGGAGTAATCGGAGTAGAGATAGATGGAGGAAGGAAAGCAGGAAGCGCAAGGCCCCGTGATGGAAACTGTGAGTGGGAACGGTGGCGCAAGTGCGAGTGGCTGCCTGAGCGTGGTCGTGGTGGCGCTCGTGAAGCAGAAAACTGGCGGCGGTGGTGAGGTCGCTGTAAAAGAGAGAGAGACTGGGAAGCCCGGAAGAAATGGGGGAACTTCCCCTGAAATCGCCCCACGCCTCCTACTTAACCGCGCTACACACACGTCATGGGATCCTTTGCGAGCGACACGCCGCACGCAACGAGTCTGTACGCGGCCCGAACAGCCAATCAGAGCAAGGCCACAGGACGGGCCATAGGAGCGAGCGATCCCATGACATGACGCGATGTTACAGTTAACGAGGCATTGTAGTGATGGGACGTTTACAACAGTTATGTCTGACACTGCAACAGTAACCGGCGCAGTAAATGCGCGTGACCCTTAAAATGAGGCAAATGATGATTATCCCTCGCGTAAGATGTGGGGAATCGTACAAGGGAAGGAAAGGTAACCCGGATAAGCGAGAAAAGATCTGGCCAACGAGGAATAACTCGGAATGAGCAAAGGGTTGCAAGATGAGAAATTCCAGGCTACGAGGTAACTCGGCCTAAGGAGCAAAATATCTGGATATGGGAACCTGCTGTGGCGTTAACAACTAAAAGTTGCTAAGACCGCACCAGTTTTGGGGACTAATGTTGGGGTGATACCCCCGGGTAGGGTAACACTAGTGTATAAGGGCCGAGTTAGCCGGGGTACGGCGCGGTCAAAGCAAGTGCTGACCGGGTCACCTCAAGGCAGGCCGAACCACGGTGTGACCCGGCTCATGGGGCGCCTCCTTAACTATGGTCCGGTAGGCATAAATCGTATGCCGGCCATGTCTATCTATTTTGCAGGTAACTGGGTAAGCCGGATTAGCTATATGCTAGCCGGATTATCTTAGCTTCCAAGAGAAGGAATCCCCCGCTGGTCAAAAGGTGGCTTTATTAGCTGTATCATGAGCAAAGTAAAGTAAAGAAGAGGACCAGCGGGTCAGGGGTGACCAAGGTGACGCGGGCAAAGCCGGATGACGTAGCCCGTGTCTGGTGAGGCCAAAAGACAAGGATTACGCCATGGGTTATGTCCAAAGCCCGGACAAGCCGTTAAAGGGAATAAAGAAGCTTCTGCTTTAGGAAAGGAGCATATTCGTAGAATATGCTGCCACCTGTGGCCTAGAATTGTAACCCGGGCTTCCCTATATAAGGAGCACCGGGGCCTCCATAGAGAGGCCAGACGATCGATCAATCATTCTCTGTCTAAGGTAGAACTCTAGGGCTAGTTGACAGGGAGTAAGAGACATCGTCTCCTTCTTGTTGAGAGGCTCGGGAGCACTTGTAAACACCATTGATAGAGAATATACAAGAGCTTCCATGCGTGGAATCACCACGCTCTCCCTTCCTGGATTCCCCTAGCACTCTTTGGCCCCATCTTTAGCCTATCCATGGCATCTGCCGTGCCACCACCATGACAACTACGCACTGTCCAGGCAGTGCACCGTCCATGCACTGCCTTGTTGTTCTGTGTTGCACTGCCTTAGTTCGTAGTGCACTGCGCGATGTCCTGGCAGTGTACTGCCTCGTTGTACTGCCTTCGGTCATAGTGCACTGCATGGTGTTCAGGTAGTGCATCGTCAATGCACTACCTTGTTGTACAACATTGCACTGCCTATGGTCGCAGTGCACTGCGCGATGGAGTGCACGGTCCATGTATTGCCTTGTTGTACTGTGTTGCACTACTTTCGGTCGATAGTAAATGAGTTGCACCGCTCATGCCTTGCTTTATTGCACTGCGTGGAACTGTCTTTCGTCACGTGCACTGCATGAGTAGCTAGCCACGTGTCGGGCTACCGTGTGACCAGAAATACACGCGCTGCCGTGCGGCCAAAAATACATGTGCTGCCGAGCGGCCAGAAATACACACGGGTGAAGTTCCACACGCCACGTGTCGGGCTGCCGTGCGGCTGGAAATGCACGCACTGCCGAGCGGCCGGAAACGTGCGCGCTTCCTGAAGAGCGCGCTCCCGCTAGTCGTCCTCAAATAGCTATCATTATTATTCTCATCACCATAATCATCAAATATAGGAGGCATATTGTAATCATAATTAATTTTCTCCTCAATAGTAGATGGACTGAAAATATCATATTCATCATTGTAGTCATCATGTATTGGAGGCATAGTATCATCAAAGTAAATTTTCTCCTCCGTGCTTGGGGGACTAAAAATATCATGCTCATCAAAACCAGCTTCCTCAAGCTTAGAATTTTCCATAGCATTAGCAATAATGGTGTTCAAAGAACTCATACTAATAACATTGCTATTAGCATGCAAATAAAGTTCCATAGGTTTTTTAACTTTCTCTTGAAACACTTCATGTCCTAACTCAAGATAAATACTATAAAGCTCTCTAATTTTGTTGTTGTTTTCCATTAAGCCTAACTAGTGAAAATAAAAACAAGAAACAAAAAGATATAATTGCAGAATCTAAAGGAAATAACTTCGAGCACTCACACACCAGCAACCGTACTACAAGATAGCTTAGTAGCCAGAGGATGTGAGTACCTTTTACCTTACATCCCCGAAAACGATGTCAGAAAATAGCTTGATGTCTACACACACTTCTATTCTTGTAGACAGTGTTGGGCCTCCAAGTGTAGAGGTTTGTAGAATAGCAGCAAGATTCCCTTAAGTGGATCACCGAAGGTTTATCGAACTCAGGGAGGAAGTGGTCAAAAGTATTCCCTCTCAAGCAACCCTGCAATCAAGATACAAGAAGTCTCTTGTGTCCCCAACAAACCAATACATTTGTCAGATGTATAGGTGCACTAGTTCGGCTTAGAGATAGTGAAATACAAGTAATATGGATGATTATAAGTGGTAACTGCAATCTGAAATAATAGTGGCAGCAAGAAAATATGTAACAAAACTGATTGTAAACGGTGTTTCAATGCTTAGAAACAAGGCCTAGGGATCATACTTTCACTAATGGACACTCTCATATAAATATCTCCTCTTTATGATGCTACCCTAAACTACTCTCCGGTTGGATGATGTAGGGCTATAACATCACACCTTAAAGTTCGCATTCCCCATCTAGATAACCCCTCGTTATCACCTTGAGCGCTAGATGGTTCCAACAAACACCACAATCTCATAGAGACATCCAACTCAAATTATACTCATGGCAAGTATGTATGTAATCTTAGCCAAAGTGCCACACGGTGTGCACATTGTCAACTTCACACACGTGGGGATAAGCAGAGATTCATTAAAGCACTTGATTAGAAGAATAGATCTATAGATTACAAAGATCATGATCTCATAAGATCACGCATAGAGAGAGATGAACACATAGCTACCGGTAGAACCCTTAGCCTCGAGAGAGAACTACTCCCTCCTCATCATGGGAGTCAGCAATGGCGATGGAGATGGCAGTGGGGTCGATGGAGATGGCTCTGGGGGCACTTCCCCATCTTGGCAGGGTGCCGGAACAGAGACTTCTGTCCCGCGAATCTCCTCTTCGGTGCCGGTAGCACTGCAGAACTTTTCATGGAATTCTGATCTAGTGTTTAGGGTTTTCGTCCCGGGAGGAATATATATGCGAAGGGGCAAGGTCGGTGGAGGCCAGAGGGGCCCACACCACCCCCTGGCACGGCTTGGCCTAGCCCGCGCACTAGGTGGTGTGGCCAGCCCCTGGCCCCTCTCCGTCTCGTCTTGTGGCTCCATGAGTCTCCCGGTAAAATATCGACTTTGGCTTTTGTCCGGTCCAATTCCGAGAATATTTCTTTTCCAGCTTTTCTGAAACCAAAAACAGCAGAAAATAGGCAACTGACTTTGTGGCATCTTGTAAGTAGGTTAGTTCCAGAAAATGTGTAGAAATACTCCAAAGTGAGGACAAAACATAAGAAAGTGGATATAAAATAAGCATGGAACATCAAAAATTATAGATATGTTTGCAACGTATCACGGTGCCAAGTCGCCGACGAGAAAGGCAGCAAATGCTCCAATGAAGGTTAAGGGGAGTTGGTCACCTTCCACGACCTCCATAGCCACAATATCGTGTGCTGCACGGCCCGTGCAACTACACTGAGCCTGTCTACAAGTTCGTTGCGCCGCCCACAGCGCTCCTCGCCCATCTCACAGAACCCACTCGATGGAGGTGCACAATTTCCACTACGGTGAGGAACACATGTACATCTCTCAGCCTTTGATGGCACCTCACTTGTGGAGAGTAGAGACCATTAGATACTAGGACGATGGTATGTGTTTGGCTTGTGATTCGACATGCTTGAATATGGCCACACTGTATCTGTCCAATCCGTTAGGTTGGCGACATGCTTATTTCTGTGGTACATGGTGGAGTTGCACTTTTCTGAACCTTCAATGACGGGAGGGTAGTTGGAGGAGTTCGCCAAAGATAGCCTGTTTTTTAGCTGAAGAGCAGCGCCTCACCGCCACCCTCAGGATTATTGAAGACTTATGGAATTTCCTAGTTAAGAAACGTGATAGCATCACCCTGGATTACTCATTTTGCTTCCACAAGGTGGGAGATGGCAAATATAGCCGTCTTGATTCCGATGATGGTCTGCCAGTCAAATTTGGGATTGAATATTGACCTTGATTCTGGCGAGGGGTTCCAGTGTGTTGGAAGGATGGGTTTTGGCTGCAAAGTAGTATTGTACTATAGTACTAGTTTTAGTACTTGGGAGTATTTTGTTTCTAGTTCCGCTAGTGTTAAAGTATTTTGTAGTATATGTACTAGATCAAACGCTAGAGTTGATCTATCATTTCCTTTGAAACCTCCTTGTACTGGTAGCTAGTAGTACTTGTTTAGATAAAGTAGCTTTTCATTTGAAACATGGCAGTGGAGATGTACGTACTCCTACGTATGTTTTATCGCTAGCAGTTCAGTTACTCATATTTACTTGATCATTTTTATCTGGATATCTAGCATGCTACAATTTAGTCTGCTAATTCTTACTTCCTTTAGAAACTACAAGTACTTCTCTCAGCCATTGTTGGCACTGCGCTCATCTAGAGTAGAGAACATCGGATCCTGGGACGATGGTACGGTGTTTGCTGTGCTATTTGACAAGCGTGAGAGGGGCGACATGGTCGTATCCATCGTGTGCGTCAGGCCAGATGCGTGCTCAATTGCCCAGGCACTATGTGCAGTTCACTGTCTATCTCTTGTAAACAGAGCCGGAGTTTTGGAATGGTGCAATGAGCAGTTCCTTCACGCTTGGGAGCAGGGCGGCGCCGGGCATCATCCAAAAGGAAAAGCATTCCATGTTGGTGTTATTGGAGATATATGAGATCACCTAGGGCCTGCATTACTCAATATGCATCTATCGCGAGGGAGAATTCTCAATTGTTGCTTATTTTACCGCAGAATTTACGTATAGCTATCTAGATACGAGGGATTTCAGTGTGTTGGAGGGTGGATTTTGGCTGCAAAGTAGTACTAGTATAGTATTAGTTCTTGTACTTCTGAGTATTTTTGTACTATATACTACTAGTACTTAGTTTAGATCAAGGGTAGGAGATGGTCTTGCTTTGCCTTTGTTCTATCATTACTATTACTAAAGTATTTTGTAGAAATAATATTGATGTACCGGTACTTGTTTAGATCAACTGAGTAGATGGTCTTGCTTTTCTTTTGTAACTTGTCCTTGTCACAAACTCATAATCTAGATGAGGCTTGGGCAATTTGGGTTGGATATGGAGGTCACACACATGCATTGATGTGCCAAGGAGGTATGGACACGAAAGCAGACTTGATCGTCGTTTTGCTTGCTCCAGGATCAAGTGTGTTCATAGAAAAGGGAAAACTGATCATGCACCAAGGTTTATATTGCTAAAACAATATCTGGTTCTCTTTGTACTCTCTTGAATTTCAATTTTTGCATTGCTGAATCGGCCACTTTGAAATGCTATTGAATATGTCAAGTGCTGCTGAATTTGAACTGAGAATCTTTCGATATTTTTCTGTCTTATTCTATCTTTCAAATGCTACTGAATCTATCAAAAGTTTTGCCATTGCCTTTGTGTTATTGGAACCATTGGATGTGGTTTGGACAGAGATGAGAGGGGTAAAGATACAACGTGATTTCACCAAGTCAAGTCATCGGATAGTAGTACAGTTTTGCCGCTCGTGATGTGTGTGCCCCTAATTCTTTAGATTTTTTACATGAATATCTGTCAGCAGAATTTTTCGCTTTTTCCCTTCCCTTGGTGATAATTTGTTTCCAGTCTGGCCAAGCCATAGCACAATGAATTCTTTTCTAACAAGCATTTTTTGATAATTTACTAATGAGCATTTTTTGAGAATAACTAACGAGCAGATGAAAGCTAGCACATTCGGCCCCTATTTAGCCAAAAACCTTCTAATAAAAATTCAAGAAATGATCCCATGGTGAAGAGCCCATGGTGCATAGTCCATGGGCAAGAGCCCATAGTGAAGAGGCCATGAAGCATAGCCAATGGAGTATAACCCTTGTAGAATAGCCTAAAATGTTTTAAAATTCGGACATTCTAGGCATTACCCTCCTCCTAGTAAAATTTTAAAAAGTAGGCCATATAGAATATCCCATGGTGCATAGCCCATGGGCAAGGAGCGCTGTCTTTTTTTTATTTTAAATATATATATTTATATGGACACACAAAATCTTTTTAACAAGAGTAATACATAAGTTATAGTTACTATAGCTGGTTAATGTTATTTTTACATAAATAATGTTTGCCGCAGTGGCAACATGCTTAGTTGACTTGTATTTAAGTCTCTAGTTTGATTCCTCTCTTCGTAAATATCTTATTTTAGTTTTCACTTTTTCTCTTAGCAAAATTGCTTAGGGAGAGGCTGATATCGCGGACCCACTTGCCTATAGCGTACCTCGATTTTAATGGGCGGGTTTGAACAAAAATAGTGAATAGCCAGCAATCAAACATAATAAATTATCCAACATACTTGTATAGGGAGGCTGGGACCGGGGACCCAACAACCATACCATACACGGCTGCAACAAGCAACGTTCGGAAGATCAAAACAACGGACACAAATGAAAAAAAAATCTAGGATACACATGGATTTTGTACAGAGGATGCTGACATCTAGGACCGAGATAAATAGCTGCCGCATCAAGCAATGTTGCCAAGGTCAAAACGGCGGACTCGACCAGAAAAAACATTCTAACATACACACATTTCTTTGAGAGAGAGAGAGTCTGACATATGGGACCCAGCAGCCAGACCTTAAATGGCTGTTGCATCGAGCAATGTTGTAAGGTGTCAAAACAGCGGACGTGACCGAAAAATAAGTCCATCATACACATGCTTCATTTAAATAGACTAACATGTGGGACCCAACAGCGTGACCAAACCGCTGATCCAGCGGGGAACACTATCAAGTTCGGAACAGGGAAGCGCAGGCAAAGAAAAAAGGTCCATCATACACATGATTCTTCTAATGCGAGGCTGACATGGGGGACTGACTAACCTGAATAAACGGCAGATGCATCAAGCAACGTGACCGAGTTCAAATCAGGTAGTCACGTGCCAAGGAAAAAATTCAATCATGCACACGTTTCTTCTAATGAGAGGCTGACATGTGGGACCTATCAGCCTGACTAAACGTCAGATGCATCGAACAACGCTATCAGGTTGGGAACAGGGTAGCATGAGCGAAAGAAAAATACTATCAGGCACATGATTCTTCTAATGAGAGGCTGACATAGGGGACCTATCATCCTGAATAAACGGCGGATGCATCAAAAAACATTATCAAGTTCAAATCAGGGAGGCGCGACCGAAAAGTATGGTCCGCTAGAGACACTGACATCCAGGACCCACACGTCTCAAAATATTTTGCTTGGTCAACATCTCGTGAGGAACCGAAAATCTTGCTTCTTCCATGCGCCTTTGGTGGGAACTCTAGTTCCTTTGGGTTAAAATATGTTGACATTATTGTCGTACAATATATATGCATAGTGCTAGCCTACTGTGGACCACACCTAGTTTGATAACAAAATACTTAACACAAACACCCTCCTATGTTGCTACTATAGCAGTCATATACTCAGCCTTTTGTTGTAGTATCTGCCATAATGTCTTAACTTTGGAACTCATCCAAATCCATCATGGAACCTTAATTTGTATCTTGTGACAAAACTAGTATTAATGTAACACTTTAGAATGAACTATTTGTAACTATTTATAGTGAACTACTTGTTACCTCTACATACATAACATATTCTTAGTTTTCCAAAAACTCATAAAATATCCTTACTATCGTCTAATGATCATCTTATGAGTCATCCTGGCATATGCTCATAACATTTAGAGCACATGACATATCTGGATATGTACAAATCACGATATACATGATTGATCAAAATATTCATGTGATTTCACTCATCAAGTGTCAAAACAATTGGATATCGTTTCATTCACCAAGTGTCAATGCACTTGAATCTTGATTCAACCCTTTTCCATGTGGCAAGAACCTTTCTTGTCATTTCCATATTGAACTCTTTCAATATCTCATCTATGTAGATTTGGCACGGCCATATTAGTGTCTCAATCTATCCATATAGACATTGATGTCTAATATTTTGGTTTTTCCCTAGTCTTTCATCGAAATCCAAATTTTAATGAAATTCTTAACTTGTGTCAATAAAAGATACATCATTTCCAATCAACAACATGTCTTCTACATAATCTATTAGAAATATGTCTCAGTGCTCCCACTTAATTTCTTGCAAATGCAAGCATCTTCATCGTCTGCGATGAAATTAAATTATTTTAACAGGTTAATCATAGTAAGTATTCCAACTCCGCTATGCTTACTTCAACCATTGAAGTTTGCATGCCCTTTTAGCATCCTTTGAATTAGCAAAACCCTTGGACCATGTCATGTACACGTCCTAGGTAACCATTCTATTAAAAGAACTTTGTTTTGTTTGTTCAACTACCCTATATATCAAAATTGACATATGTAGTGGTTGCTACAATAATCCGCCCAGAGTAAATATCGCTACGAAAGATCAAATCTTGTTATAGTAAACTCCTTGAACATTGTCATAAACTCTTTTCCGACATGTTGACTATTTCGTAGATGTGAAACATCCATGTCTATCTTTTAATAGATCCAAAACGACCGATAGGCTTCACGCCTTTCTAGAGGGGCTTCCAAGTTCAGAAACTTGATTTCATGTGTATGGAAACTATCACGGATTTTATGGCTTCTAGCCAGTTGACGGATTAAAGGCCCATCATCGCTTCTTTGCATATAGTCGGTTCATCATTATCAAAACAATGATGACTTGTTTATCAAATCTCACTATTTGATTGTTACCCAACCCACATGGTTCAATAGGAACTGTAATCTCCAAGATCACAACCTTTATAGTCACGGGAACCATGAGCATTGTGGCTGCCTTCGGGACACTTTACGGTGTTGCTCCACTTAAAACATGTTGCTTAGGTTCATCAACCTAATCAAAGTTATATTGTCCTCCCACTTAACTTCTGCGAAAAATTGCTTCTCAAGAAACTTGACGTTCTAAGTGACAAACTCTTTTGTATTCGGTGTTATGGAGGAATACCCAATGGTTTCTTTGGGATAACCTACAAATATGTTCTTATTCGAATTTGGTTGTAAACATTTTACTTATTCCTAGCATACCAAATTTTAATAAAAGAGAACTCAGGTTTTATCCCATGCCATAACTCATATGGTGTCATTTCAACGGATCACGATGGTGCTCTTTTTAGTGTGAAAGCGGTAGTCTCTAAAGCTTTATTCCTTAAAGCATAATGGCAGTTTTATAAATTAAACCTTGGATCTTACCATGTCAAACAAGGATTGATTTCATCTCTTGAACACTCCATGCTCCTATGGTTTATTGGGAAATGCAAATCCATGGAATGATTCCTCAAATTTTAGGTGTTTTGCTAAACTTGTAACTCAAATAACTTCCTTTATGATCCAATCATAAATTCTTTATTTTCTTGTTACAATGATTTTCCACTTAATCTTGGAAGTCTTTGTACATTTTTCAAATATTTCATACTTCCTTATTATGTAACTATACACATATATCCACTCAAATGTTCGGAGAAAGTATATGAAGTGGCAAGATCCACCACACACGGCTATACATAATGGACTATATACATCAATATGCACAATGTCTAATAAGTTAGTCGTCTATTCCTCTTTGGCCTATGAACGGAGTTTCAATTATCTCTAGGAAAGTTTCACAAGCGTCATTTGATCAAAATAAAAAGACTCCAAAATTCCATCAACATGGAGTTTCTTTATGTTCTCTTTCTAATATAATTTAAACAACAATGTTACTCATAAGTGATATTTTAATCATTTTTCTTGTGATATTTTAGCATTAGTTTTTATGGACATGATTTCTCCAAATAGACTTGTAAGAGTTCATCCATCTTCTATAGATTACAGTAATTATTTGAACAACCATTGTTCTCATACTACCGTAAACAAACATCTATTGAAAACAAATCTTGAAGGAAAGATTTGACGTCAACGAAAAATACATCAACACTTTATTTGTTTTCGATGAATGATGACCCACAAGTATAGGGGGTGTATCGCAGTATTTTCGATAAGTAAGAGTGTCGAACCCAACGAGGAGCAGAAGGTGCTGGCTAGTGGTAAGGATCAGGAATTCTTTGCAAATACTTAGCAAAAGGATTTTTAGGGGTTTTTGATAAAGCAAGTAAACAAAGTACGAGTAAATAAAAGACAGTAGGAATAAATGCAGCGAGTGGCCCAATCCTTTATGTAGCAAAGGACAAGCCGGTTGTATTTCTTAAGATGACCAAACGTTCTCGAGGACACATGGGAAGACTATCAAGTGCTTTCGCTTCATATAGTTGATTAATCTTCTTTAGCTTGCTAAGTGTTTTGTGAGTGAACCTGTGCTAATGTACCGACCTTCCTAGGACTAATACATACTTGTGATTATACCCCTTGCAAACATCCGTAAGTACAAGAAAGTAATTAAGGTAGAAACCTAACCATAGCTTTAAACTCTAAGACCCTTACGTCCCTTGTGCAATGGTTTCCTAACGGGGGTTTAGGTTTCTGTCACTCCAGCAACCCCTACGATTAGTAGCCAAATACACAATGCATTCCCCTAGGCCCATATAGGTGCAGTGTCATGTAGTCGACGTTCACATGATACCACTAGAAGAAGTACACCACAACTTAAATAGCAAACTATTGAATCTTTCTCAACACAACTCCACTACTAACAACATGACTTCTCCCATGTCCTCAAGAATAAAACGAACTACTCACAAGACATCATATGGATCATGATCAGAGATGAAATAATGATTTATAACAATATGAACATAAACAATAATTCAACGGTTCACTCAATAGCATCAACTACAAAGAGTAATCAACACCGGGAAAGTTTCCCCTTTGAACTATGCAAGATTCAACTCAAATGTTACAGCAATATGGAGGTGGTGATGAGGGTGCTGATGGAGATGATGGTGGTGATGATGATGATGATCCCGATGAAGTCCAGCTTGATGGTGGTGTTGATGGCGACGATCTCCCCTCTCCAGGAAGGAATTCCCCTGGCAGAAATCTGTCTGCCGGAGAGATCTTTCTCTCTCGGTGTTTTCCGCCCCGCAGAGGTGGCGGGATCTTTCTGTGGTCGCTCCCCGAGTCTTAGGGTTTCGGGAGGATAATATACTCCAGAGGGGAGATCCAGGGGTGGACCAGGGCGGCCACACCACCTGGTGGCGCGGCCCAGGGTGGCCCGTGCCAGGGGGTGGTGTGGGCCCCCTTTGGCCCATCTCCATCCCCCCTTCTGGAAAAATAGGATTTTCCATGTATTTTCCCGGATTTTCTGATCTTCGTGAATTTCGCCTCCAAACAGCCCCCTTTCCATCCAAAAGTCATCAACCATGCAAAAACAGATGAAATAACATAAGTATCATCTCTTAATATGAAATATATCAATGAATAACTGTGAATTATGATATAGAATAGTGATGCAAAATGGACGTATGAACTCTCCTCAAGCTTAGACTTCGCTTGTCCCCAAGCGAAACTGAGCTCAATAAACATGACCTCGGGTTTATGGAGTGAAGAGTCGATAAAAGAATACTGACAAGAAGCATCACATTCATCAATACATAGATCATAATAGACGACGACTCACTATTATATAACTTACTTGCAATAAGTAAAGGAAACACAATAAAGATACATAAAGTGAATCATAATTGGTAATGGCAAACTTAGCTCTTGGTTGAAGAATAGTTGATAATTTGCTGAAGTTCACAAATAACTGGTGTTCAATGATAGCTTTCAAAGTAGTAAACATCAAGATAAGAGCAAAGTGCAAAACAAGGAACATAAGAAACATGATTGAATAAATCATCAGATGAATGAATGAAACACAACAACTCAAAATACTTGCTGAGGTAGAAGGGAGTAGGTTTACTAACCCAACTAAAAAGTAAAAGAAAGGCCCTTCGCAGAGGGAAGCAAGGATTGCAAGTTTCATAAAGAGCTCCCAATTTTTTTGATACTTATTAGCTTTTAGCTCTCATTGCCCCTATCATAGGCACCTTTAGGTGATTAAGGTTAAAGTGACACAACTAAGAGGATATGCTTGACAAGTTATAAGTTGAAATCTCATGCCCCTTACTTATGAGTACCGAACCTCATGCTACTCAACTTCAGTCACGAGTAAGCTCTTGTCATTGTAAATACATGTGTATCATCGAGAACCGCCAACGGGGTACCCCTTGCACATGATACAGGAGCTATCCCATAGTCAAAATGACAAGGCAAGAAGACAATGAGCATCTCAGTGATCTTTTTATTTGCTATTTGCATAGGTTTTTATTGAGGATGCTTCATAGAATGCCTACTATAGTTATGCTGCAAGTTTCCACCATGATTAGGCATGGCTTAGGCTAGCGGCCCAGGCGTTTCTCTAACACACATAAAAAATCCATGATCTTACAAGTTCCACTTTTATTTCACACCGCCGGGATCCATAAGCAAAAGAACATGATATAAACTAGGTACAAAGTACCAATGCAGTATTGAAAGCGGTCCCCGTGATACATGGTTCTGCTAACTTCAACTCATAAAGCGCAAGCATATATGCAACAAAGAAGGACCCAATGGTTCAAGTTTATTAGATGCAAGAAAAGTAAAGTGTGCAATCAAGTTCATGAGAGCTTTAATCACTAATTTTCACATAACAAGTTTAATTTGGAAGGTAGATTCAAACAAGAATTTACTTGGAATAGCGATAATGCTAATAGGTAGGTATGGTGGACACAAATGGCAGAGGTTTTGGTTTAAGGATTGGATGCACGAGAAGAATTCCCTCTCAGTACAGGTTTTTGGCTAGCAAGGCTGGGTAGCAACTATAAGAGTTGAAGGAACCAAACAAACATACAAGTGATAAAAACAAACATGCAATCTTCCTCGGAAGCACAAAAGATCTTAACTAGAGAATACTAGACTTATGAGCAAATCAAGAAAGAAAGATGATGAAATTATATTTCTTAGAGTACTTTAATCTTTTCATGGAACTCTCAAAAATAGTGTTACTACTGACTGAGCCAGGTTTGCCAAAACCAACTAAATTAACTGAATGATCCCAAAGTGCTACCAATACTAACAACAAGATCAATCATATAACCATGAATTGAAAACTAATATAAGCTATGCAAAAGTGTAAATGATAGAACTTCTCATTAATATTCCATAACGGCAACTCACACCAAGGGATACATATCTAACGAGAGAGGGGACACTTCCATAATGCAAACCATCCTACATGATAACTTCTCTATTCATGATATGACTCTACTAAAAAGGTAAAAAGATAGAAGATAGTGATGTGATACCGCGGCACTCCCCCAAGCTTGGAACAAACCAAGGGGATGCCAAACTTGATGACGAATTACTCCCTCGGTGGTGGTGGTATCCTCTCGATGAGCTTCTTGACCAATTTCCCCAAGTCCTCAATCTCGAAGGTGAGAGTACGAATCAACTCCGAGTTTTGCTCGATGCGGTGCATGATCATGTCAGATTGTGGATCCCAGATCTTGTGATTCTTTTTCCTCTCTTCTTCCTTGCAGTCTTCTTTTCCTGCATGGTTATGGATAAAGGTATGGAAGGGACTCTTGGTGCTTGGAGAAGGTGTCCGCTGTGCCAAATAGTGACGCGGAGGCTTCCCTCCAGTTGACATCCGTGCAGTCCTTCTTATCCTCGCAGGGTTCGCCACCACTCCAATGCTTGCAATAGTAGTGCCGGTGTGCCTTGCCTCCTCTTCACCTTCAGTCTTGATCTCCTTCTCCTTCCCGAGGTCTTGGAGATCTTCCTCCATAGGCTCATTTCCTTTATCCTTGGTGGACACCATTGTGCTTCTAAACTTTCAAGAATAGTTCCTGGCAAAAACAGATCGAAACGAAAACACGATATACGAACCTCAAGGGATCCGGGGGATTATATATTACGAAGTTTTACAAAAAAAGGAAGGTACTGGGAGAAAATGAGTCGGAGGCGGATTATGGAGTGGACACACCACCTGGTGGCGCGGCCTGGGGTGGGCCCGCGCCACAGAGTGGTGTGAGCCACTGATGGCTCCACGGCACCCAGAAAAGTGCTTGAGGCGGTTTGATGTAGAGATCGTTGGGAACCCCAAGAGGAAGGTATGATGAGCACAACAGCAAGTTTCCCTCAGTTATGAAACCAAGGTTCAATCGAACCAGTAGGAGCAAGGAAACACCTCAAAGGTGTTACTAGCTGAGCTTGGCAGAGCGCACTACCAGTGCTAGTAGCAACGTGGAGACCTGCACAACACAACCACAAAACTTTGTCCCCAACTTGCGATGAGGTTGTCAATCTCACCGTGTTTTGCGGAAAACAAAGGATTAAACGTATCGAATGGAAAGAAGTAAAAGTTTGCAGAAAGTAAACACAAAGCAGTAAAAGATTGTAGATTGTATGTAAAAGACAAGTACTGGGATCCATAGTTCACTAGAGGTGGCTCTCCTTAAGATAGATAACATGCTGGGTAAACAAATTATAGCGGGGCAAATGATAAACACCGAGAAAGCAATACATGCATATACTAATCATCTTGACTCCTTTGAGACTTAATTGGGCATTACAACATAATACATAGACTGCCATCCAACTGCATCTATGACTAATAATCCACCTTCAGGTTATCATCCGAACCCCCTCGAGTATTAAGTTGCAAGCAACAGATTATTGCTTTGCGAACTGCGTGTAAAGTAAACAATACGATTGTTCTATGAACAAAGGATTGTTGTTTTCTCCCTAGTAGCAACATCACATCTAGTACCTTAGAGATTTCTGTCACTTCCCCAGATTACCAGAGGCATGAACCCACTATCGAGCTTAAATACTAACTCTTGGAGTTGCTAGCATCTACTTGGCCAAGATAGCTACTAACAACGGAAAGCATGCAAGGACACAAATAACAAAGACATGATAGAATCAATAATCAATCTAAAATAGCATCTCAATATACATCGGATCCCCGCAAACACAACATGTAGAATTACAAATAGATGATCTTGATCATGAACGGAGCTCACAAGATCTAAACATGAAAGCACAAAGGAGGAGAACTAGCCATCTAGCTACTACATGGATCCGTAGTCCAAGGATGAACTACTCACGCATCACACCGGAGGCTTGCATTGTGATGAAGAAGGCCTCCAGGGTGAATTCCCCTCTCCGGCAGGGTGCCAGGAGGAGCTTCAGATCCCTCCCGATCTAGGGATGGAGATGACGGCGGCTACAGACTCTTTTGAGGATTTTTGATCGGGTACTTAGGGTTTACGTCCCGAGGGCATCTTATAGTCGGAAGGGGAGGCCGAGGGGGTGCCTGGGCTGGCCACACCACCCCCTGGCGCGGGCCAGGCCTAGCTGCGCGGCCAGGTGGTGTGTCCGCCCTCTGGCCCCTCTCTGTCTCGTATTCTGGCACTTGATCACTTCCGGAAAATAGGCACTTTGGCTTTTGTCCCGTCCAATTCTGAGAATATTCATTTTCTGACTTTCCTGGAACCAAAAACAGCAGAAAACAGGCAGCTGACACTGTGGCTCTTGTTAATAGGTTAGTCCAAGAAATCAAATGAAAAGTACTCCAAAGTTGGAACAAAACACAAGAAAGTGGATAAAACCAAGCATGGAACATCAAAAATTATAGATACATTTGCAATGTATCAGCCACCATGGCTCTGTTTCCGTCCCTCTTTCGCTTCGTAGCTTTCCTTATTGACTAAAAATTGCAAAGATATACTTAGATAGTATTTTCGCGGAACTTTTCTTAGAAGAACTGTTACCTATTTGAAAACGGACTCTGCAGGTCTCTGAATTTGGTATCTTGTAGATTCTTCCGGAGTCACCACTTGAATAACATCAATATCTTCATCTTCATACACTTATTACTTGAGTCATGAAACCTTTTACTTTCTCATTACACCATTATCTCCACTACCTGGAAATTTCTTTCACACAAAACTTCACACAGTTCTCATTAGCAACATTAGTATAAGTGAAGTGATAAAACCTTTTGAGTTCAACTTCAACTAAAAACCATCAAAACATAAGCTATTGTAGCAAATCCTTCCGAAAACCCAAAATGAATTCAAAAAGGAAATCGAATAAAGAAGCAAATGCAAGATTGGCAAAATCTGTCAAAACAGACTAGCAGGTAAAGATCAATTTTTTTCAAAAATCTTCTGTTGCTCAAATCAAAAGGTGCAAAACTAATGAACATTAAATAACAACCTGGGGCAGAAGCACAAAAAATTACAGCTCAATCCGACATACAAAGATCTCTCACGAACTTTTAAGGTGAAGCAAAAAAATCTATTTCGGGATATCAACTTCCCCAAATCTTACTTCTCTCTCATTAGAGGTTGATCTTGACACAAAAACCAAACCAAAAGGATCAGGAGAGGTTATTACCGAAGTAATAACTTACAAGACTCAAAGAAACAAAAACAAACTAAAAGCAAAAACAAATTGGGTTGTCTCCAAAAAAGCTCTTTTCTTTATAGCCATTAAGATGGGCATGATAATTTTGAAGATGCTCACATAGGAATATGAATTGAGGTGAAAGGGAGCATTAAGAAGCAAAAATACACACGTTTAAGTCTAACCCACTTCCTATGCAAGGGAATTTTGTAAACAAAATGTTGTTGGAACTAGAGGCTACAAGCATAGGAAGGCAAAAGAAGTGCAACATAAAAACTTTCAGCATAAAACGAGGAAACTTGATATTATTGAGATACATAAGAACACTTTTTCCTCCCTCATAGTAACCTTCATTATCATGCATAAAATTAACAATATAACTATCACAAGGACGATCGTAACAATGATCACTTTTTCTAACAGAAAACATAGGAATACTAGCTCTCATAACACTATTCCTCAGCTCTTCCTTTCAGTGAAAATGAGAATAACTTCTTCTTAACTTGATCTGTAGTAATACCTGCACACTTGACAACCCGCATAATTCGTGTATAAAGAGCAAATGATCACCGGAATGGACAGTTCCATCCCCAACATAGTAGTTATCCATAACACGATCAATAATTCTTGTAGGTATTTTAAAAACATCATTCTCAGCAGGTGGTGGCTCATCTACTACCATAGTAGTGGTAGTAGCATTACCAAATAAGAAACTCAACGAATTATCCATAACGAAAATAAAGCAACTAACAGAAGTAAACAATACTCACAGTAGAAGTTTCCTTTACCAGTTCCACTCTCCAATAGCGCTTCACTCCCTGGCAACGGCGCCAGAAAATAGTCTTGATGACCCACAAGTATAGGGGGTGTATCGCAGTATTTTTGATAAGTAAGAGTGTCGAACCCAACGAGGAGCAGAAGGTGCTGGCTAGTGGTAAGGATCACGAATTCTCTGCAAATACTTAGCAAATGAATTTTTAGGGGTTTTTGATAAAGCAAGTAAACAAAGTACGAGTAAATAAAAGACAGTAGAAATAAATGCAGTAAGTGGCCCAATCCTTTATGCAGCAAAGGACAAGCCGGTTGTATTTCTTAAGATGACCAAACGTTCTCGAGGACACACGGGAAGACTATCAAGTGCTTTCACTTCATATAGTTGATTAATCTTCTTTAGCTTGCTAAGTGTTGTGTGGGTGAACCTGTGCTAATGTACCGACCTTCCTAGGACTAATACATACTTGTGATTATACCTCTTGCAAACATCCGTAAGTACAAGAAAGTAATTAAGGTAGAAACCTAACCATAGCTTTAAACTCTAAGACCCTTACGTCCCTTGTGCAATGGTTTCCTAACGGAGGTTCAGGTTTCTGTCACTCCGGCAACCCCTATGATTAGTAGCCAAATACACAATGCATTCCCCTAGGCCCATATAGGTGAAGTGTCATGTAGTCGATGTTCACATGACACCACTAGAAGAAGTACACCACAACTTAAATATCAAACTATTGAATCTTTCTCAACATAACTCCACTACTAACAACATGACTTCTCCCATGTCCTCAAGAACAAAACGAACTACTCACAAGACATCATATGGATCATGATCAGAGATGAAATAATAATGTATAACAATCTGAGCATAAACAATAATTGAACTGTTCACTCAATAGCATCAACTACAAAGAGTAATCAACATCGGGAAAGTTTCCCCTATGAACTATGCAAGATTCAACTCAATTGTTACAGCAATATGGAGGTGGTGATGAGGGTTCTGATGGTGATGATGGTGATGATGATCCCGATGAAGTCCAGCTTGATGGTGGTGTTGATGACGACGATCTCCCCTCTCTAGGAAGGAATTCCTCCGGCAGAAATCTGTCTGCCAGAGAGATCATTCTCTCTCGGTGTTTTCCGCCTTGCAGAGGCGGTGGAATCTTTCTGTGGTCACTCCCCGAGTCTTAGGGTTTCGGGAGGATAATATACGCCAGAGGGGAGAGCCAGGGGTGGACCAGGGCGGCCACACCACCTGGTGGGGTGGCCTATGGTGGCCCACGCCAGGGGTGGTGTGGGCCCCCTGTGGCCCATCTCTAGCCCCCCTTCTGGCTTCCTTCGTCTTCTAGAAAAATAGGATTTCCATGTATTTTCCCGGATTTTCTGATCTTCGCGAATTTCGCCTCCAAACAGCCCCTTTTTCATCAGAATCCTGACTGCAGCGGTCCAAGCTGCAAAAGTCATCAACCATGCAAAACCAGATGAAATAACATAAGTATCATCTCTTAATATGAAATATATCAATGAATAACAGTGAATTATGATATAGAATAGTGATGCAAAATGGACGTATCAATGAACACCATCACATATTCTCTTGCTAGTTACTTAGGCCATTGCAGTTCATGAATTGTGTTGTTCTGTATGACATTTTGCACCAAGCAATTCGGTATCTAATACTTAAGAATCACATTGTTTAACAAGAAAATAATACACCCATAACATGTATATCATCCATATACCTAAGCATTTCTAGTCTTTTTATTTACTGCTAAATAATTTTTAGATTCTCTTTCAGCATTTCCTTTTCTTTTACAAGAATCTATCAACATCAAAGTTGTGCCTTACACATGGCACATAGTCCAAAGCGTATTAGTCAAATACTAATACCCTTGGACTTGCACTTTAAAGTGGGTCACCATCATCAAATGTTTGGCGTTCTTGTAAAATCCATTCTTTAGTAATCTTTTGGTGTAGTAAACATTTTACCTACATCTTTTATTCATCCTATGATAACAACTTTCATGATCAAGCTACTATAGCTTATAAAGGAGAATCGCGAGTGTAATGTTAGTTCCCCAAACCCTTTTAGGAGATCAGGATGCCTATTATCTCCAAAGTTCGCAAATTTACATATAATATGAGAACATGTATTTTACTAAATTATACTCTATCATATTGCAACCAAAACAATATCTTCCACACATGATATGGTTTATGAAACAATTCTTTCAACTCCTAGATAATCTTGATTCTAAAACATCTTTTGAATATTAAGGATCATGGAGGCAAACATGATACTTAGATACTAGAATTGTAATTATTACTCTTCAGTTAATACTACTTATTAAACTTCATGGAGTAAATGTAGTTTTCAATAGGACTTTTAAACTTTATATATTGACACTCAAAACAATACGATACGAGTTCGTAAAGTAAATATCCAAAATTATATACTTCTATTATCTCAATTATAACTAAGTGCAAGGTAGTAAGCGGATGCCAATGACTACAAAAAATTAGGCAAATTCACTTCGATTTAGTTTATGATAAATTTATTTCAACTTTAACCACATTATTACGTGAAATTCCACTCAAAGCCAATATCCCTCGAGCCGTTTTGGTGATTACATGAACCAAATTCACTATACTAAGACCGATCATCACGTGAATTGGTGCATCTACAAAGGGGAACATCTATATGGGCATCATATCAACTATATGACTCATGCTTTACCTTTCGGTTTGTGTTCTGAGGCCATGTATGTATATGCTAGGATCACCAAGTAAGAACCTTAGTACCCGCGTGTGTAAAACTGTCTTACACCTGTTGTATGTGAACGTAGAGTCTATCACACCCGATCATCACATTTTGTATCGAAACGATGAACTTTCTTAATGGTGCATACTAAAGGAAGAACACATTTTGTCTTGATATTTAAATGAGGGATCATCTTATAATGCTACTAAGTGATATTCAAGCAAAATAAGATGAAAACAAACATCATATGCAAAAAGTTGTATGATATGTTCTTACACTTGATCACTATAGTGTGCATCTTGGTATGATCTCTATCATTCCATTCGTGTAATACCAAGGTCTATGGTGTTTACACTTTGGTTTGTTATAATTTCAAAGAGTATCAAACTATACTTCAAATTATAACATTACCATATCATAACACTTGCTCAGCGAAAACAAAAGTAGATGCTTCTAATTTATCGTTTGCATGTTTTTACGTGGCTTAGGACTTTCGAAGATATAACTGTTCTTACCTATGGACATGGAACCATAACGATGATAATCAAATTATTAGCAAACCATTATAAATCAGATATCAACTATAGTGGGAGAGATGGACACCCGCTAGCCACTTATGCAAAACTAGTTGCATGTCAAGCATGGAACAAGTCTCATGTGTGAGAACATGTAAAGTTAGTCCGAGCCGCTTCATCCCACTATGCCACTAATATCTAAAATATACAATAGGATGCAATAATATGATCATCAGCGCCCACACATTCATATATATTCTACCCGTACAAAACATCTATGCATAGATCCTAATCAGATACCACGGTTGGGTTCACAACATAGAAAACAAAAAATTCCTATGATATGAACAACTAAACACAAACATCTATCAATCTAGATACAAGCAATGGGTGGATATAGATCCATAGAGATCTTACCCTCGAAGACCAAAATAAGCTTTGTTAATGAAATCTGATTTTGTGGATGGTATAGTCATACACTTGCGATCTCAAGATCGAGTTGAAGTCCAGCGCCGCAAACCAGCAGCGCATCCGTGATCGGACACACGTCCAACACCCCAACAACCTCTGAGTCCTTGCTCCAGCAAAGCAATGTAAGCAGCAAATCCTTCTAGAGAAACCATCGAGAACATGTACTTTGCTAATTCGAAGCCATGGGGAATTTACTAGAGGGGAGAGAGATCCTTGACGAGGAGGCGTGTGAGTGAGAGGAGAGAAATTCTCCTTTTATGGGGGAGGGGGTCAGCCCCATGCCATGGCCGGCAGCCAAGATGGGTTCCACCACCTCTCCCTCATTCATGTGGGTGGATGCTCCACTCACATAAATCCAACTACACTCATATGCATTAATTTTCCACGAAAATTAATGCCATCTCTCATTCAATAAAAACTATTTTATTTATTTTATTTAGAATTTAGTTAATTACTTTAATTAACAAACATCTGCATAAAACCCCTTACAATACTTAGATATCACATCTGAAACCATTTTCAGCAATTTGACCTGAAACAATTCCGGTGTCCACCGAAATAATCCCAGCACTTTCAAATCCTTTTTCTAATATTATATCTACTCCATTTGGTGTCAGTATTGTCGGGTCCCCTAGATTTATAGTCCGAGAAATCCATGTTATGCCTTTATTTCATGTTCTCAAGATCTGTGAGCCGTGAGCATAACCGACAAGTATCATTTCAACATCCATAGAGTAACGAGGACAAGACTTACATTGATGCCATTAGGGCTATGCCATTCATCATCAGCGGAACTTCATCAATCGCAGAGCCCAAGTCACACCTTAACCCTACTGACAGCTGACTAGGAAGACGGTCTAGCTCACATAGACGTCAATAACTCCTTCATCCTTCGTGCTTCTGAAAGTATGGCCAAGTAAATAGCCAGGGACAATCCCAGGGGATACTTTGAATGTACTCATGAACCACCTTCAAAGAACAAATATAACAGGATATGAATATGGCAATGGTAGTAGGAGGGATCCACAAGAGGTTCTTTTCTAAAATAGTTTCTCCTGTAGATATAGCATCTCTATATCTTTGTTGAAAAAGCTTTTTTAAATATTTGGAAATGTTTAGTTGAAAATGACTAGGTTAGGGTCACCCAATTTCATCTCTCGGTCATCCACTGACCGAGTTCTTCTTTCATCACGATCATTCCGTGATCACCATACCTCTTCCGTGGTCACTCCAGACCACCTAGTTCATAAAACTCTTTCTTTCTCAAAACCTTTTTAGAAACCAAAAACAACACCGCTAAGCAACAACCTTTCCAACATTCCATAACCTCAGACACGGCTATTTGAATAGATTTACACTCTGTAGAGGTTGTACATTTTACACACACCATTCGGGTACCCTGCCCTTATCCCACATGGATCGTGGGTCGAGTAACTGACCATAACTCTAGGTAAGCCTACCCCACCATGGGACGTACCCTATGAGTTGTTCCTCACGAAACATTGATGTCTGGTACCCAAGACCAACCGGAGTGCATTTTACACTCCTCCGGAGTGGGCGCTTTCAATGAGGGGATCATAGTATCGTCCGACTGTCTACAAGGACAGTTCACACCTCCCTTAGCTCATTGCTTCTTGCAAATGATATTCAATAAGGGAAGCCCGACATTCAATGAGACGATCCCTTATAAGTAGTTGCGAGGTATCTCATGCTAGGACGAACTAACTTCGAGCTAAGCCCTGCCCCATTTCGGGGTACTGTGGTTGCACGGTTTAGTTGTTCTAGCAAACTACAAAGAACCGGGTGTGTTTTCATAAACATCTTTCCCTCCTTCTCCACTCCAGTACCACTAGTAGAACAAAACCTTTTCTTCTCGAAATTCCTCTTGGTAAGGAAATCTTTACTAAGGTTTTGCCAGAATTTTTTTATAAACTTTCTCGGGGTATCCCAACCTATAGTTTTGCTTTGGCTAAACAGAGCCTCCAAGGGGGTATGGTGTTAACCACCATATTAGCAAACTAGGGGAAAAGTAGGTGTCATTGAGGGGTTGTACTTAGAAGTACAAAAGTGTACTAGCTTGGAGGATTCAAGCCACTACGAGATATAGATATCAATATAGTAAAAAAATACAGTTTGAATAAATAGGTAGACAAAACATGCATAAGTAAAATAGTAGGACAAGGTTGATGAACAAGTACGTAGGTGGCTTGCATGTGACCAGCAATATGTCCCTAGACTTCTTCTTAGAAAACCAATAATAATATAGAATGCCTCTTCTTCTTGACGTCAACTCAAACGCAACTACCATCATCACAGAGCACACATACAAGCAAGAAGGTACCACAATCAATCCAAGGTAGAAAAGCATCAGTACAATACGACAAGCCAAATAATAGAGCATCAATACACTTTTCTAGGTTTTGATGACTTGGGTTCCAAGCAATCAGAATTACTTTAGTTGCATTTGTGAGACTTATTTTATGAGTTAAAGGTGAATTACTACTTAATTAAGGGAATTTGGACCAAGGCTTGGGTCTATATGATACCAGTGTACAAAAATGGTATCAACATATAGGTATTGAGATAACCAAACCACGAAAAGTGGTTTCATTATTTTATCAATTTCCTTTAATTAGTTATGTATTTTTTAGTAAGATAAACCCTTGTTTTGGTGAATAAATCAAGAAAAGATATATAAGTCCAAAAATTATTTCCTCTTAGAGTTAGGAGGGACTTTGGGTATTGGTTCACTCGGAGTTGACTTCACTTCAAAATATTTGCCAGAATGCCCTTGGGAAAATCCCAAATTCAGTTCTTTAAGCATTTTGTCATTTTCACTAGATTTAAACTACAAGTACTTTTGGTATGATACTAATGCCATATTGTAGGTCTTTAATAAATTTCGATAGAAATTAGATTCACCATTTTTAGAGTTACAGAACTCCTTTAATGATTTATCTAGTGAAACAACCCTATTTAGAAGAGTTTAATTCACTACAAATCACCAGGGGCTCAATAAATCTTGAACTCCTAGGATTAGATATATCTAGTAGTGCGGGTCTACTAAGAGTTGGAATTAAGTCAAGATACTTTTTATTTTTATCTAGAGAAATTCTCAAATATAGATCTGAGGGCTTTTTGTTATTTTTACTATAGTAAAACCATATGGCTTTTTGGAGTGAAACAAGGGTGACATGCAAGGTACCACAGATACCTCACACTAGGAATTGGTTTCAATCAAAAAGGGTATTTATAACTCTCTAGAACTATTATAGGGTGAAATTGATACATCTTGGAAATTTATTTCCTATGATAATCCTAGAAATTATTTTGGATCAAAATTTTGTTCTGCATGAAGTAGACACAACTAGGAACATGAAAATATACATGTCAGGTCATTGTTACCCATTTTCAATTTAACTTTGATTTAAACCAAACAATCAAATTCAAATTCAAAATCTGAATTTTTAAAGGAAAAGAGAGAAGGGTTCCTTCGGGCCAGATGCAACCGAATCTTGCATCGCAACACTAGGCCGGCCCAAAATGCCTCATATGCGAGCGTGATAGGTCAGCTTTGAAAAGTCCAGGTGGAGCCCACATGTCAGCGACCGTCTGGGACGAAACGGTATCGCGAGATGAGGGCTGTGTGATTTAAATGGGATCGACGACATAGATTCTTTTTTTGAAACTTACGGTAGGCATTCTCTGCCTAGCTCGCGATCGCTACGGAGAGGAGTAAACCCTAGGTGGCTCCTGGGAGCGTTGGGAGGCTCACCTGAGCTTAGAGAGAATACAGAGAGGCGAGGTATGAAGGAAGACCCAAAGCGAGTCTAGTGAGGGGTGGCTTGGGCAGGTTCAACACTAGAGAATCCTCGCATGTGAGCGCCCATGGAGGATGTCAGATGCTCGATGGTGGCGGTGGTTGTGGCTACCCTGGGCCAAAATAAAAGGGACGGTTAGAGAGTTATACGCCGGAGGGTGGTGGTGGTGAGGAGAGAGGGAAGGTGATGACCCACAAGTATAGGGGGTGTATCGCAGTATTTTCGAGGGAAGTGAAACCCAATTTATTGATTCGACACAAGGGGATCCAAAGAATATTTATAAGCCTTAACAACTGAGTTGTCAATTCAGCTGCACCTGGAAACGATCTTGCTCACATCAGTTTATCAGTAGCAACAATTTTGTAGTAGGAATAGTAAAGTAACAGCAGTAGTAAAGCAAAGACAGTAGTAACAAAAGCAGTAAACAGTGGGATTCGAGTGCGGTAGGCATAGGGATGGATGGACGGGCGTTGCATGGACACGACAATTCACATAGCAATCAGAACATAGGGCAATTGCAGATAAATAAGATAAAGCATCCAAGTACTAGACAATCCTAGGCATGTGTTCCATATATAGTCATACGTGCTCGCAATGAGAACTTGCACAACATCTTTTGTCCTGCCAGCCCGTTTGCAGCGGGGCCTCTAGGGAACTACTGGCAATTTAGGTGCTCCTTTTAATAGAGCACCGGAGCAAAGCATTAACACTCTGTGAACACATGTGATCCTCACATCAAAGCCTTTCCCTTCCGGTTTTCCCGATTTCTGTCACTCCGGGGCCATAGGTTCTGGACAACGATGTGTGTATACAACTTGCAGATAAGACCAAGAACAATACTATCATAATGAATCAATAATAAGTTCAGATCTGAAATCATGTCACTCGGGCCCTAGTGACAAGCATTAAGCAAAACAAGTCGCAACAAAGTCATAAAGCACTAATAAAAGATACTAGGCACCATGCCCTAACAATCTGATGCCATTACATGAATGATCGCATCCAATCCCTACCATCCCCATAGCCTACAATGGGGGATTACTCACTCATAGATGGGGGCAACATGGATGGTCGATGGAGATGATGGTGAAGATCGATGGAGATGGCTCCGGGGGCACTTCCCCGTCCCGGCAGGGTGCCGAAACAGGGACTTTCTGTCCCCCGAATCTCCCCTTCGGTGGTGGTGGCGCAGCGGAACTTTTCGTGGAGAAACATTGAACCCCCCGGAGTTTTTAGGTCAGAAGGCTTGTTATAGGTGAAGAGGGAGACCGAGGGGGTGCCTGGGGCCACCACACGAGGCCCTGGCGCGACCAGGCCCAGCCCGCGCCTGGGGGGGTGTGGCCAGCCCCTGGCCCTCCCCCGTCTTGTATTCTGGCTCCGTGAGTCTTTTGAAAAAATAGGCACTTTGGCTTTTGTCCCGTCCAATTCCGAGAATATTCATTTTCTGACTTTCCTGGAACCAAAAACAGCAGAAAACAGGCAGCTGGCACTGTGGCTCTTGTTAATAGGTTAGTCCAAGAAATCATATGAAAAGTACTCCAAAGTGTGGACAAAACACAAGAAAGTGGATAAAACCAAGCATGGAGCATCAAAAATTATAGATACATTTGCAATGTATCAACATCCCCAAGCTTAACTCCTGCTCGTCCTCGAGTAGGTAAGTGATAAAAAGAAAGAATAATTTTTGAGGTGACATGCACCATCAAAGACTTGACCAAAATATTTGTAAAACATTCAAAGCTGGGATCATAGTACTTCAATCATAACATGAAAGACAAAGTTCTAGCAATAAGACAAAGAGACTATGATGCAACATAAAAAGGCACAAACAAAAGATTCATGAATAGCAATGCTTTGCAAGACGTTTGTTTGTTTCACATAAAGAAAACATAGCATAGTGGCATTCAGCTTGTCCCGCAATAGAGTAGCAAAAGTAAATGCATAGGACACCTTCAAAGTTTACAAGAGTGACTAGATACAAATAGTTTAAAACAAGCAGTATCAAGGTATGCATCAATCCACAAGTCTTGGGACAATGCACATAGAACTAAGAATGGCCACTATGCTCTCAAGGAAGTGCTCAAAGAATATGTGGAGACTCAACAAGTAGAAGAAAAGGTTTTGAATAACTTTGAAAGGCTTCCAAATGCTGAAAGTATGGTACTCATTAGCTTTGAGATCTCATTGCCCCTATCATAAGCATCTTTAATGTGGTTAAGGTGAAAGTGAGGTCCAATCTGAGTTATATGCTTGACAGACTATAAACTGAAAATCCCAAGTCCCTTGAGTACGAGGGCCGCTCCTCATGCTACTAAACTTTAGTTACCGGTAAGTTCTTATCATCGTAAGTATGTGTGTATCATTGAGAACCGCCAACGGGGTACCCCTTGCCCGATGATACGGAAGAATCCCCATATCAAAATGACAAGGCAAGCAGACAATGAGTATCTCAGCAATCTTCTTATTTACCATGGGAAAATGGTGATTTTTTTCTCTCTTTCCTCTTTTCATAAATCTCTCTTTTTTATTTTTCTCAATAGCTATCTCTCTCTTTTTTTATAAGAAGAATGCTTCATAGATATCATTATGGTTACCCTGCAAGTTTCCACCTTGTCAGCATGGATTAGACTAGCGGCCCAGGCGTTTCTCTAACACACATACATAACTCCATGGACTTAGAAGCTCCCCTTTTATTTCACACCGATGACATCCGCAAAAAAAGAGCAAGTTATCAAATGGGTATATATTTACAAGTGTTGAAAGCGTTCCCCGTGACAGCACGGTTCTGCTAATCCCCAGCCTATAATTAGCAAGCATATAACTTTCATGGAGAGTTCACAATGGTTCAGGTTTATTAAGTGGAGGAAATAAAGTGTGCCATCAAGTTCGTGAGAGCTTTACTAACTAACTTTCTTCATAACAAGCAAACATTTTATTCGTAAGAAAACAAGGCATATTGAATATGCACGGAAGTAGCAAATGATGCTAATAGGTAGGTATGGTGGACACTTTGACAATATTTGGTTTAAGGGAGTTCGAAACATGAGTAAAACACTCAATGTAAGTGAAGGCTAGCAATAGTAAGGGAGCGACAAACGAGAGAGCAATAATGGCCATAATCATGCAGAGCGACAAAAAATCATTGATCAAAGCATAAAGTGATACTACAAGTTGAAAACTAAAGGATCATAAAGGCTTATGGTGACTTGGAATAGTCATAACATGGTGTGAGCATGTGCCAAGTCAACCCAAATAAAGCGTCAAAGGAGAATACCACTATACTATGCTTTAATATGCTAAAACAACGCATGATTCATCCAAGGCACATTAAGCAATGTCAATTGTTTATAACAAGTCATGCTACAGCAAAGAATACTAAGCATAAAACCAAAACAATATCAAGCATGGCATCACAAAGCATAGGCCACAGTCAAAAACAAGCATGAGCTTTCCTACTCTTTTCCAAACCAAACCAAACCATTTGAACACCAATGTATGAAAGAGGGGGGGGTCCCAACCAATTTATTCAGCAAACTAAGAAAACCAAGCAAACTAAAAACCAAAACAAAAAAAGAAGACGCTCCAAGAACAACACAACTGTGCATGAAACAATAAAAATGAAGTGTTTGGAAGAAACCTAGGATTTTTATTGATGAAGAAGGGGATGCCTTGGGCATCCCCAAGCTTTGACACTTGTACTTCTTGGATATTTCTTGGGGTGACACGCGTGGCATCCCCAAGCTTGAGCTTTAGTCCATGCTTCATCTCATTACTCATTCCTTCCATACACCTGAAATTTTTCCTTCATACAAAACTTCACACAATCTTTATTAGCAACATTAGTCCACTTAAGATAAATAAGTCTTAAGGTTCAGTTCTAACACCAAATAAACTTCCATTAGAACACTAGCTACTGTAGCACTTCCCTCAAAAAGCTCAATTCCCCAAAAGAACTCAAGAAGGAACTAACAAGAAGCAAATGCAGAAAATGGCAGAAATCTGTCAAAACAGACCAGAAGGTAAAGACGGATTTTTTCGAAGACCTTCTGTTGCTCAAATAAAACAGTGTTGAACTAACGAAAGTTAGATAACAACCTGGGCAGAAGCACAGAAAATTACAGCTCAATCCGACATACAGAGCTCTCTCATGAATGTTTACGGTGAAGCACAGAAATCTGTTTCGGGGCAGCAACTTTCCCAATCATCACTTCACTCTCATTAGAGGTTACTCTTGGCACAAAAAGCAAATAAAAAGGATAAGGAGCGGTTATTACTGAGGTAATAACTTCCAAGGCTCATCTAAAACTTTTGGGTTATCTCCCAATAATTACTTATCTTTAACGCCTTTAAGTTAGGCATAAGCAAAAACTAAAATGGATAGAATAGAAGTAAGTGGAGATAATCATAGTGAAAACATTGTTTTGTTCAATGAAATCCTTTTATTAACAAGGTTGATCAGGTATTGTTACCAAAACAATTTCATATGAGACAAAACTTTGTATTCCACTAATGATTATGTTACCTCAACCTTGATAGCAATGGTCCCAATCATAATAGTTTTAAATTTTTCTCTTGGTATGGGACAATATATTTATCCAACTTGAATGCGTTCAACATGTTCAATTGAATTCGAACTATAAGTCCTTTCAATCTTCTTGAGGAAATAGACAATGTGTTCCTTGTCATTAACATTGAAGATCGCCTTCCCTTGATTACAATTAATAACAGCTCCTGCAGGATTTAAGAAAAGGTCTTCAAAGAATAATAGACATATTATCATCTTCAGGCATAAAAGTTTGAGAGGATCCTCTCATAAGAAATATGAGTTGAAGTAAAAGAGAGCATCAAGAAGCAAATTTAAAACACATTTAAGTCTAACCCACTTCCTATGCATAGGAATCGTGTAAGCAAATAACAAAGTGACAGGCATAGGAAGATAAAACAAGAGTAACTCCAAAACTTTCAGCACATAGAGAGGTGTTTCAATACCATGAAAACTTTCACAACCATATTTTCCTCTCTCATAATAGTTTTCCGTAGCCTCATGAAGAAACTCAACGATACAACTATCACATAAAGCATGCTCTTCATGATCTACAAGCACTAGAGCTTTATTATAAACATTTTCAAGAGAAACCTCAGGAACATAACATTCATCCTCCTTTGTTAAGCATGGAGGACAATCAAATAATGTAAGGGATAAAGAGTTACTCTCATTAGAAGGTAGGCATGGGTAGCTAATCCATTCTTCCTCCTTTTGTTAATCACTCTCCTCCTCTTTTTCATCTAATGAGATTTCAGGTTCATCAATTTCTTCTTCCATAAGATCCTGCAAGGCACTAGTCTCTTCCATTTGTGAAAGCATCTATTCATATATTAAAGAATATAGCTGTTTTCTTCTTTGTAATTATCAAAGCAAAATTTAAGTATACCATAAACCTCATACTTATAAGGTGAATCATCAATATTTTCAAGCAAACTAGCAAGTTCAAAACCACCCTTCCAAGCAATAAATTCCTCAATTTGTTCCACATCATAAAAGTCATAATTTCCCTTAACATAAGAAGATATGGTAACATCATCATTATACTCACATTGAAAAGGGAGGTGTTTGTACCTTCTACAACAACAAGATTTATCAAAGCAATAAGTAACATTATAAGTAGAGCACACATTTCTAGCAATGGTATACAATCTATCAATTTGTCCCCATAAGTGTTTCCCTTTTTGTGATAAGCGGTGTTCCTTATAATAATCCTTTTGATCTTCCGTGAACCCACCTTGCCAATAAGATCTAGTTTCAAAGAAACCAACCATTGACATCAAGCATGATAAAGCAAGACAGTAACAAACCAACTAAAACAACAACTAGAGTAGGAACTAATATTTTTGTATTTTTGATAAAGAAACAAACAAACAAGGAGAAAGATAAACTTAGCTTGAACAATAGTGAATCCAAGTGGACTTGATAAATAAAGATATGCTCCCTGGCAATGGCGCCAAAAAATAGTCTCGATGACCCACGACTATAGGGGGTGTATCGCAGTATTTTCGAGGGAAGTGAAACCCAATTTATTGATTCGACACAAGGGGAGCCAAAGAATATTTATAAGCCTTAACAACTGAGTTGTCAATTCAGCTGCACCTGGAAACAATCTTGCTCATGGTAGTTTATCAGTAGCAACAGTTTTGTAGTAGGAATAGTAAAGTAACAGCAGTAGTAAAGCAAAGACAGTAGTAACAAAAGCAGTAAACAGTGGGATTCGAGTGCGGTAGGCATAGGGATGGATGGACGGGCGTTGCATGGACAAGACAATTCACATAGCAATCAGAACATAGGGCAATTGCAGATAAATAAGATAAAGCATCCAAGTACTAGACAATCTAGGCATGTGTTCCATACATAGTCATACGTGCTCGCAATGAGAACTTGCACAACATCTTTTGTCCTGCCAGCCTGTTTGCAGCGGGGCCTCTAGGGAATTACTGGCAATTAAGGTGCTCCTTTTAATAGAGCACCTGAGCAAAGCATTAACACTCCATGAACACATGTGATCCTCACATCAAAGCCTTTCCCTTCCGGTTATCCCGATTTCTGTCACTTCCGGGCCATTGGTTCCAGACAACGACGTGTGTATACAACTTGCCGATAAGACCAAGAACAATACTATCATAATGAATCAATAATAAGTTCAGATCTGAAATCATGCCACTCGGGCCCTAGTGACAAGCATTAAGCACAACAAGTCGCAACAAAGTCATAAAGCACTAATAAAAGATACTAGGCACCATGCCCTAACAATCTGATGCCATTACATGAATGACCTCATCCAATCCCTACCATCCCCATAGCCTACAGCGGGGGATTACTCACTCATAGATGGGGGCAACATGGATGGTCGATGGAGATGATGGTGAAGATCGATGGAGATGGCTCCGGGGGCACTTCCCCGTCCCGGCAGGGAGCCGAAACAGAGACTTTCTGTCCCCCGAATCTCCCCTTCGGTGGTGGCGGCGCAGCGGAACTTTCGTGGAAACACGTCGAACCCCCCGGAGTTTTTAGGTCAGAAGGCTTCTTATAGGCGAAGAGGGAGACCGAGGGGGTGCCTGGGGCCACCACACCAGGCCCTGGCGCGGCCAGGCCCAGCCCGCGCCTGGGGTGGGGGGTTGGCTAGCCCCTGGCCCTCCTCCATCTCGTATTCTGGCTCCGTGAGTCTTCTGGAAAAATAGGCAGTTTGGCTTTGTTCCGTCCAATTCCGAGAATATTCATTTTCTAACTTTCGTGGAACCAAAAATAGCAGAAAACAGGCAGCTGGCACTGTGGCTCTTGTTAATAGGTTAGTCCAAGAAATCATATGAAAAGTACTCCAAAGTGTGGACAAAACACAAGAAAGTGGATAAAACCAAGCATGGAGCATAAAAAATTATAGATACATTTGCAATGTATCAGAAGGGAGGGAGACAAGGGCAATGACCAGGTCGATCTTCTTCTTGCAGACCCAAGAGAGGAATGGTCCCCTCCTCCAAGATGGAGAGCAAGAGAGCCAGCCTGCGCACTAGGGCAAGTGAGAGGGAGGTAGGTGGGGGAAATGAGAGTGAGGGAGGGGGTTCGGGGGTGGCTAATGGCATTTTATCCAGAGGGTGGTGGTCTATGGTGGACCGAGCTCATTTTTGAGCTAAGGATAGGGGCTAGGCTTCTTATTGGGTGAAAGGGGCGATGAGTCTCGAGTAGAGACGGGGTGTGGGGCATCCAGTGCTTCTTGGGATGCTGTAGACGTTAGATGGAGGGAGGAGGCCTCTCTCCTCCTTGCTAGCTCAAAAAAGGAAATGGTGAAGGGGGAGGGAGATGGGGTCGTGGCTTGGGAAGATCTTGCCGTGAGGAGAAAGGGTGGTGGGTCCTAGTCTATGGCAGAGGCTGAGGACAAGGGTGGGGTGTTGCTGCTCCATTAAACCAAGGCTCACATGCATAAGCTTGGCATCAATGCCTCTTGTTTCCTCCAAGCACTAGAGACAAGGGTGAACAGTGCCCTAGCTAGAGTGCTGACGACCATGTTAGAGGGTGAGGTGCTGGAGAAATCAGTGGGAGGCTTTTGGTAAATATTAAGTGTTTTTGGAGGACTAGGATCATGCATGTAGGCATCATGGGGTTAGGGAGGGATTTTGGGTTTTTGTATTGATCATGTAGTTAATCTAGGTAGATGTATAAATAGGGAGGTGGGTGATGTGGAGATGACCTAAGATATTTGGGTAATGTTTGGTTATTTGGGCAAACTTTTGTAGAATAGAACTTATTGTTTTAATTCAAACTATCTCCCATTCTCACACGTTTCAAGTGTGGAGGGGTGGGTGGTAATGTTGGACATGATCTAGAGGGACTGAGAGGGTAGGGAGGATCACTAGTTGTGTTTGGAAAGAAATTAAAATGAGAAAATTAGAATTCAAGTGGTTTTTGTGATCTTGAATTTTAATATTCTCATACATACTTTGGAATACTATAGAGGATGATCCAAGGATCCATTTGGTTCAAGGGGCATATGGTTAGATAGATAAAGTGATGTAGATCACCATGGTTCAAAAGGTGGGTGTTGATTATGATTGGGGTTTCCTAGAATTGATGCCAAAATGGTTGAAAATAAGGTTGTCAGAATAGAATATTATTTAGCCTCTAAAACCATGTGGGTTTAAGAATCAAGAGGCTCCAATTGAAACAAGGGAAGTGTGGGTTGATAGACCATGTTTAGTAGATCACAGCCATGCAAATATTTGGCCAAAATAATATGGCATGGAGATGGGAGCTTCTGCCAAAATAGGCATGTTGATAAGATTGGTAGAAACAGGTTATTTTCTTGCCCGCAAAACCATCAAGAATAGGTGGGTCAAAATATGATCTAGCCAAGGGAAAGGGTGGTATTTTGAAGTACTTAGGAGGGTCTACAAGATGGTTCAAGTGCATTTCCGAAAATGAACAATGGTTGACATATGTAGAGTCTCAAAGATATGATGTTGATAACATTTTTAGACTTAGTCATATTTTGATAGATTTGGGGTTCTTGACTAGGATACAAGAGTTAATGTTTTTGAGGGGATGCAAGGTTCCAAACTCATCATCAAGTGGATGATGTTGAAGAGTGGGTTAGTTAGAAGGGATCCATGGCTTTAGTTGGTCTCCACTACATTGGAAACTACAAAAGAGAAGGGGCTCAAAAAGGAGTCTGATAAGGTAATCAGATGATCACTTGGGTGACTAGAGAATCAAGATAATTTTGGGGGTCTAGGTAGAGTGGTACCTAGATCAAGATAAAGGTTTTGTAATGGTAAGGAACATCACCAAGAGTAGGATAAGTTAGGCTACTTGATTAAGGATCAGATGGAATGTTGTAACTTAGGGTTAACATAAGGGGCGAGGGAGGACAAGAGGAAGGTACTCTTCCTACTATGATTTTTGCGAGGTTGTGATCTTCTAGAGATATATGATTAGGTTCACACTACCCTTATCTTGATTGACAACAAAGGGGTTAGGGGTTCATTGCTAAGGTAGAGGGGTTGAGGGTTCTTACATCTTAGGGGTTTGAAAAGGAGTAGATGTAGTACCACAACTTGGATTGGATAGTGTTTTGTTGGTTAAGTGATATACTCTAGGGTGAACTCCTAGGGTAGCTCACGGTAACTCCTAAGCAAGCAAGTCAAACAACAAATCAAGGCAATTCATGTTAATTAGCAATGTCAAAACTACTACTATGATCACCATCAAGCCTAACTTGGGGTAAGGATAGGTATTTTGAGGGTTGGGGGATTTGAAGAAGGAAAAATTTGCTTTGTACTTAAACCAAGAGTGGAATTTAAAAAAATAGAAAAGACTTTTGTAAAATCTAGGGGTAAGAGAGTTTTGTCTTGAAAACATAGGGAGATGGTATCATATAGATCTCCATAGTTTTGTAAAAAGAGTATAATAAAACAATTAAGGTTGTAGAAAGTATCTTGGCTCCTGTTTTGAAATGTCAGAACATTTGAGAATATGTAAGCTAAGCAAAGACATTATATTTTGTTGAATAGATTTTGCAATTGCTGAGAAATTGAGGAAGTAATCTTAACTACTACCTAAGTGGTAACACATGTACAAGCAAGCCAACAACTATCACACCAACTACTAGATTTTTTTTGTTCCCCCTCATCTTTGCATTATGAACAACTAAAACGAGGTGGGTGAAAGTGGGGTGTTACATGTATACCTTAAGTGTGTCACCCTATGGTTTAAAAATAATGCAGACATGATTGAGACCCCTCTCGAATCAATAATCAGCAGTGGGAACTGGAGATCCGTATCGACTCCCACATATTCAACGATGACTCTAGTGATCATGAGAATCTTTGACGTCGTAACTAAATCCCTTTGTATCGCGATATATTACATGTCCGAGATTTGATCATCAGTATCTGCATACCTAGTTTGATCTTGTTACCGACAAGTACTCTTTTCTCGTTCCCATGATATAACAATCTTTGTGATCTTATCACTTGCTTACAAGGTGTGTTAATGTGACATCACCAAGAGGGCCCCGATTATATCTCTCTGTCATCGGGATGGACAAATCCCACTATTGAACCATGAGCCTCTACATAACAGTTTCAAAGTATATGAACCCACCTTTATTGTCACCTTGTTATGGTGTGATGTTTGACGTTATCAAGTTACTCTTGTGGTGTTAGTTATTAACATGATATCATGGTCTAACGATTAAGGTTACTTCGCATGATGTTATAGCAATGTAAACCGAATGAATTTGATCGTATTATTATACTTTGGGTGATTATTCATCACATCATTCCACCAATGTTGTGACCCTATTATTAACAACATCCAATGTTCATGATCAAGAAACCTTGTGTTAGGGAATGCACTATGGAAAACAAAAATTTCTAGCACATAACAAAGATCCAATGAAAGGGCGAGGTAACAGATCATACCCTCGAAGATCGAACTAGCAGAATTTTGTCGATCAAGAGGTTAGTCATGCGTCGATCCCCGCAACAAGGCTTAGAGAGTCATGAGGAGATGTATTATCCAATGAATGGCTCTAAAGATCTAGTGCTCCAAGTGTCACACATCCACCAGTATCCACACGTGTCGATGAAGATCCAGCAGCACTCCATAGTTCGTCAACATTAGATCTAGATGGGGTAGAAGACGAGCTACTATGGGTGTTGATGAAGATCTCCTCCACACGACGAAGATGATGACGCGAGGAAGAAGAAGAGGACCCGAGGCTGAGGCAATGACGGCGGCTGGTGGCAGTGGTGGCCGACAGCACGACGGCACGGCAGAGGCGTGTGGTGGTGGCGTCTTGGGGATTGGGCTCCTTGTGAACTTGTGTGTCTTGCCCCTTGCCCTCTCTCCTCAATATATAGGAGGATTCTCTCCTCCAAAGAGAAGAGTAGGACTAGGATCCGTATCCAAGAACTCCTCCTTTTCTTCTCCCATCATTGAGAGAGATAGTAGGAGAGAGGGAGTCCGGCTCCAATACGAAGTAATCCTTTCTCTCCACTCGTCAAACCAACTTGGTTGGAAAGTTGGAGTCCGGGGAGGACTCCTCCTCCCCCACCTCCTCACCCGCACCACCTACTCCACCCGCCAGCCTAGGGGAGGGCCCTGGTCGAATCGGACAAGGTTTCCTCCTCCCCTCCCCCTCCCTCGTGCACGTGTGTGCCCAGTGGGCGCATGCGGCCCTTCAACCCATGGGACCCACTTGTATATTAATAAATAATAATTTCTAATTTATTATTAATATAAATATTTATTCTTAAGCTTTCCGAATTAAATTCTAGACAACTTCGAATTAATTCGAAACCTTCCTAAAATATTCCCAATGTCCTCTTTTAATATCGAAAACAATTCCATTCACTCTCGGTGATATTCGAGACTCCTCCGGTATATTCTGAGACACTCCGAAACATCCTTTCGAGATTACATCATTCAACTGCCAAAAAAGTCTTAAGTGTGTGACCCTGTGGGTTCGGATATTTGTGGACATGTCTGGAACTCATTCCGAGACAATGATTACTATTAGTGTCTTGATACAATTAGCAACCCCCGCAAATAACACAAAGATCTTTATTGTGTGAACCATAGTATTGAGTCTGATACATACTGTATTGATTCATCGATACTTTACATTGCCCAAGATGAAACACTAGGTTATTCTTGTTTCTGGGCATGTACTGTTTTCTCATCCCGTACTATTGATATTCATATGTTCAACAACTTGATCACGTGTCGAGCCAGATGATGATGGCCATCATAGTACATGAGCGGGCCAAGAGTGTATCTCTCCATCGTCAAGAGTATCAATTTCCACAAGCACCCCATGTGAATATTTGGCGAACCATCAGATACAAAAAAGCATCAACTTTATAATTGCTCCGTGAAGAACAATGTTTAGAGAATATTTCCACGTCCATATTGTACCCAAGTTCATATGTGTCTCGTGTTCTAACGATTTCTATTAAAGGCAATACAATGTTTCTGAGATTAAACTGATACCAATATTGATGATGCGTTTCATGGTATCTCATGTTCGGGTATATCAGTCGTCGTTGTTCTCCAATAACTCCGATCACATATGCCACCGGAAACACTACAATCACATTGTCATTTTGCCCATAGTTAGGAAACCAGAACTATCGTTGACATACATACTAGTCTTAGAGGCATGACTAGGGATATCTTTGCTTGGTATTTACCATCGCACACATGTATTAGGGTTTTCATCCAAATACTCATTATTCAGAACTAATACAATTATAGCATAGAACAATAAACTTTAATTATGAAACATAAATATGAATAAAAATATATTTATTATTGCCTCTAGGGCATATTTTCATCAGTCTCCCATTTGCACTAGAGTCAATATTACATTTAGTAGTCTAACACCTATGGCTTCCCGGTGTTCATGCTTTGCAAGCGTCAATAACTTTTTCAACGGAACTATCACATTCAGATCGGTATGAATTTTTGACATCTTGATGTCACCATCATGCATGAACTGGCGTATGAGATGAAATCGACATTGCACATGCTTGTTCTTCTAGTGGGACCTTGGTTCTCTTGCTTGAGCGATGGCACCATTGTTGTCATAATGGATCTCCATAGGCTCTAATGCACTTGGAACCACACCAAGTTCTGAGATGAAGTTCTTCATCTAGACACCGTCCTTTGAAGCATCTGACACTTCTATGTACTCCGCCTCTGTTTTAGAGTCTACAACTGCATCTTGCTTAGAACTTTTCCTTCTCACCGCTCCCCCGTTCAAGGTGAACACATAACCGTACTGAGTTCTAAAATCATCAGGATCAGTGACAAAGCTTGCATGGGTGAAACCCCTTGCAACGAGCTCTATGTCACCTCCATATAAGAGAAAGATATCCTTAGTCCTTCTCAAGTATCTAAGTATACTTTTCACTGCTATCCAATGATTCACTCCTGGATCACTTTGGTATCTGATCGTAATACTTAGAGCATACAATACATGTGTCTTGTACATATCATGGTATACATGATTGAACAAATTGCTGACGCACATCGGACTTCACTCATGTCATTTCGATTAGCATATGTCGTAGGACATTGCTTCTTACTTACTGGTTTTCCATGTACCATTGGAAGTGATCCCTTCTTGGATTCTTCCATTTTGAACCTCTTCAAAACCTTGTCTAGATATGTATCTTGAGTAAGCCCTATCAAGTGACAGGACCTATCTCTATAGATCCTTATGCCCAATATGTAAGCGGCTTCACCCAAATCTTTCATTGAAAAACTTTTCTTTAACGATTCCTTTATAGTGTTAAGAAATCTTTTATCGTTTCCAATCAACAATATGTCATCCACATATAGTATTAAAAACACTATCGTGCTCCCACTTTATTTCTTGTATAGACAAGAGTCTTGTCTGTTATTGATGAAGCCAAAACTCTTGAACACTTCATCAAAATGAAGATTCCAACTCCTTGATGCTTGGTTCAGTCCATAGATGGATCTCTGAAGTTTGCACACCTTTCTAGCATCTTTAGGATCGATGA
Source organism: Avena eriantha (assembly GCA_910589775.1). Taxonomy (NCBI): domain Eukaryota; kingdom Viridiplantae; phylum Streptophyta; class Magnoliopsida; order Poales; family Poaceae; genus Avena; species Avena eriantha. The sequence goes on along the minus strand of OU342745.1, from coordinate 319,637,539 downwards.
AACCCTTGGGTTGTACCATGTGCACATCCTCGGTTAGCTTCCCATTCAGGAACACTGTTTTGACATCCATCAACCATATCTCATAATCGTAATATGCAGCTATTGCTAGAAGTATCCGAACGGACTTAAGCATAGCTATGGGAGAGGAGTCTCATCATAGTCAACTCCTTGAATTTGTCGAAACCCTTTTGCGACAAGTCGTTCTTTATAGATAGTAACATTGCCGTCTATGTTTGTTTTCTTCTTATAGATCCATTTACATTCTATAGGCTTTAGGCCTTTAGGATGGTCCATGAAGTTCCGGACTTGATTCTCGTACATGGAATCTATCTCAGATTTCATGGCATCTTGCCATTTAAAACGGTTAGGTCCCATCATAGCTTCTTTGTATGTAGTTGGTTCATCGCTGTCTAACAATAATACTTCATCTTCAAATCTTATGGCCGGAAGACAAACTCTGTTCAATAGGAGCATTAATTTCCGGGACTACAACACTTGTAGACGCAGGAGCGTCTGATGACGCCATAGGAATTTCTAGAACGGTTTCTGGTTCTACGCTACTCTACTCATCCTGCTCTGGTTCAGTAAGCTCATTAAGCTCTACTGTCCTCCTACTCAAACTTTTAGCAAGAAATTCCTTCTCAATAAATGTTCCTACTCGTGTGACAAAAATCTTGCCTTCAATTTTTTGGTAGAAGGAATACCCAATGGTTTCTTTAGGGTAACCAACAAATACGCATTTGCCCGACTTGGTGATGTAGCCCGTCCTGGGGACGCTACTACATCTACAACCCCAAGTCCCCAAGATCGTCCCCAAGTCAACCTAGAGGATGGACCAGGAGCAGCTAGCTCCAGAACCGGAGTCTCTGCCGTCATCGCCCTGGAGAGTCTGCCCCAATCCAGCCAGACTGTCCGGCTAGATCTAGCTGGAGTGTCTGGCCAGATCTAGCCGGAGTGTCCGGCCTACCCCCGCCCCATCCAGTCTCGGACATTCTGTGTGCCAGTTCGGGCACTACCCGGACACCCCGGAGTGTCCGGCTACCCTGGATTGTCCGGTCACTCCGACCCAGACTGTCCGACCTAAGTGATGGGCCTGCGACCAACATCTGGGCCCTTGGCCCATGTACCCCTCTATTCCACACCAAACCCTAGTTTTATGCCCAACCTACCCCTAAACTTGTGGCTGGCCTATAAATAGAGCCCCCACCCCTCATTGTATCCCTTAGGCATAGATGATAGACTAAATAAAACCCCCTTTGAGGAATCTCTAGTTTTGCCTCATCCCCTTCTACCAAAGGGGAACTACTATCGTCACCACCTCGTTGGAGTTTGCATCGTGCCTCCCTTGTTGTACAAGGCCTTGGCATCGGTGTCCCTTTGCCAAGACGTCAAGACCCTCTCCAAGGTGTTCTTCCCTCTCCGCGTGGGATCGAGGGAGCATGTTGACCGATCTTTCCTTGCGAGGATTCTATCGGACCGGTGGCCACCGGCGAGAGCAATGGCCTTGTCTCGTGTGAGTTTTGCTTGTGTTCATTGTGTTCTTCGCGAGGTGTGCATCCGCTTCGGCTACCTTCTCCCTTTCCCCTCGCTTTCCCATTGATTTTACCACACGATCCGTGAAGATCGGGCCACCCACGGGGTTACCCCATAACATCTGGCATCAGAGCCCAAGTTGCCACAGTTTCACCATCGTTCTTCCCCACCAATTTTTTTCTTGAAAAGCCACAAAAATAGCGACAAATTCGAGTGGATCTTGTGTCAACCCATAACATCTGGTATCAGCAGCTTTTGGTTGCCACGGATTTCTCATCGATTTGGACTTTTCCCCCATAAATTTGAAAATTCCACCCAAAATAGCCCCAATTTCGTGTTTTGGATCGATCTGTGATTTGAGTGCGTTTTGGTGGGTTTTGATCCGTGGATTACTTGATAAACTTGTTGACCTACCTTCCCATGCATTTCCATAGCCCAATTCCTTGATTTTCCCCATCAATTTGAGGTTTTGGTTTGATTTTTTCTGCCAAAACTCGTCCAGTTCGTGTTCTAGAAGTTCTTCGACCGGACCGGACTGTCCAGCCTAAACGGGACCGGAATATCCACCCCACCGGACTTTCCAGCCTAAATGGAGTGGAATATCCGCCCCTACCAGACTGTCCGGCCCGCGCGCCCCGGAATGTCCGCCCACTGCTGACAGAAAAATCCGCTTCACGGTTTTGAGCATAACTTTTGCATACAAACTCAGATTTTGGTGTTCTTTAGATCGTTTTGAAGAAGAGAAAGATATCTACATCATCATCTACATGGTTAATGTTATCTACTCCATGGGGCTCCCCCATATTAACCATCCGATAAATCCCTGTTATGTATATATATCCACGTTCCCATGATCAGTGAGCCATGGAACATAACCGACAAGTATCATTGCAACATCCAAAACATAACGAAAATACAAGACTTACATAAATGCCATTATGTGTACACCATCTTTAGCAGCGGAGCATCAACAAGCATAGAGCCCAATCGTCCCTCAACCTACAGGCAACTGACTGGGAAGATGACTTAGCTCGCGGGACGTCACCTTAATCTTCTGAAGTTGAACCTCTGAAAGTCTGGCCAAGTAAATAGCCAGGGACAAAGCCGTGAGTACTTTTGAATCTACTCGCAAACCACCAAATTAATTGAAATAAGGAAATGCAAGTCTGGTTGTGGCGAGATAGCTCTATCTCGGGTTGCTTTTGAAAAGCCTAGACTATCCCTTGGAAATTCAACATCTCCATATCTTGGTTGAGAAAGAGTTTTGAAAACAATTTTTTGGAGTAAAAACCCTTTTTAAACCTCTTTGACCACCTCTGGTCAAAACAAAGCTTTCGCACTCAGGTTGCCCCGGAACCTTCATACTTTCATCTGTGCTTTCCAAACAAACACCATTTGGGTACTCCTAGCCGACACCTTTACAACCGTCCTTGACCGTGGACACGGCTATTTGAATAAATTATACTCTATAGAGTTTCGCACTTTCCCCACAAGAATCAATACTTCCGCCAGTATACAACCATGGCCCACTACCACTGTAGATGGGGGTCTGGACAAGCTGCCTCGGCTAATGAAGACAAACTACGACCTAAGCCCCAGCACATGGGGTAATGTGGTTGCACTGATAAAATTGTTCCGGTAAAGGCGTAGAACATCCCTTTACTTTCTCATTTCTCATCATCACCATTTCTTTCGTTAAAACATCCACTTGGAACGATGACTATTCCCAAGGGTTTTACAAAGCAGTTTTGAAACATTTGTAGTAGAGTAAACCCCAAAACAGTTTATTTTCTCAAAACCGGGGTTTTCAAAGAGGTAGGATGCCAAACATCGTACCCTCGATCTGAAGGGACAAAATGGTAGGTACATCAGGTGTGGTGCCTCGAGGGACACAAAGTCATAACTTGGAGGAGCCAAGTTATTAGCGCAGTTTCTATAAAACAAGACACGCAGATAAATAATGCACTTTATAAATAGGGGACAAAAATAGGTAATAAAGAGAGTAGGACAAGTATCAGAATTTAGGAAGGGTGGCTTGCCTGTGATCAGTAATAAGTCCCGGGACTTCTTTACATAGCCAAGAAAACCCAATAAATATTGGTAAGAATTCCCTTCCTTCTTGTCGTCAAACACTCACACTATCGTCGTCATCGAGTATACATGCAAGCAGACAAGTCCACAATCAATACAAAGCATCCATGCATCAAACCCTACATCAACAAACATACTGAATCCTACTTAACTTAATAGGTTTTGGAGGAGTTGGGTACTAGGAGTGGAATTTACTAAGTTGCCATGGAGGTGTTTTTCCCTTTTGAAGATAGTTGGCAAGGCTAGATACCATGGACTTGGAGTGGGGTTATGATGTCTGTAGGATACCAATGTGCAACAATGATATCCTCATATAGGTCTTCACCAAACAAAACCAACACAAGTGGTTTCATTAGATTATTGAATACCTAGATTTAGTTATGCTTTTTATAGGGGACTTAACTCTAGTTTGAGGAAATAATTCACCAGAATAGTTTTGGAGCTCCAAAAATTATTTCCTTGGGTGGTTAGGTAGTTCTTGATGTACTGAACCACATAGAGTTGGAATCAAGTCTAAACAATTACCAGAATTCCCTCAGGAAATTCCTAAAGGCAGTTCTGTAAGGTTTTCTCTTTTTCACCAGGTTAACTCTACAGAAGCTCTTGAGTTGACTCCAAGGGTATGTGGTAGGCAATTAGAATACCTTTCTTTAGGAATTGGATTTCCTATTTTTAGAGTTGTCAAACTCATGGAGGGATTTATTTAGTGAAAACACCCCTTACAGAAGTATTTAAATCACGAAAATTCAACCAGAGCTCTATAAATTCTGAGCTGCTAGGGTTTGATAGATGTTGATATTCTGATGCACTGGGGAGTGGAATCAGGTCAGGACCACATTTTGTTTGACCTAGAGAATTTATCCAAGGCAGATAAAGGCTATTTTTTTTATTTTTGTTAAAGGCACCCTTCTATTCACCTTCGCATAGGACCTATGCTGGATGATAGGTATGTCAAATAATTTCCAGTAGAGCCTTAGTTCTCCCCAAATGGAGATAAATCTCTGTGGAAATTATGTAGTGCATAAGACCAGCTTTAGTGGATTAATTGCCAAGGAATAATAAAAATTACCTTTGGCAAGTGGCCAGTTCTGCATGATGCACAAAACACCCAGGGATATGATGATATTTTTATCTGGATGGAATACCCCAGTTTTTATTTTTAATTGATTTATTCCTAACAGGAAGTTTTCTGGAATTTAATAGATCTGCAAAAAGGAAAAGAAAAAGGGTGCAGTGGGCCGAATCTAGAGGGAAGGTGGGCCACAGAGGGGAAATCGGCCCAGCGGCAGGCGGCGCGGTGCGTGGGAGCCGCGACTTGAACCCTCCAGGCAGGGCCCGGCGGTCAGTGGGAGTGGGCGGTCTAGGGGGTATCAGCCAGATCTGGCCGTCAGTTTAAGTTGCGATGGACGGCCTGCATTCGTCGTCATCCTCACGACGACACCGGCGAGCGGGAACCCTAGTTGGCTCGGGTGGCGGCAAGGGAGCTTACCAGAGGGCTCGAGAGGTGCCGTTGAGGGTGATGGGTGACGGGGTGGACGACGACGAGCAGATCGAGGGGCGGGACAGCGGTGGTGGTCCACGGGAAGCAGCTCGCGTGATGGAGGCCGGGGGTACCTCGTCGGAGCTCACTGTTGAGGACGGAGGAGTCGGTCTTGGGCAAAAATAAGCATAGGGTTAGGTGCAGGGAAGGTTGCGGAGTCGACCATGCGACATGCAGAGGAGGTGAGCAAGGGGGAGAGATCCTTGCTCCATTTTCGAAGGAGGCCGAAGCTTCTCCTTCTTCTTCTCCTGGACAGCACAAAGCAGAGGAGGGGGAGTGGATCCTGGAGAGAGTGAGTGGAGGGGAGAGGAAGCAAATGAGGGGCAGGGGCTCGCTGGGGGTGGCCTCTGGCCTTTATACCAAGGAGGGGAATCTAGATGGTAGAAATGTCCATTTTGGACAAGGGGAAGGGGTAGAGCTGGCCAGGGATTGCCCTAGGAAATGGTGGGGACGGGTAGGAAGGGTATTGGTTCAGGCATAGAGGGTTGGGACAGCTGGGGTAATTAGTTGGGGTAAATCTTGTAGGATTTGCTTGTCCCTCTCTCTACTAGTACAAGGGTAAAATGGGCAATGCAAGGGTGGAGCTACAGGGGTGTCGACCTGGGGTGTGTCCTGGTGCTGAGGAGATGCATTGAGCAAGATTGGTGGTGATTTGATCCTAGTTTGGTTCAAGTTTGCTTGGTTTGCAAAATTTGATCACAAGAGGGCTTGTGCAGGAAGTTCCAATTTTGCATGGGACATAGTGGGGAGATGGTACTGGTGGATAGATGAGGATAATGTAGATATCCAGGAATTATTTGGGATGTTTATAAGGGGTTTTAGTCCTCATAAATCCATTTATTCAGAAAGGGCAGAAGTGGTTTCTAGAAGATCATTTGATAAATTTACATTGGACAAGGGTGGATTTTGATTTGAGATGGTCCTAAAAGTGATTACACACTTAGGGGAATTTTCCCAAGATTTATTGAGGCATAGAAGTATTTAAAACAATTATTATGCCAATTCAGCCATTTAAGAAAATGGGCAAAGAGAAATAATAAAGCTTCTCAAAAATATTTATTTTTGATATGGGAAGATAGGGTATGATATATGGAACTCAATTGAGACAAAAGTTGGAGAAGTGTTTTGGGCAAAAACCAACCTTTCCTTTAGGGAAAAAGTTTTGGAGATTTTGTCTATTAAAGGAATTAAATAGATTTGGAGCCATAATAATTATGGATAATATTTGATAAATCTTGATGATCAAGGTGGATGAGGCGGACAAGGTGTAGCAAGCAATTGAAACCTTGGGATTGGAGAATCCAAGTTGAAGTTGATGGAAAAACAAAGGATTGAGGATCTAGGGTGATGTTATTTTTATACCACCAAAACATGCTTGCATCTTGGAGCTCAAAGCTCACCTTGATGCAAGGGATAGATGTATATGTAGACCAAGTCATGTAGATGATCATGGCAGAAGGAGTTTGGATTAGTTGCATTTGAGGTGTTCAAGAAGTGATAGCAAACTTTGTTGAAAATAAGGCTGCCAGACCAGATGAGTCAGGATGCCTTGTAAACCATTTGGGTTTAATAAGCTCAGAGATCCACTTGGAACAAGTGAAGTAGATTTTGATAGAACTATATTACTAGATCACAACCATGCAGATAGTTGGTCCATAGAAGGTTGGATGAGGGTGTGAGCTTCTGCCAAAGTAGGCATGATGACTAGATTTGTAGGAAATGTTATTTTCTTGCCTACAAAGCCATCAAGAACAAGTGGGTTGGAGGATGATCTAACCAAGGGTAAATGTGTGCCTTGGTAGTCCTTAGGATGGTTAACAAGATGGTTCAGATGCATTTCCGAAAATGGACAGGGTTTGAGAAAGGGAGGCATTCAAAAAGGTGATGTTGGAACAGATTCCAGACTTGATATTGGTCTTCATGGACAGGGACAGTTTGGATTAGTTGCATTTGAGGTGTTATTTCCGAAAATGGACAGGGTTTGAGAAAGTGAGGATTTTGACTAGAATATGAGAGGTAATGTTTTTGGAGGGTTTGCAGGGTACCCAAGCATCATCAAGTGGATGATGTTGAAGTGTAAGTTGAGTAGAATGGATCCATGCTTGATATTGGCCTTCGTGGACTTGGAAGCTTCTAGAATGGAAATCTTCAGAATTGATCTGGTGAAGGGTTTTAGATGATCACCTAGTAGCTAAGGATTTAATCTGGCTTTGTTTCCTGGCTTGGGTTGGTGATTTGGAAACCTCTTAACCCTAGTGATGACCTCCTAGTGTGGCTCATACTACTTCCTAAGCAAACAAGTCAAATAGCAGATCAAGGCAACTCATCTTATAACTAAGCAAAACCACTACTGGGGTTACCATCAAGCCTAGCTTGAGTTAAGGTTGGGGCATTTTTTAGAGGTTGAGTTTTGAATAAGATGAGAGTCCTTGGTATCTCTACCAAGAGTAAAATTTCAAAAGCTTACAAAAAGGTTTTGGAGATCCTAGAGGTAGGGGTAGTTTGAAGGTTCTATCTTGAGAACATAGGGAGGTTATATTATATATTTCTCCATAGTTTTGTCAATAGAAGCTACTGAAATAGTTTTGGTTGCATAAGCATCTTGGCTCATGTTTTAAAATTCCAGAACATTTGAGAATATGTAAATTGAGCCAGGATAGTATTGGTAAGTAGCTTTTGTTAACTGATGGTGAGGTAAGGAGTATCATTTGGTATACACTCACATGCACAAGCACAGACAAACAACAAGCAAACACTACACCTATGAACAAGAAAAGTTTTTGTTCCCCCTGATTTTTGCATTCTGGACAACTATACAGGGTTGCTGAAATTGGGATGTTACAGACCTTTCCCCCTTAAAAACTCTCGTCCCGAGATTCGGGAGAGTAAGGTTCGGGCACTCGTTTTGGAGTTAGTGCTTAGAGTTTTATCGCGAACTAACTTGCCGACTATGTCTCTGGACAGGGCCACTTCGACATTGAGGTTGAACTTCAGTTGTCTTGGCTGCACGAGTGTTGAGCAGGCTTCAACCAGGATTGTGAGGAGTGATCTTCCGGCTGTTAGGATTTACGGTGTCTCTCCTTAGGGATTATCGTATCCTAGCTTGCAGTTTTGGGTCCACTATTGTATTCCTTCTGGCGGAGGGTTATTCTAGTTTGCAGGAAATACGCAGTCTTTCCCCCTTAGGATTAGACTGGGGGGGTAGCTTGGAGGGTTACAAACCGGGGACATCCTTATGAGGGCGGCAAAAGATAGCTCTTAAGGTAGCGTACTGATACATTGCAAATGTATCTATAATTTTTGATGTTCCATGCTTGGTTTTAGCCACTTTCTTGTGTTTTGTTCCAACTTTGGAGTACTTTTCATATGATTTCTTGGCCTAACCTATTAACAAGAGCCACAGTGCCAGCTGCCTGTTTTCTGCTGTTTTTGGTTCCAGGAAAGTCAGAAAATGAATATTCATGGAATTGGATGGGACATAAGCCAAAGTGCCTATTTTTCCGGAAGTCATCAAGTGCCAAAATACGAGACAGAGAGGGGCCAGAGGGCGGCCACACCAACTAGCCGCGCGGTCAGGCCTGGCCCATGCCAGGGGGTGGTGTGGCCAGCCCAGGCACCCCCTCGGCCTCCCCTTCTGACTATAAGATGCCCTCGGGACGTAAGCCCTAAGTACCCAATCAAAAATCCACGAAAGAGTCTGTAGCCGTCGTCATCTCGATCCCTAGATCGGAGGGATCTGAAGCTCTTCCCGGCACCCTGCCGGAGAGGGGAATTCACCCTAGAGGCCTTCTTCATCACCATGCAAGCCTACGGTGTGATGCGTGAGTAGTTCATCCTTGGACTACGGATCCATGTAGTAGCTAGATGGCTGGTTCTCCTCCTTTGTGCTTTCATGTCTAGATCTTGTGAGCTCTGTTCATGATCAAGATCATCTATTTGTAATTCTGCATGTTGTGTTTGCGGGGATTCGAGGGATATTGAGATGCTATTTCAGATTGATTATTGATTCTATAATGTCTTATGTATTATGTTGTAATGCCCAATTAAGTCTCAAAGGAGTCAAGATGATAAGTATATGCATGTATTGCTTTCTCGGTGTTTATCATTTGCCCCGCTATAATTTGTTCACCCAGCATGTTATCTATCTAAGGAGAGCCACCTCTAGTGAACTATGGATGCCGGTCCTTGTCTTTTACATTCAATCTACAATCTTTTACTGCTTTGTGTTTACTTTCTGCAAACCTTTACTTCTTTCCATTCGATACGTTTAATCCTTCGTTTTCCGCAAAACACGGTGAGATTGACAACCTCATCGCAAGTTGGGGACAAAGTTCTGTGGTTGTGTTGTGCAGGTCTCCACATTGCTACTAGCACCGGTAGTGCGCCCTGCCAAAGCTCAGCTAGTAACACCTTTGGGGTATTTCCTTGCTCCTACTGGTTCAATTAAACCTTGGTTTCATAACTGAGGGAAACTTCCTGTTGTGCTCATCATACCTTCCTCTTGGGGTTCCCAACTAGCTCTACATCAACCACGCACCAGCACTTTTCTGGGCGTCGTGCATTGAGCCATCAAGCATTTTTCTGGCGCTGTTGCCGGGGATCGAAGTAGAAGAAACTCCCACGTCAACACCGCGCCATCAAAGACATTTTTCTGGCGCCATTGTCGGCGAGTCAAGGACATCTTCACAAGGGGAGTCCCTCATAACCAATCGCTTTACTTTGTTATTTTTGTTTTGCTTAGTTTCTTTTTGCTTTGTTTGATTGTTTTCTTTATCCAAAAACACAAAAAATTAGTCTTACTAGTTTGCTTTCTTTATCAAAAACACAAAAAAATTAAGTCTCCTTTAGTTGTCACCTCTTCCTTAGCTCACCATGTTGGTCCCTACTTTCACCCTGAAAGACCTTTCAATTGGTAGTGGTTCTATAATTGGGAAAGATAATATTGAAGAATTCTTTAATCATGTTAGCAAACATGAGGATACTGAGGATAGATCCCTTGCAGAACTTGCTCCAAACTATGAGATTGCTGCAGCTTCTTTAATTCACATGTTAGAAGCTAGGTTTGTTAACCTTAACACCTTAATGCAAATAATGTTTCTTAAGCTTAAAGAAATCGAGGACCCTGAAAAGAGGGATTTTATTCTAGAAACTTTGTTTAAGGAGTTCTATGATGTTGCCAAGGAAGCTAGAAAAGTTTTTGAACGTTTCAATATGCTAGGCTCATGTGTAGATGTTGTTGGTACACGAGAAAAGATGAACAAAACCGAACCTAATGGGGAGGAACCTAAGATACCAATACCCTTTAAACTAGTAGCAATGCATGATTCCATAGAAAAGAATCTTGATTGGATTGTTCCTGCAAACCCTTTTGATGAGAATAGTGAACCTAAGAGCATTGAGAGAGGATCCTCTAAAACTTATTTGGATGATATACCTTGCCTTGTTGAAAATATTTCTGGTATTGATCTTAATGCTTCTTCATTTGAGAACACTTGATTCTTTCTTTGCTTCTTATCCCTAACTTAAAGGCGTTAAAGAAAAGTACTTATTGGGAGATAACCCAAAAAATTTAGATGAGTCTTGGAAGTTATTACCTCTGTAATAACCGCTCCTTATCCTTTTTATTTGCTTTTTGTGCCAAGAGTAACCTCTAATGAGAGAGAAGTAATGATTGGGAAAGTTGTTGTCCCGAAATAGATTTATGTGCTTCACCGGAAACATTCTTGTAAAATCGCTGAACGTTTTTTGAGGCGTGAATTTTTGTACTTCTGCACCAGGTTGTTATCTAACTTTCCTTAGTTCAACACTTTTTGATTTGAGCAACATAATATCTTCTAAAAAATTCGTCTTTACCTGCTGGTCTGTTTTGACAGATTTCTGCCATTTGCTGCATTTGCTTCTTGTTGGTTCCTTCTTGAGTTCTTTTGGGGAATTGAGATTTTTTAGGGAAGTGCTACAGTAGCTAGTGTTCTAATGGAAGTTTATTTGGTGTTAGAACTGAAACTTAAGACTTATTTATCTTGAGTGCACTAATGTTGCTAATAAAGATTGTGTGAAGTTTTGTATGAAGGAAAAATTTCAGGTGTATGGAAGGAATGAGTAATGAGATGAAGGATGGACTAAAGCTCAAGCTTGGGGATGCCACGCGTGTCACCCCAAGAAATATCAAAGAAGTACAAGCGTCAAAGCTTGGGGATGCCCAAGGCATCCCCTTCTTCATCAATAAAAATCCCAGGTTTCTTCCAAACGCTTCATTTTTATTGTTTCATGCACATTTGTGTTTTTCTTGGAGCGTCTTATTTTTTGTTTTCGTTTTGGTTTTTCGTTTTCTTTGGTTTTCTTAGTTTTCTGAATAAATTGGTTGGACCCCCTCTTTCGTACATTGGTTGCAAATAGTATGGTTTGGTTTGGAAAAGAGTAGGAAAGTTCATGCTTATGTGGTAAAAAGAGCTCGTTTTTGACTGTGGCTATGCTTTGTCATGCAATGCTTGATATTGTTTTGACTTTATGCTTAGTATTCTTTGATGTAGCATGAATTGTTATAAACAATTGAGATTGCTTAATGTGCCTTGGATGAATCATGCGTTGTTTTAGCATATTAAAGCATAGTATAGTGGTATTCTCCTTTGATGCTTTATTTGGGTTGACTTGGCGCATGCTCACACCATGTTATGACTATCTCAAGTCACCATAGCCTTTATGATCCTTTAGTTTTCAACTTGTAGTATCACTTTATGCTTTGATCAATGATGTTTTGTCGATCTGCATGATTATGGCCATTATTGCTCTTTTAGTTTGAAACTCCCAGTCCTTCGCTAGCCTCCACCACCAAGTATGAGTTCCGCTCATGCATCCAACTCCCTAAAACAAGTTATTCCAAAGAGTCCACCATACCTATCTACTAGCTTATGCTATTCCAAGTATATTCATTCTTTTTTTACCTTCCAAATTAAACTTGTTATGAGAAAACTAGTGATTAAAGCTCTCACGAAGTTGATGGCACACTTTACTTTTCTTGCCCTTAATAAACTTGAACCATTGTGTATTCTCTGTTGTATATGCTTGCACTTATTTGTCGGGAATTAGCAGAACCATGCTTTCATGGGGAACGCTTTCAACATTGCACTTGGTACTTGTACCTAGTTGATATCATGCTCTTTTGTATATGGATGTCGTCAGTGTGAAATGAAAGGGGACCTTGTAAGTCCATGGAGTTATGTATATGTGTTAGAGAAACGCCTGGGCCGCTGGTCTAATCCATGCTGACATGGTGGAAACCTATAGCGTAACCATAATGAGATGTCTATGAAGCATTCTCCTTATAAAAAAGAGTCCTATATTGAGAAAAAAAGAGATACTATGAAAAGAGGAAAGAGATAAAAAAGCACCATATTCCCATGGTAAATAAGAAGAATGCTGAGATGCTCGTTGTCTGCTTTCCTTGTCATTTTGATATGGGGATTCTTCCGTATCATCGGGCAAGGGGTACCCCGTTGGCGGTTCTTAGTGATACACATATACTTACGATGACAAGAATTTACCGGTGACTAAACTTGAGTAGCATGAGGAGCGGCCCTCGTATACAAGGGACATGATATTTCTGACTTATACTTCGTCAAGCATGTACAGCATAGTTTGTTCACTTTAACCTTAATCACTTCAAGATGCTTATGATAGGGGAAATGAGAGATGAAAGCTATAAGTACCATAATTTTTGGAAGCTCTTTATGGGACTTGAATCCCTACTTCCTTTTACAAAAGGCCTTTCTTCCACCATTATATTGAGTCTCCACCTTCTAACTTTATGCACCTTCTTTGAGAGCATAGTGGCCATTCTTAGTTCTATGTGCATTGTCCCAAGACTAGTTGATTGATGCATAACTTGTTATTGCTTGTTTTAAACTATTGTATCTAATCACTCTTATGAACTTTGAAGGTGTCCTATGCATTTATATTTTCTACTCTATTGAGGGACAAGCTAAATACTAGTATGATATGTTTTCTTTATGTGAAACAAACAAACCTCTTGCAAAGCATTGTTATTCATGAATCTTTTTTTATACCTTTTCATGTTGCATCATAGTTTCTTTGCTTATTGCTAGAACTTTGTCTTTCATGTTATGATTGAAGTACTATGATCCCAGCTTTGAATGTTTTACAAATACTTTGATCAAGTCTTTGATGGTGCATGTCACCTCAAAAATTATTCTTTCTTTTTATCACTCACCTACTCGAGGATGAGCAGGAGTTAAGCCTGGGGATCTTGATACATTGCAAATGTATCTATAATTTTTTATGTTCCATGCTTGGTTTTATCCACTTTCTTGTGTTTTGTTCCAACTTTGGAGTACTTTTCCTATGATTTCTTGGACTAACCTATTAACAAGAGCCACAATCCCAGCTGCCTGTTTTCTGCTGTTTTTGGTTCCAAGAAAGTCAGAAAATGAATATTCTCGGAATTGGACGGGACAAAAGCCAAAGTGCCTATTTTTCCGGAAGTCATCAAGTGTCAGAATACGAGACGGAGAGGGGCCAGAGGGCGGCCACACCACCTGGCCGCGCGGCCAGGCCTGTCCCGCGCCAGGGGGTGGTATGGCCAGCCCAGGCACCCCCTCGGCCTCCCCTTCCGACTACAAGATGCCCTCAGGACGTAAACCCTAAGTACCCGATCAAAAATCCACGAAAGAGTCTGTAGCCGCCGTCATATCCATCCCTAGATCAGGAGGGATCTGAAGCTCTTCCCGGCACCCTGCCGGAGAGGGGAATTCAGCCTGGAGGCCTTCTTCATCACCATGCAAGCCTCCGGTGTGATGCGTGAGTAGTTCATCCTTGGACTACGGATCCATGTAGTAGCTAGATGGCTGGTTCTCCTCCTTTGTGCTTTCATGTCTAGATCTTGTGAGCTCCGTTCATGATCAAGATCATCTATTTGTAATTCTGCATGTTGTTTTTGCGGGGATCCGATGGATATTGAGATGCTATTTCACATTGATTATTGATTCTATCATGTCTTTGTTATTTGTGATCTTGCATGCTTTCCATTGTTAGTAGCTATCTGGGCCAAGTAGATGCTAGGACCTCCAAGAGTTAGTATTTATGCTCGATAGTGGGTTCATGCCTCTAGTAATCTGGGGAAGTGACAGAAATCTCTAAGGTACTAGATGTGTTGTTGCTACTAGGGAGAAAGTAACAATCCTTTGTTCATAGAACAATCGTATTGTTTACTTTACACGCAGTTCGTAAAGCAATAATCTGTTGCTTGAAACTTAATACTAGAGGGGGTTCGGATGATAACCTGAAGGTGGATTATTAGTCATAGATGCAGTTGGATGGCGGTCTATGTATTATGTTGTAATGCCCAATCAAGTCTCAAAGGAGTCAAGATGATTAGTATATGCATGTATTGCTTTCTCGGTGTTTGTCAATTGCCCCGCTGTAATTTGTTCACCCAGCATGTTATCTATCTAAGGAGAGCCACCTCTAGTGAACTATGGATCCCGGTCCTTGTCTTTTACATTCAATCTACAATCTTTTACTGCTTTGTGTTTACTTTCTGCAAACTTTTACTTCTTTCCATTCGATACGTTTAGTCCTTTGTTTTCCGCAAAACACGGTGAGATTGACAACCTCATCGCAAGTTGGGGACAAAGTTTTGTGGTCGTGTTGTGCAGGTCTCCACGTTGCTACTAGCACCGGTAGTGCGCCCTGCCAAAGCTCAGCTAGTAACACCTTTGGGGTGTTTCCTTGCTCCTACTGGTTCGATTAAACCTTGGTTTTATAACCGAGGGAAACTTGCTGATGTGCTCATCATACCTTCCTCTTGGGGTTCCCAACGAGCTCTACATCAACCACGCACCAGCACTTTTCTGGGCGTCGTGCATTGAGCCATCACGTACAATGTCATAAGGGAGGGTAGCAGCACAGGTGTCGTTCCAAGGGGGGGTTGTGGACTAGAGTATTACAAGTTGCACTGGCCGACTACAGGGAGTTCTAAGGTGAGTTAAGGAGCATTCCTCATTCGTTACTCCCAATGAGATGTAGTTCGCTTGCAGGTGCAAGGGGAATCTTCAGTCTTGAGTTGTGGGGCTACGAGAGGTAGGGTGGTCGTCTTTTCTGAAGGTAAGGGCCCTGGGTGCCGTCGGGCTTCACTTTCGTGGAGGTCTTGACGGGTTTACTCTGGGGGCATTCTCGGCTGAAATGGCCAGGTAGACCACACGTGAAACAGGTACTTTTCTTTCGGCGCAACCGAGTTGACGACCTGCCCATGCTGACATCGAGAGATTGACTGGCCTTGCCAATGAGGAGATATATTGGGCAATTGACTGGGACATGGTCTTGGCTTTCACAGAGGAAACATTTGACAAACCGAGTTGGACAAACTTTGGGCGAGTGGGGTTTTCCGCAGTTTGGGCAGTGGTCGGAACACCTGCTGGTTTGGTGTCTTACATCTCCGCAACGGCTATATGCCTTCTTTGAGCTTCCGGTCTTCATGGCCATCCGGGGGGGTTCCTGTTGGCGGTACGCGTTCCGGGTTGGGTCTGATGCAACGTCTTGGGTAAAACACGCAAGAGGGAGAACATCAAGCAAGCATAGCAATCGAAGGAAGTCATTACAAAACCAACCAATCTGCACCTGAAGGTGCTAATAGTATTTAAGCATTACAAAACGCGTTCAGGGACGATACATGACTCTACCCTATCGCTATCTGGGCGAGTACCGCAACGCGGTTGATTACTCGGAGGGTGCATCTGTGGTTCTTTGCTGACTTTGGGGGGAAGGGGTTCCAGTTACTGCAGGTCCTCTAGGGTATGTGGGATATTCAGCTCGTCTTCAGTGAAGGTGATAGTGGTGCCTTCCCAAGGTGCAGGGTTGGATGTCGACTCGATCGGAGCGGGTGACTGTACAATGGGGTGGTACTCATTGAGGAAGGAGAGTTCATCGTCAGTCCCGGGATTCTCGTCTTCAGGGGTTGGGGTACTTCAATGGTCAGCTTCTTCTCCAAGCGAGCATTGGTGGCTCTCAGACTTCTTTCGCGCTTACAGAGTAGATTGATATCCATCTTCAGAAGAAGATTCTCTCGCCTGGCCTGTCAAGATCTTCCTGGGAACGTTGGAGTAGGTATTCCATGTTTTCTACCTGATTCCCGATGCAGCAGGTGAGGAATGACTCAGTAGGCAGTCCATCTTGGTCGCGCTTTCCAAACAAGTGGTAAGGGGTATCCTTCAGCTCATCTTCATGGATCTTGTAGAGGCGCGCCATGATCTCCTGTATGGCTCGCACCACGCCATCTACCCAGTTGTTGTCGAGGAAGGTGAAGATTGTGGGCGTGGTGTCCTCATAGGGGGAGGGAATCACAGCCTTGATGACCCATTGCATCACATTGGTGTTACTGCGAGGAAGTTCGGTTCCTTCAATTGTTGGTAAGGGCCTCTTGACTATCTTCAGCAGGTTGTGAAGTTGCTCCTCGAAGGGCCAGAAACTCTCTCCAATGATGATGCGTTCCGAGCGGAAAGAGGCCATCTACTGCAGATTTTTGAGATGGGGTTGGGTTAGTGACAAGTGTGCAAGATTTTAGGATTAGGAAATCATATTAAAGCAAGTAGTTTTCAAAATGGAGGGGAAGAGACATAAGCACTTTTGCAAATAGTCAACTTTTCTCCCTTGTATTTTTGAAATTAGGTTTGTCGTTTCCTGTCTAACGTCCATGCTAACTAAGGTATCCTACAGTCAGGATGGCTCTGATACCAAAGTCTGTGGGGCTCCCCCGGATTAATCATCCGAGAAACCATGTTATGTATCTATATCCATGTTCCCATGATCAGTGAGCCGTGGAACATAACCGACAAGTATCACTGCAACATCCGAAACATAACGAAAATACAAGACTTACATAAATGCCATTATGGCTACACCATCTTTAGCAGCGGAGCATCAACAAGCACAGAGCCCAATCGTGCCTCAACCTACAGGCAACTGACTGGGAAGATGACTTAGCTCGCAGGACGTCACCTTAATCTTCTGAAGTCGAACCTCTGAAAGTCTGGCCAAGTAAATAGCCAAGGACAAAGCCGTGAGTACTTTTGAATGTACTCGCAAACCACCAAGATAATTGAAATAAGGAAATGCAAGTCTGGCTGTGGCGAGATAGCTATTGGTTGAGAAAGAGTTTTGAAAACAGTTTTTGGAGTAAAAACCCTTTTTAAACCTCTTTGACCACCTCTCGTCAAAACAAAGCTTTCGCACTCAGGTTCCCCCAGAACCTTCATACTTTCATCCGTGCTTTCCAAACAAACACTGTCTGGGTACTCCTAGCCGACACCTTTACAACCGTCCTTGACCGTGGACACGACTATTCGAATAGCTTATACTCTACAGAGTTTGCGCACTTTCCCCACAAGAATCACTACATCCACCGGGATACAACAACGGCCCATTACCACTATAGATGGGGGTCCGGATAATCGAACCTAACCTTTCGCTTGTCGACCCTAGCAAAGGCTGCTTTTCATTTTGGGTTTGCCCTCCCAGGCAACGAGTATGTTGCTCTCAGCCATAGTCCTGCCTTCCGTACATGCGTATACCCAAGACGCAACTTGGCGTATACCTTAACTTGGTGACTCCACTTCCTTCCGTACCGCCTAAGTCATACCATCCGTGGGAGACCCAATTGTTGCACCGGCACTCCTACCAAGACAGGCTCACTCTTGCTGAAACAAGCTAAAGGCTTCAGATCCGAGATCTGTTAGTGCCTGCTCGGAATTCAAGGGATTCCTCCCTATAAGCATGGTACAAGCTATCTCGGCTAATGAAGACAAACTACGAGCTAAGCCCCATCACCTAGGGTAATGTGGTTGCACTGATAAAATTGTTCCGGTAAAGGCGTAGAACATCCCTTCACTTTCTCATTTCTCATCATCACCATTTCTTTCGTTAAAACATCCACTTGGAACGATTACTCTTCCCAAGGGTTTTACCAAGCAGTTTTAAACATTTGTAGTAGAGTAAACCCCAAAACAGTTTATTTTCTCAAAGCCGGGGTTTTCAAAGAGGTAGGATGCCAAACATCGTACCCTCGATCTGAAGGGATAAAATGGTAGGTACATCAGGTGTGGTGCCTCGAGGGACACAAAGTCATAACTTGGAGGAGCCAAGTTATTAGCGCAGTTTTTATAAAACAAGACATGTAGATAAATAATGTACTTTATAAAGAGGGTACAAAAACAAGTAATAAAGACAGTAGGACAAGTATTGGAATTCAGGAAGGGTGGCTTGCCTGTGATCAGCAATAAGTCCCTGGACTTCTTTAGATAGCCAAGAAAAACCAAAAAATATTGGTAAGAAGTCCCTTCCTTCTTGTCGTCAAACACTCACACTATAGTCGTCATCGAGTATACATGCAAGCAGACAAGTCCACAATCAATACAAAGCATCATGGACCAAACCCTACAGCAACAAACATACTGAATCCTACTTAACTTAGTAGGTTTTGGAGGAGTTGGGTACTAGGAGTGGAATTTACTAAGTTGCCATGGAGGTGTTTTTCCCTTTTGAAGATAGTTGTCAAGGCTAGATACCATGAACTTGGAGTGGGGTTCTGATGTCTGTAGGATACCAATGTGCAACAATGATATCCTCATATAGGTCTTGACCAAACAAAACCAACACAAGTGGTTTCATTAGATTATCGAATACCTAGATTTAGTTATGCTTTTTATAGGGGACTTAACTTTAGTTTGAGGAAATAATTCACCAGAATAGTTCTAGAGCTCCAAAAATTATTTTCTTGGGTGGTTCGGTAGTGCTTGATGTACTAAACCACATAGAGTTGGAATCAAGTCTAAAAAATTACCAGAATGCCCTCAGGAAATTCCTAAAGGCAGTTCTGTAAGGTTTTTCTCTTTTTCACCGGATTAACTCTATGGCAGCTCTTGAGTTGAATCCAAGGTTATGTGGTAGGCATTTAGAATACCTTTATTTAGGAATTGGATTTACTCTTTTTGGAGTTGTCAAAATCATGGAGGGATTTATTTAGTGAAAATACCCCTTACAGAAGTATTTAAATCACTAAAATTTAACCGGAGCTCTATAAATTCTGAGCTACTAGGGTTTGATAGATGTTTATATTCTGATGCACTGGGAGGTGGAATCAGGTCAATACCACATTTTGTTTGACCTAGAGAATTTATCCAAGGTAGGTAAAGGCTATTTTTGTTATTTTTGTTAAAGGCACCCTTCTATTCACCTTGGCATAGGACCTATGCTGGATGATAGGTATGTCAAATACTTTCCAGTAGAGCCTTAGTTCTCCCCAAATGGAGATATAAAACTCTCTATGGAAATTATTTAGTGCATAAGACCAGCTTTAGTGGATTAATTGCCAAGGAATAATAAAAATTACCTTTGGCAAGTGGCCAGTTCTGCATGATGCACAAAAGACCCAGGGATATGATGATATTTTTCTCTAGATGGAATACCCCCGTTTTTAGTTTTATTTGGATTTATTCCTAACAGGAAGTTTTCTAGAATTTAATAGATCTGCAAAAAGGAAAAGAAAAAGGATGCAGTGGGCCGGATCTAGAGGGAAGGTGGGCCATAGAGGGGAAATCAGCCCAGCGGCGGGTGGCGTGGCGCGCGGGAGCCGCAACTTGAACATGCCAGGCAGGGCACGACGGTTAGTGGGAGCAGACGGTCCAGGGGGTATCGGCCAGATCTGGCCGTCGGTTTAAATTGCGATGGATGGCCTGCGTTCGTCGTCATCCTCACGACGGCACCGACGAGCGGGAACCCTAGCTGGCTCGGGTGGCGACGGGGGAGCTTACTAGAGGGCTCGAGAGGTGCCGTGCAGGGTGCTGGGCGACGCGGTGGACGACGGCGAGCAGATCAAGGGGCAGGACGGCGGTGGTGGTCCACGGGAAGCGGCTCCCGCGATGGAGGCCGGGGGTACCTCATCGGAGCTCACTTTTGAGGACGGAGGAGTCGGTCCTAGGCAAAAATAAGCATAGGGTTAGGTGCAGGGGAGGTAGGGGAGTCGACCATGGGACATGCAGAGGAGGGAGAGCAAGGGGGAGAGAGGCTTGCTCGATTTTTGAAGGAGGCCAAAGCTTCTCCTTCTTCTTCTCCTGGACAACATAGAGCAGAGGAGGGGGAGTGAAGCCTGGGGAGAGTGAGTGGAGGGGAGTGGGAATAAATGAGGGGCAGGGGCTCACTATGGTGGCATCTGGCCTTTATACCAAGGAGGGGAAGCTAGATGGTAGAAATGTCCATTTTGGACAAGGGGGGTAGAGCTGGCCAGGGATTGGCCTAGGAAACGGTGGGGACGGGTAGGAAGGGTATTGGTTCGAGCAGAGAGGGCTGGGACAACTGGGTAATTAGTTGGGGTAAATCTTGTAGGATTTGCTTGTCTCTCTCTCTACTAGTGCAAGGGTAAAATGGGCAATGCTAGGGTGGAGCTACAGGGGTGTCGACCTGGGGTGTGTCCTTGTGCTGAGGAGATGCATTGAGCAAGATTGGTGGTGATTTGATCCTAGTTTGGTTCAAGTTTGCTTGGTTTGCAAAATTTGATCACAAGAGGGCTTGTGCAGGATGTTCCAAATTTTGCATGGGACGGAGTGGGGAGATGGTACTGGTAGATAGATGAGGTTAATGTAGATATCCAGGAATTATTTGGGATTTTTATAAGGGGTTTTTGTCCTCATAAATCCATTTATTCAGAAAGGGCAGAAGTGGTTTCTAGAAGATTATTTGATAAATTTACATTGGACAAGGGTGGATTTTGATTTGAGATGGTCCTAAAAGTGATTCCACACTTAGGGGAATTTTCCCACGATTTATTGAGGCATAGAAGTATTTAAAACAATTATTATTCCAATTCAGCCATTTAAGAAAATGGGCAAAAAGAAATAATAAAGCTTCTCAAAAATATTTATATTTGATATGGGAAGATAGGGTATGATATATGGAACTCAATTGAGCCAAAAGTTGGAGAAGTGTTTTGGGCAAAAACCAAACTTTCCTTTAGGGAAGAAGTTCTGGAAATTGTCTATTAAAGGAATTAAATAGATTTGGAGCCATAATAATTATGGATAATATTTGATAAATCTTGATGATCAAGGTATATGAGGTGTACAAGGTGTAGCAAGCAGTTGAAACCTTGGGATTGGAGAATCCAAGTTGAAGTAGATGGAAAAACAAAGGATTGAGGATCTAGGGTGATGTTGTTTATATACCACCAAAACATGCTTGCATCTTGGAGCTCAGAGCTGACGTTGATGCAAGGGATGGATGGATATGTATACCAAGTCATGTAGATGATCATGGCAGAAGGAGTTTGGATTGGTTGCATTTGAGGTGTTCAAGAAGTGATAGCAAACTTTGTTGAAAATAAGGCTGCCATACCACATGAGTCAGGATGCCTTGTAAACCATGTGGGTTTAATAAGCTCAGAGATCCACTTGGAACAAGTGAAGTAGATTTTGATAGACCTATATTAGTAGATCACAACCATGCAGAGAGTTGGTCCATAGAAGGTTGGATGAGGGTGTGAGCTTCTGCCAAAGTAGGCATGATGACTAGCTTTGCAGGAAATGTTATTTTCTTGCCTACAAAACCATCAAGAACAAGTGGGTTGGAGGATGATCTAACAAAGGGAAAATGTGGGACTTGGTAGTCCTTAGGATGGTTAACAATATGGTTCAGATGCATTTCCAAATATGGACAGGGTTTGAGAAAGGGAGGCATTCAAAAAGGTTTGAGGATTTTGACTAGAGTATGAGAGGGAATGTTTTTGGAGGGTTTGTAGGGTACCCAAGCATCATCAAGTGGATGATTTTGAAGTGTAAATTGAGTAGAATGGATCCATGCTTGGTATTGGTGTTCATGGACTTGGAAGCTTCTAGAATGGAAATCTTTAGAATTGATCTGGTGAAGAGTTTTAGATGATCACCTAGTAGCTAGGGATTTAATCTGGCTTTGTTTCCTGGCTTGAGTTGGTGATTTGGAAACCTCTTAACCCTAGTGATGAGCTCCTAGTGTGGATCATA
The DNA here is from genome assembly GCA_910589775.1 of Avena eriantha. Lineage (NCBI taxonomy): Eukaryota > Viridiplantae > Streptophyta > Magnoliopsida > Poales > Poaceae > Avena > Avena eriantha. The sequence continues at coordinate 319,615,336 of OU342745.1, read as the reverse complement.
CTACTTCCTAAGAAAACAAGTCAAACAGCAGATCAAGGCAACTCATCTTATAACTAAGCAAAACCACTACCGGGGTTACCATCAAGCCTAGCTTGAGGTAAGGTTGGGGCATTTTGGAGAGGTTGAGTTTTGAATAAGATGAGAGTCCTTGGTATCTCTACCAAGAGTAGAATTTCAAAAGCTTACAAAAAGGTTTTGGAGATCCTAGAGGTAGGGGTAGTTTGAAGGTTCTGTCTTGAGAACATAGGGAGGTTATATTATATATTTCTACATAGTTTTGTCAATATAAGCTACTGAAATAGTTTTGGTTGCATAAGCATCTTGGCTCATGTTTTAAAATGCCAGAACATTTGAGAATATGTAAATTGAGCTAGGATAGTTTTGGTAAGTAGCTTTTATCAACTGATGGTGAGGTAAGGAGTATCATTTGGTATACACTCACATGCACAAGCACAAACAGACAACAAGCAAACACTACACCTATGAACAAGAAATTTTTTGTTCCCCCTGATTTTTGCATTCTGGACAACTAAATAGGGTTGCTGAAATTGGGATGTTACATACTCCATCCAAATTCTGTGAGCAAGGCGGAATCCACCAATAAAGGGTGAAGATCGTCGATGAAAGGTATAAAAATTCCGCCTCTTCTGGCCACTTGCATCCCTTTGTGAGCTACAATATCTTTGCGTTCAACACACACCTATTGAGACTAGTTCCTCCTATGATTGCTTGGGCTATGCACATTTGATACCTTGTAGAATTTCGAGCAAAAGTTGTGAGCGCGCTATCTCATATAGTTACCTTGTATAGTTGTTGGCACAAGGAAGAGGCAAGTGAAAAAGAAAGAAAAATAAAAAAATAGAAAAAGAAGAAAAGGAGAAAGAAAGAAACAAGTGCCTCATAGAATAAGAAGCGCAAGCTCGATGAACATCAAATAGGTGGTACTTATTATGCATATCTTGTAGCCCACCAAGTTTATTGCAATCGAACTAGCGTCTCTCCTTGCACTTGTGCGACACGAGCTTATAGTCTTCACTAGGTAATCATTTGGTTCTTAGCTCACTTTCTCCGTTGCGCAAGTCCCATTTATCCCAACGTGTGAGTTTCCTTGTACATATTTCCTTCTTGTGGATTGACTTGTTTTGCTTCGTGATCATCGTGGTTCTTTACTTGCCATTACAACATCTTGAGTTCGGATTGTTCTTGGACACGCCACCTTCCATACCCATCCACCATAAGCTTTGTGTGTGTGTTTTTTAGTGGTTAGTTGGTTTTGGTGTTTCGCGTGAACTTCACTTTGCTTGGTTTTGATTGCTCTCAAGTGTTGCCACTTGCACGATACTATCTTCCAAGGTAAACTAAGGTTTGACATTGGATTCCTAACCCCTACCACTTCCATATACACCACTTGGTCTTGTGAAACATGTCTAGGGACTACGAAACCGAGGATGATTTCTATGAAGAATCCACGATGAGCCACCATGCATATGCCTCCACGAGCATGGATGACATGATGGAGCACTACACCGACAATGGATCCACATGCTTGGGGGATATGGAGTTCTACAACAACAATAACTCCCCAAGCATGGACGATTTCAAGAACGACAACGACAAGCTCCTCAAGTCACGTCGGCCAAGACGGAGCCTCCACCTCAAGAGCACCAAGGTCCACCATCAAATGGACAACTTCAAGCGCGACATGGACAACGACTTTGCCAAAACCATGAGCATGATGGCCAAGACTAATGATGCTTTGCGATCATTACAATGCCTCACCAAGAAGAGTGACAAGGACAAGAAGCATCGTCGTGAGCGTCATGTGGATTACCAAGTGCGCCATCTACATCAACCTTTGGCAAGGCACACCAATGACCTCCGTCGACACCATCAAAGGGCACCTTAACTACTCGTGCCACCACCAAAATGGCACCAAGAGCAATCTCCCCTCCACACCATCAAGCTTCAACGCCACGACTTGACGTCCTAGATGACGCATGCAACCTCATGGATGAGGAAGATGAAGACCTCTACTTCGCCAAGTTGGACGAGTACGTCAAGAGGACTACACAAGCCAAGGTGCAAGATGGCGATGAAAAGTTCAAGAATGGTGAGCATGGGATTTTCCCTTCACCAAAGGAGGCGCATGGAGTTGAGAGAATCGAGCCTACCCCATATGCTTGAGTGATGATGTGCTACCAATCCCATGTGAGTATAAGAGCCAATTAGCCCACTTGAGTGAGAACAAGAGTGAAATGAGTGACTCCACCGTACGTGAGATTGAGTGCTTCCACTTGGAGGGCATGAGTGATACACCGAGTGAGTTAAGAGTGGTAGTTGATAGGTCATGTGAGACCACTTTGATTTCTAACGACATACCCTCTACCTCTAGTGTGTTTTCTCATGATGTGCTAGGTTCCATGGAGAGGATGATGCCTCCAATCGAGAAGATGAACATGGTGGATGAAGCTCAGGCCACCCCCATACAAGAAGAAGAAGTTGCCCACATGTAGGCCAATGCTACCACAACACCCACTTCATATGAGAGGTATGACCAAGGTAAAATAAGGGTGTTGATGATGTCATGATCCCACTAGTGGACATGATGACTTGTGATGATTTTCATGTTATGGATGATGTTTGTGATATCACATATGACTCATTAGTATTTCTGTGTGATACTTTTCCTTTGCATAATGTTGAGCATGTGAAATTATTTGATTAGGATGATGTTGCCATAGTCATGCCATGCTCTAAACATTACGTTGATGATATCATTGCTTGCACTTTGTTGAACAATTGCTCTTTCCAATTTTTTGCTTACAATGATGTTACCAATGGTACCCCTCGAATAATGCTTTGTCATGAGTGTTTTACTATTTCTCCCATTGCTTGCAATAGTATGGATGATTGCTCTTTCACTTGTTTTGCTTGCAATAATAATTATCATATGTTTTCTATTGAGATGGCCCCCATAGCTTTCTCAACTTTTGGAGATTTTAGTAAATGCCATGATAAGCATGTTCCCCACTTGCATACTCACCATGCATCTATTTTACACTTGATTCACACTCATGGTGATGTGCACAAGAAGAGATACGTCATGATGGATGATGTGTTTCTCTACCATGCACACACGTTCTTCCTTTTGTGTTTGATGTGTGTAGGTACCCGCATGAGAATGTCAACCTAGTTTGAGAACGAGTTGACAAAAAGAGCTCTAGAGAGCATCCCCCAAGTGAGTTCAAGATCGAACCCAGCTCTGATACCTTTTGCATGCTTTGCATCTTTCATGTTGACAAATTGCTCTTTCCTATGGGTTGCTTGCAATCATGTGAATGGTATTCTTTCACCTTGTGGCAATCATGTTTCGTTGCTATTAGATATTGTTGCTTTGTGTGTTGCCACAAAAATGTTGAATAATTTCTCTTTCCGATGTTTTGTGTCCAACCATAATGCCATTTTGAGCATGTATTGTCATGAGAGCTTCCAAGTCTCTCGTATTGTTGTTGCAACAAACATAAGGACCACTTGCTCTTTCATATGGTTTGTTTGCAAACATGTTGTTTTTGCTTCCGTTTGCAATACTCATACCCCCATGATTTTGGCTTTTGATGATATGTGTATGGTATCCAACATATTGAACAATTGTTCTTTCCAATGGTTAGTTTGCACACATAATGATGTTGTTTTGGATATCTTTCCTCATGTGTTTTTGCCGAATTCTCCTATCCTTGCATCAAAGATGTTGACCAATATTTTAGTCCATTCCTTTGAGTGCCACACTAAGACGTTATATGGAGTTTTCAAGTTCCCACTTTCGGATGATGTTCAATTAACTTCCATGCACTTTGACCTTGCATACGTATTTCGTTTGCGATACTTGAGTTGTGCTAATAGTGTTGTGAAAAAGAATGGACATGCCACAAATGACATGCTCCTCTATCACACACAAACATATGTTGCTTGGTCTTTGTTGTGTGAAGGTACAATTACTTCCTTGTCAACCTCTATGGACAAAGAGTTGACAAGACGAATCGAAGAGAGTTACCTAGGGCTACCCTTCAATGCGATATCTCTACATTATAAGGTGACTTCCATCTACTTGAGGACTCATGCTATAATCTTCATGAATTGGCTACTCTTTGAGTGTTCCTTCGCTTTTGTTGTGAGGTTTGTAGGCTTCATGGAAGGTGAAGGAACATTGAAGAGTTGCCACATCAAGCTTCTGAAGGACGACTATATGGTGAACCCCATGATCAAGAAGGTCTCTCGACATCATCTTCTTGGGATGAGCATGAAGAGTCAAGGACGACTCTTTTTGAAGGGGGGAGCTGATGCAGCCCTTCATGCGGACGCTACTACATCTACAACGCCAAGTCCCCAAGATCGTCGCCAAGTCAACCAAGAGGATGGACCAGGAGCAGCTAGCTCCAGAACCCGAGTCACTGGTGTCATCGCCCCGGAGAGTCCGCCCCAATCCAGCCGGAGTGTCCGACGCAGCCGGAGTGTCCGATGCAGCCGGAGTGTCCAGCCAGATCCAGCCGGTGTCGTCGGATTGAGGACAAGTACGCCATGTGTAACTACCTCGGATCCTACGCTCTAAGTTCAAGCCTCGATGAACCGGAAGTGGTTAAAATAGTACAGCGGGGGCCTAGGGACCACCAACGTGTAGACCCGTTGGCCGTCCTAACCACTTCCAAGACATCGGGATAAGAGCGAGCGGCGTAGGCAACAGGCGAAGAGATCAAATACATACACAAGTGAGTATGTATGCAAGCTACCATACAACAGTTTTCAGAGCCATTCCATCTAAAAGAAATAGAAATATTGCAACGCCATACGGCAAGATCCAAAAATCCTAGATAGAGATAATAATTTAGGATAGCTCCTTATACATCAAAGATCAGAGTATCAGGCGGAAGCGGAAAACAAGATCCGAGTACGGATAAGAAGCAAATCGGCATAAGATGCCACATAAATAAACACATCCCGCCCACAGATCTCACAGATCCCCATCCCCGGAATCTCTACACCGAGTGATCGTTGCCAACATCATCTGTCTCCTAGGGGTACTCAGCAAGTCTTTATGCCTCTAAAGGGGACATATACCTGGGGTGACGCAATTGCAGCAAAAGATAATAACTAACAAGTCTATAGATACTCGCTAACCATCCGCCTACCAAATGATAGACGGATGTCCGTTAATTAGTAACAACAGTTATAACAGTATAAAGTAACAGATTCATCCTCCTTGTCGCTTACCAACGAGAAAGCGGACGAACAACCCATCCGTTGGCAGTTTTATTAACCATTCCATGAGTATTGCACTATTTACTAGTCAGGTATTTAGTCAGATTAAAAGTGGTACTTTAGTTATACTTGTCTATGATTCAGAAACTGTGCTCCAAGTCGTCCATAACCGTGGACACGGCTACCAGAAAGATTTACCCTGCAAGGGTGCACAAATAGCAACACACACTCGATCAACCTCGAAAAAACCAACTCAAAACCCAACAAGGCATTCACGACAAAGCGATCACAGGATTCATAAAATTTTTTAGGGGGCCACCCCATTAAGCTACCCGCAACGAAGTTGGACGACTCCGAGACGGACCCAAGGTTTACGCCAATGGTTGTAAACGACTAGGAACCCGAAAGTGTGACTGGGCTTGTCGAAACCGCGAAAACACTCCGCAATCCAAAACAGTACAGGTGCTCCACGCACAATCTTAATAAACAGTAACATGGCATAAGTACAAGATAGTAAATAAAACCCCAAACTAGTTTGTGGCCCCAAGAAATAAAATTAATCAAGCTCTGGCTCGGGGGGGTTCATAAGGCCTCCCGGATGTGGATAGTGCGAATAGTCAAGGAACAGGAATCAAGTACTCGGGGTCCTACGGGACACAAGTGAGCAGGAAAAACCAAATAGCCGATATTTCCCATCGGTGCCTCTTTCGGTAGTTATCCCGTTACTACTCAGATTAAGTTGTTTAGGTACCTCGTTATCCAATAGACATGCACATACCCTACACATGCTGTTCTACGACTCGCATGGCTCAAACAACTCCTGGAGTAATGGCTCATGGGATGGAGGAACAAGCTTCGGTGGGGTTTTAAAAGTAAAGGCTATGCAGTACTTGGGATTCAATTTAATGCAATCGCGACTCAATGATGCAAGAATAAGATAGAAGCAATAGGTACTATATGTATGCAAGCATGTGGTAGTGCTTGCCTGGCAGCTCAGTTGAAGCGAGAGACGGATCTGGGTAGTACTCCTGGGATTCCTGATATTTCCCCTGCTCGGCGTCTATTCGAAGAAGAACCAAACAAACAAGGGCCAACATAAATAAAGTGCACAAGCATATGAATAAAATGCGACACGCAAACAAGCATGCCATGATGAATGATGCACAATTTACATGGCAGTAGTGTAGCATGGCATGGGTGAGGTGTGGGGTATAAGAATAACATTTTATCAAGTTTTAGTCATGTTTTGCTCCCAAAACTCTTGATGTCCACTTAATATTTATATGATGCATGCTGCAATTCAGAACATCGAATGCATAGTTAGAACGAGCTCATCGTGCTGATCGATTTAGACATATTATTTGTCGAATTTGGAGTTATAGAATTAAAGTTATTAATTAATTAAGAAAAGGGCATTTTATTGCAATTAAACAATTTCGGAAATTTAGAGTGGTTAAATAATAATTTGGATGGCAGATTTGAAATCCTCACATTTTTCTGATTCAAAAACATATATTATTTGTATTATTTGGATTTACAATTTAAAAGTTATTAAAAACAGAATTTAAAACATATTTAAACATTTTCTGAAATTGTTTTATTTTAAACAGAGAAAACAGACAGACTTTTTCTAGTCGGGCAGAGCTAGCCACAGCCACTGATGGGTGGGACCAACGCTGACTGGGCGAAACGGAATGGCAGAACTTTTCTTACCGCGGCGTTATCCAGCCCGTGCAGTTGACAGGTGGGGTCGATGGTGTGCGGGGCCACGCGCGGGCTCGCGAACCAGGCGCAGCCACGTGGCGCAGACAGGGAGCACGGGGTGGAGGATCTGGAACCCCAGGTCCCTTTTTGTAAAAACGCCAGAGGCGCAGACAAGTGGGGACTGGGTGGAGCGCGGGTTAAGACTAAAGAAACGCGGGCGTCTTTCTATAAAGCTACCACAGGCAGACATGTGGGCCCGGGAGGATCGCGGGTGGAGAGGCAAAAGGTTTGGGGGTTATCTGGAAAAGTACCACGCGGTACTGTTTTTCTTCCTAGGTATTGTCTAACGAAACTGACGGACGGCGCGGCGCGGCGCAGCGGGGGCTCGAACTCGCGACCTCGCGCGTGCGCACGGCGGCGGTGACCACTGGGCTAGCTGGGGTTTGGTGCTAGGTTTCTGCTGCGCGGCTAGGAGTAACTTCCGCGGTGCACAGCGAGTAGAAGCGCGCGCACGCCGGCGCACAGAGGCCGCTCGACGAAAAGTCCGGCGAGTACAGAAAACGAAGAGGGCCGAGAGGTTGTCCGAGGGGTAGGGTGGCTCACCGCGAGGCTGATGGTGGTGGTGGAACGGGCCGGGGAGCGACGGATCGGTGACGTAGCAGACGCCAGTGAGCTAGGGTTTTGTATCAGGCGACATCAGCGTGCAGCGGGGTTGGCCTTCTCCTCTTCGGTGCCGTGTACAGGAGCGATGCAGGGGTGGTCCTTGGTCTTCCTCGACGGCCCACGCACCACGCCCGCCTCCTCGCTGCTGCGGTGGAGAACGACACCGATGGTGGTCGCCGGAGATGGGAGGGAGAGGGTGGCGGTAGGTGGGGAAGAAGAGGGGGATGGCAGTGCCCTGGTAGATCTGGGGAAGTCACGCGGCAGGGGAGAAATAGATAGGGACAGAGGGAGGGGTTCCGTGGGCTTGGTGGAGAAAAAGTGGGTCGGCCACCTTTCTCCTTCCTCCTCCTCACGTGCTCGGCTAGGCACAGCAGGGGCGAGGGGCTGCAGCTGGGGCCAGGACGAGGACAGGGAGGTGGCTCGGCTGTGGGGTCAGTATGCAGCGAGAGAGAGAGAGAGAGAAAAACGAGGGGGAGACTCGGGGTGGCATGGAGATAGGGTTGGCTCGGGTTAGGGTTAGGAGGAGGGGTGGCATGGCACGGGGTGGCTGCAGGCTAGGCCAGGCAGAGATGCAGGTTTCTCGGATAGGCCCGACTTGGCAGTGAGGGAGAGAGCAATCGAGAGGGAAGGTGCTCGGTTACGGTTAGGGCTAGAGGGGCTCGGCATGGTAGAAAGAAAAGAGGGGGTGAGGGAGGCTAGGGTTTTGCTAGGTGTAGATAGAGAGAGAGAGAGAGACTCACTTGTGCACACACATGCATGTGTAGGTGTGGCATGAGAGACTAGGGTGTAGGGTTTTTGGCTCAAGATCAAGTGCATGGGGGTATGGAAGAGGTGGGGATGAGGGGTGAGGTATGATGCACATAGCAAGGAACTAGGTCCAAGATGATGAGGGTTGAGAGAAAAGGGGAGCTCACAAAAGAAAAAAATTCAAGCAAAACAAAGGAAACCAAAGGAGCACAAGATAGTGGTGACTTGCATGGCCCATGTGGATTAGATCTCATGGCATTTATTCACATGCATTCCACATTTTGTTAAAAGAAGAATAAGGTCTCATGGCATTTATTCACATGCATTCCAAAAATATGGAGCTAAAACCAAGCTAAAATGAATTGAAAAGGATGTCCCATGTGGATTAGATGGAGATGGTCATATTTGAATATAAATGGGACATGCTAGTGTGTATGTTCCACTAGTTGTTTAATATCCTCACCAATATTCCAATATGAGCAACTATTCCAAAACACTCCATATGGAAGCTAGAAAGGGGTACCACTCATAATGCATGCAAAGGTGGCTCCACATATCAATAATGTGAAAACAACATGATGTTAGTGTGAGAGCATGTGGAAATAGAAGTGGATCCATCCCAACCCACATGAGCTAGATTAAATGCCAAAGGAAAAAAATGTATAAGCTCATGTATAATTAGGATGGTGGAATTATAAGGTGGTGACAAGGGAAAGGTGGTGGAGTTGAATAAAAGATATCCCCCAACTCAACTTGGGCATCAAGCATTTATCAAGAACCAAATACAATATATCAAGAGCCAAATACAATTACTAATGCATATGAGATAAGAACCAAATGAAAAAGGGTTTTATATGATGCTCAAATGCAAGGTGGCATGATGACATGAGCATGATATAATTATGATGCAACAATTATATGTAGAAAGTAGCAATTATATTACTAGACCATGTAGCATTACATATGTTAGACAGATGGGATGCTACAACTCTCCCCCACTAAACAGGAATCTCGCCCCGAGATTCTAGGAAGAAGAAGACGCGAAGAGGGTAGGATACTTGGCACGGAGCTCATCCTCGCGTTCCCAAGTGGCTTCATCAACGGAATGGTGCGACCACTGCACCTTGCAGAACTTTATAGACTTGTTGCGAGTCTTTCTTTCTGCGACTTCTAGGATTTTTGTGGGGTGTTCTTGATAAGATAGATCTTCTTGGAGATTGATGAGTTCATGGTCCATAGTCCTGCCGGGATCCTTGAAGCACTTCTTGAGTTGAGAGATATGGAAAACATCATGGACCTTGAGTTTTTCAGGGAGCTCAAGAGCATAAGCGACTTCTCCTCTTCTTCCACGAACTTTGAAAGGACCGATGTATCTAGGAGCCAGCTTTCCTTTGATACCAAAACGGTGCGTGCCTCTCATGGGAGTGACACGAAGGTAAACGAGATCACTAGGGACATACTCCATGTCCGTGTGCTTTCTGTCATAGTTGCTCTTCTGGCGACTTTGAGCAACCTTCAGATTTTCAAGAATGATGTGAACCTTCTCCTCCGCTTGAGTTACAATGTCGGGGCCAAACAATGTTCTCTCACCTGCGCCCGACCAACCAATCGGAGTTCTGCATTTGCAGCCATAGAGAACCTCAAATGGTGCCATCTTTAGACTCTTCTGGAAGCTGTTGTTGTAAGAGAATTCAGCATAAGGAAGGCATTCTTCCCACTTCATGCCGAAAGAGATGACGCAAGCACGAAGCATGTCTTCCAGAATCTGATTGATCCTTTCAACTTGTCCTTGCGACTGAGGATGGTAAGCTGTGCTGAAGTTCAACTTTGTTCCCAAAGCATTTTGGAAACTTCCCCAGAACTTGGAAGTGAAGATGCTTCCACGGTCTGAACTGATCTCAAGAGGAACCCCATACAGAGAGACAATTATGTTGATATAGAGCTCAGCCAACTGAATTGCAGAAATTGTTTCCTTGAAGGGAAAGAAGTGAGCCACTTTAGAAAGCATGTCGATGACAACAAAGATTGCATTGTTGCCCTTCTACGACCTTGGAAAACTAGTTATGAAATCCATCTCTACTTTCTCCCATTTCCATTCCGGAGGCTTCAATGGCTGAAGAAGACCGGAAGGTTTCTGATGAACAGCTTTAACTCTGCGGCAGACATCACACTCTGAGTAATACTTGGCACAGTAGCGTTTCAACCCAGGCCACCAATACTGTGTTTTCAAGTCCATGTACATCTTAGTGCTGCCAGGGTGGATAGAAAGAACATAATCATGTGCCTCCTTAAGAACTTGCTCTCTTAAACCCGGGTAGTTCGGAACAAACATCCGGTGTTCAAAGAAAAGAGCGCCTTGGTCGTCGACGTGGAAGGACTCATACTTTGGAAGCTGAATGTTGGAGATGATCTTTTTAGTGTAAGGATCACCAAGTTGAATGGAGCAAACTTTTTCTTCCAAGAGAGGGGTTGCCAGAAGGTTTAGAAGATACCCTTGATCCACAATTTCAAGGTTGAGCTTGCGGAATTCCTCACACAAGAGAGGTTGTTGTTCTTCCACCATGAGGTTGTTGACATAAGCTTTTCGGCTGAGAGCATCGGCCATGACATTAGCTTTGCCCGGAGTGTAGTTGATGGTCGAATCGAAATCATTAATTGCTTCAATCCACCTTCTCTGACGAAGGTTGAGATCAGGTTGTGTGAAGATATACTTCAGACTCTTGTGATCAGAAAAGATCTCACAACGGTTGCCAAGCAAGTAGTGCCTCCATACTTTCAAAGCAAAGACAACTGCTGCGAGTTCAAGGTCATGTGTAGGATAGTTGATCTCATGCGTCTTCAACTGTCGAGAGGCATAAGCAACAACTTGTTTTTCTTGCATAAGGACCGCACCCAATCCTTGCAAGGAGGCGTCACAAAATATCTGGAAAGGCTTTGATGTATCTGGAGGAATCAAGACTGGTGTGGAAGTGAGCTTCTCTTTGAGTGTTTCAAAGCTTGCTTGACATGCAGGAGACCAAAGGTATTTCTTGCCTTTCTTGAGGAGATCGGTAAGAGGCTTCGCAATCTTCGAGAAGTTCTGAACGAAGCGATGACAGTAACTAGCCAAACCAAGGAAACTCCAGACTTCTTTGACATTTTTGGGTGGAAGCCAGTCAACAATTGTCCGAACAGTTTCTGGGTTGACGGCAATGCCCTTGGCAGAGATGACGTGACCAAGGTAGGTGACTTCAGGCAGCCAGAACTCACACTTGGAGAACTTTGCATATAGGCGGTTCTCACGAATCTTGTTTAGGACACACCGAAGGTGTTCTTCATGTTCTTCCTTTGACTTAGAATAGACTAGAATGTCATCCAGATAGACCACAATGAACTTATCAAGATACTCCATGAAAACCGAGTTCATAAGCCTCCAGAAGGTGGCAGGTGCGTTGGTGAGACCGAAAGACATGACCGTGTACTCATACAGGCCATAGCGGGTGGTGAAAGCTGTTTTGGGAACATCTTCCTTGCGAATCTTGATTTGATGATACCCACTTCTCAAATCAAGCTTAGAGAATACCACAGCTCGAGCTAGCTGATCGAAGAGATCATTAATCCACGGAAGGGGATATTTATTCTTGATGGTTTTAGCAATGAGAGCCCGATAGTCAACACAAAGGCTATCAGTCTTGTCTCGCTTCTTCACAAAGATCGTTGGGCTACCCCAAGAAGAAGTACTGTGCTGAATGAAACCCAACTTCTCTTGTTCATCCAGCTGACGTTTGAGTTCACCCAATTCAGCAGGACCCATTTTATAAGGCCGCTTGGAGATAGGAGCGGTTCCAGGTTCAAGTTTAATCACAAACTCGACCTCTCGATCAGGAGGCATACCTGGCAACTCTTCAAGAAAAACATCTGGGAACTCACAGACCACCGGAACACTCTGAATAGCTTCCATAGCATCATCATTCAGAGTCGCCAAAGAGAAAAGCCGAATTGCAGGAGTCAGACTTGGAGAATAGACTATATGGCCTTCAGGAATTTTTAGAAACCGAGCGTTCAGCACAATCAATCACAGCTGCATTTGTTGTTAACCAATCCATGCCCAAGATAACATCAATGTCAGAATTGCCCAGAATAATTAAGGAAGCCGGGAACGAAGAACTACCAATCTCAATTTGATTGCCATGGCTGATTTTAGAAGATGCCATTGTTGCTCCAGGAGAAAGGACCATTAACCGTTTAGGGAGAGGATCCATAGATAACCCATTCTCATCAGCAAAACTTGTAGAGATAAAAGAATGCGATGCACCAGAATCAAACAAAACTCGTGCAGGAACTGAGTTAACAGGAAGCATACACATCACAACTCCAGGTGCATGCTCAGCTTGAGCAACGTTGACACAGTTGGCAGGAGAAACCGTAGACCCGGGCTTGGTGTTGATGTTGAGAGCCCGAGGTGGAGGTGCACGAACCATAGAAGAACTTGCCGCAGGTCTTGGAGGTGGTGGAGGAAGAGCTTTGTTGTTCATTGGACAATTCCAGTGTTGATGCCCAGTGTTCCCACAGGTGTAACAGGCACCAGGTGGACGTGGAGCAGCGTAGCCAGGGACTCCGCCAGGCGCTCCAGGGTAGTTGTGGTTGTAGCCCCTAGGAGCCGCGGTGAAGGAGTTTGGTGGCCTCGCCGCGTAGCTTGACGGTCTTGGTGGAGCCAGGAGCGACGGTGGGGTGTTAGGAACCCACACACGGCGCTTAGAAGGAGCTGTCATAGCTGAAGAGCTTGCTGCGTCGCGGCTGTGTTTCTTGGACTCCTCAAACACTTGCCTACTTGCTTCTTCCTGCAGAGCTGTATGTTGGAGTTCTAGAAAAGACCCCGTCCTTGCATGAGTGATTGCATATTTGATAGATGCATTGAGCCCTTGCATGAACCTCTTTTGCTTCTTCTTGTCATCAGAGATCTCATCGCCACCATACCGAGAAAGTTTCATGAAGTTTCTGACATAGGTATTGACATTGTCATTGCCCTGCTTGAGGTTGAGAAACACTTCATTCATCCTTTCCATGACAATTTCTGACAGATATTGCTCTTTGAAAGCTCCAGTGAACTGCTCCCAAGTAGGCTGAAAACCAGGGTGGTTTGCCTTGAGGTAATTCTCCCACCACAGAGCTGCATCTCCCTTCAGAAGGTGCGTGGCACATTTTACCCATTCTTGCTCTGGAACATCCGCAGTCATCAGCAACCTTGACATCTCCCGCAACCAATCATCAGCATCAAGTGGCTGATCAGACACCTCAAAATGGCGCGGGTTGAACTTCAGAAAACTCTTGATGTCTCCTCGCTTGGGAGGTGGAGGTAGCGGAACAAACTCATTCCTCCTGACACTTTCTTCAAATCGTTGCTGGTCCTGCTGCATTGCTCCCAAGGCATTAGCAATACTTGCCAACGCAGCCCCCAGTTCAGGTGGTATGTCCTCCTCAGAACGGCGTGGTGGTGCCATCCTGTGATTGATATAAAACTCAAGTCAGTACTATAATGGAGAATAATAATAATCCAAAATAGTACCAAAATGGAATTAACCAAGATTTAAGGATACAATTTACTAAGATGATATTAAAATATCAACAAAGTTCAAAGCACCTAGAAGATATTAAGCATATCACACACGACTGAACAAGGAGTGTGGTACACAAGCTAACAAAGAAAAAATTTCCGCAAATTTCGGCATTAAAATACCACTATATGCGCAAACCCACTTAACGAATCAAGATTAGTAACTCTACCAATTTAATATACAAGAGCGAATGATAAAAGTAGTGGTATGGTCGCGACTCCATCCCGCACTCAAATCATTACTCCGCACATGAATCAGTAAAACACATATCCCAACACCTTCTTCTTAAGATGAACCTAAAGATTAGCAACTATGGAAACGACACCCCAAACAAGATAGCGTCGGATAACAAAGAGTAGGACAGATCGCACCGGTATACAATGAATCAGATAGATCGCGTCGGTTTACAAAGGCCTGTCGGTATGGAATGTACCAACAGTTGATAACCAAAAGGTAGATAGTGATAACATTTGGATGCAACAGATAGACAAGGAATTCACACACACACACACACAACCTATGGTACTACGGAACCCCGAACACGTGAATCCTAGTTTGAATTTTAGAAGAGGATTGAAAACGTTACACTTCCTTACCAGAAAAGGGTGGGTGGGTGGGTAAGAAAAAAGGAAGCAGTCCTACTCTCACGTTTTGTTTTTCCCTAGTATACATAGCTACCAAAAATATTTGCTAGACTGACAACGACCATTTGGCTGAGACCCTGAAGGGCGGGATGGCTCTGATACCAATTGTAACTACCTCGGACCCTACGCTCTAAGTTCAAGCCTGGATGATCCGGAAGTGGTTAAAATAGTACAGCGGGGGCCCAGGGACCACCCACGTGTAGACCCGTCGGCCGTCCTAACCACTTCCAAGACATCGGGACAAGAGTGAGCGGCGTAGGCAACAGGTGAAGAGATCAAATACATACACAAGTGAGTATGTATGCAAGCTACCATACAACAGTTTTTAGAGCCATTCCATCTAAAAGAAATAGAAATATTGCAACGCCATACGGCAAGATCCAAAAATCCTAGATAGAGATAATATTTTAGGATAGCTCCTTATACATCAAACATTAGAGTATCAGGCGGAAGCGGAAAACAAGATCCGAGTACGGATAAGAAGCAAATCGGCATAAGATGCCACATAAAGAAACACATCCCGCCCACAGATCTCACGGATCCCCATCCCCGGAATCTCTACACCGAGTGATCGTTGCCAGCATCATCTGTCTCCTCCACCCAGTATCCATCTTGCGAATACACCTGTTCATCTGAATCAAACAATTTATCGTGTGAGACCCTAGGGGTACTCAGCAAGTCTTTATGCCTCTAAAGGGGACATATACCTGGGGTGACGCAATTGCAGCAAAATATAATAACTAACAAGTCTATAGATACTCGTTAACCATCCGTCTAACCAATGATAGATGGATGTCCGTTCATTAGTAACAACAGTTATAACAGTATAAAGTAACAGATCCATCCTCCTTCTCGCTTACCAACGAGAAAGCGGACGAACAACCCATCCGTTGGCAGTTTTATTAACCATTCCATGAGTATTGCACTATTTACTAGTCAGGTATTTAGTCAGATTAAAAGCGGTACTTTAGCTATACTTGTCTATGATCGAGAAACTGTGCTCCAAGTCGTCCATAACCGCGGACACGGCTTTCAGAAAGATTTACCCTGCAGGGGTGCACAAATAGCAACACACACTCGATCAACCTCGGAAAAACCAACTCAAAACCCAACGAGGCATTCACGACAAAGCGATCACAGGATTCATAAAATATTTCAGGGGGGCACCCCATTAAGCTACCCGCAACAAAGTTGACCGACTCTGAGACGGACCCAAGGTTTGCGCCAATGGATGTAAACGACTGGGAACCCGAAAGTGTGACTGGGCTTGTCGATACCGTGAAAACACTCCGCAGTCCAAAACTGTACAGGTGCTCCACACACAATCTTAATAAACAGTAACATGGCATAAGTACAGGATAGTAAATAAAACCCCAAACTAGTTTGTAGCCCCAAGAAATAGAAATGAATCAAGCTCTAGCTCGGGGGGGGGGGTTCATAAGGCCTCCCGGATGTGGATAGTGCGAATAGTCAAGGAACAGGAATCAAGTACTCGGGGTCCTACGGGACACAAGTGAGCAGGAAAAACCAAATAGTCGATATTTCCCATCGGTGCATCTTTCAGTAGTTATCCCGTTACTACTCAGATTAAGTTGTTTAGGTACCTCGTTATCCAACAGACACGCACATACCCTACACATGATGTTCTACGACTCGCATGGCTCAAACAACTCCTGGAGTAATGGCTCATGGGATGGAGGAACAAGCTTTGGTGGGGTTTTAAAAGTAAAGGCTATGCAGTACTTGGGATTTAATTTAATGCAATCGCGACTCAATGATGCAAGAATAAGATAGAAGCAATACGTACTATATGTATGCAAGCATGTGGTAGTGCTTGCCTGGCAGCTCAGTTGAAGCGAGAGACGGATCTGGGTAGTACTCCTGGGATTCCTGATATTTCCCCTGCTCGGCGTCTATTCGAAGAAGAACCAAACAAACAAGGGCCAAAATAAATAAAGTGCACAAGCAAATGAATAAAATGCTACACGCAAACAAGCATGCCATGATGAATGATGCGCAATTTACATGGCAGTAGTGTAGCATGGCATGGGTGAGGTGTGGGGTACAAGAATAACATTTATCAAGTTTTAGTCATGTTTTGCTCCCAAAACTCTTGTGGTCCACTTAACATTTATATGATGCATGCTGCAATTCAGAACTTGGAATGCATAGTTAGAACGGGCTCGTCGCGCTGATCGATTTAGACATATTATTTGTCGAATTTGGAGTTATAGAATTAAAGTTATTAATTAATTAAGAAAAGGGCATTTTATTGCAATTAAACAATTTCGGAAATTTAGATTGGTTAAACGATAATTTGGATGGCAGATTTGAAATCCTCACATTTTTCTGATTCAAAAACATATATTATTTGTATTATTTGGATTTACAATTTAAAAGTTATTAAAAATAGAATTTAAAACATATTTAAACATTTTCTGAAATTGTTTTATTTTAAACAGAGAAAACAGAAAGACTTTTTCTAGTCGGGCAGAGCTAGCCACAGCCACTGATGGGTGGGACCAACGCTAACTGGGCGAAACGGAATGGCAGAACTTTTCTTACCGCGGCGTTATCCAGCCCGTGCAGTTGACAGGTGGGGTCGATGGTGTGCAGGGCCACGCGCGGTCTCGCGAACCAGGCGCAGCCACGTGGCGCAGACAGGGAGCACGGGGTGGAGGATCTGGAACCCCAGGTCCCTTTCTGTAAAAACGCCAGAGGCGCAGACAAGTGGGGACTGGGTGGAGCGCGGGTTAAGACTAAAGAAACGCGGGCGTCTTTCTGTAAAGCTACCACAGGCAGACATGTGGGCCCGGGAGGATCGCGGGTGGAGCGGCAAAAGTTTTGGGGGTTATCTGGAAAAGTACCACGCGGTACTGTTTTTCTTCCTAGGTATTGTCTGACGAAACTGACGGACGGCGCGGCGCGGCGCAGCGGGGGCTCGAACCCGCGACCTCGCGCGTGCGCACGGCGGCGGTGACCACTGGGCTAGCTGGGGTTTGGTGCTAGGTTTCTGCTGCGCGGCTAGGAGTAACTTCCGTGGTGCACAGCGAGCAGAAGCACGCGCACACCGGCGCACAGAGGCCGCTCGACGAAAAGTCCGGCGAGTACAGAAAACGAAGAGGGCCGAGAGGTTGTCCGGGGGGTAGGGTGGCTCACCCCGAGGCTGATGGTGGTGGAACAGGCCAGGGAGCGCCGGATCGGTGACATAGCAGACGCCGGTGAGCTAGGGTTTTGTCTCGGGCGACGTCGGCGTGTAGCGGGGGTGGCCTTCTCCTCTTCGGTGCCATGTACAGGAGCGATGCAGGGGTGGTCCTTGGTCTTACTCGACGGCCCACGCACCACGCCCGCCTCCTCGTTGCTGCGGTGGAGAACGACGCCGATGGCGGTCGCCGGAGATGGGAGGGAGAGGGTGGCGGTAGGTGGGGGAAGAAGAGGGGGATGGCAGTGCCCTCGTAGATCTGGGGAAGTCACGCGGAAGGGGAGGGATAGATAGGGACAGAGGGAGGGGTTTCGTGGGCTTGGTGGAGAAAAAGTGGCTCGGCCACCTTTCTCCTTCCTCCTCCTCACGTGCTCGGCTAGGCACAGCAGGGGCGAGGGGCTGCAGCTGGGGCCAGGACGAGGACAGGGAGGTGGCTCGGGTGTGGGGTCAGTATGCAGCGAGAGAGAGAGATAAAAATGAGGGGGAGGCTCGGGGTGGCATGGAGCTAGGGTTGGCTCGGGTTAGGGTTAGGAGGAGGGGTGGCATGGCAGGGGGTGGCTGCAGGCTGGGCCAGGCAGAGATGCAGGTGGCTCGGGTAGGCCCGACTTGGCAGCGAGGGAGAGAGAGCAATCGAGAGGGAAGGTGCTCGGCTACGGTTAGGGCTAGAGGGGCTCGGCATGGTAGAAAGAAAATAGGGGGTGAGGGAGGCTAGGGTTTTGCTAGGTGTAGATAGAGAGAGAGAGACTCACTTGTGCACACACATGCATGTGTAGGTGTGGCATGAGAGACTAGGGTGTAGGGTTTTTGGCTCAAGATCAAGTGCATGGGGGTATGGAAGAGGTGGGGATGAGGGGTGAGGTATGATGCACATAGCAAGGAACTAGGTCCAAGATGATGAGGGTTGAGAGAAAAGGGGAGCTCACAAAAGAAAAAAATTCAAGCAAAACAAAGGAAACCAAAGGAGCACAAGATAGTGGTGACTTGCATGGCCCATGCATAATTAATAAATACCATGATCATTTTGTTAAAAGAAGAATAAGGTCTCATGGCATTTATTCACATGCATTCCAAAAATATGGAGCTAAAACCAAGCTAAAATGAATTGAAAAGTATGTCCCATGTGGAGTAGATGGAGATGGTCATATTTGAATATAAATGGGACATGCTAGTGTGTATGTTCCACTAGTTGTTTAATATCCTCAACAATATTCCAATATGAGCAACTATTCCAAAACACTCCATATGGAAGCTAGAAAGGGGTACCACTCATAATGCATGCAAAGGTGGCTCCACATATCAATAATGTGAAAACAACATGATGTTAGTGTGAGAGCATGTGGAAATAGAAGTGGATCCATCCCAACCCACATGAGCTAGATTAAATGCCAAAGGAAAAAAATGTGCAAGCTCATGTATAATTAGGATGGTGGAATTATAAGGTGGTGACAAGGGAAAGGTGGTGGAGTTGAATAAAAGATATCCCCCAACTCAACTTGGGCATCAAGCATTTATCAAGAACCAAATACAATATATCAAGAGCCAAATACAATTACTAATGCATATGAGATAAGAACCAAATGAAAAAGGGTTTTATATGATGCTCAAATGCAAGGTGGCATGATGACATGAGCATGATATAATTATGATGCAACAATTATATGTAGAAAGTAGCAATTATATTACTAGACCATGTAGCATTACATATGTTAGACAGATGGGATGCTACACCATGAGGGGGTCCTCGAGGCGTGCGGGAGAGAGGGGTGTGAGACGTACGGTGTTCCGGGACGGTGAGCACACAAGTTTACCCAGGTTCGAATCCATCGGCTTTGGACGGACCCTACTCCTACTAGCAATCCAGTAATACGGCAGAGCCGGAATATGGGTTACAAGGGTTTCGCCTGTGCGATGTGAGATTGTAGACTATTGAGGTTATCTGGTGTTATGCCCTAAAGGCTCTCCCTAGGACGGCTTATATAGATATCCGGCCTAGGGTTTACAGGAGAGATCAATCCGGCTACGACTAAGAGTTGGTTATAGAGTACATCTTGAACTACAAGTAACATTATGGGCCTAAGTCGGTAAGTCTTCTGGGCCTTCCCGTAGTCGGATTGGACTCCGTCTTCTCTCTCTAATTGGGTCGCCCGTGAAGCAAAGCTCTAACCCAAAGTGGGCCACCCTGGTCAGTGAGGAACTGTGAGGATACCCAGAAAGTATATCCCCAACAGTAGCCCCCGGAGACCTCCAAGATCCAAAGTCGGATTTTATCATCGTCTAGCTTGATCTTCGGCTTGCAGAATCTTGAAGTGTTCCTGAAACTTTACAATAAAAAATACGATCCGGGTCTTAAAAATAAGTCGGACCTTGCAATTGGTTACTCGGATTTTCTAGCTCGCTTTTAAACTAAGTCGGAACTTGGTCTCTAACGCCACCTGACACAAGCATGGTCAAGTCACGTCATCTGACAGACGTTCCGTCAGCACGACCATTGGCGGGTCCGCGGTTCGTGGAACCGAGGCGCCGTTTCAATGCGTGCGTGGAGATCGAGGCGACGCAATCATCGCGCGGGCCCTTCCCAGTTCTTTCCACGATGCGTGGCGGTTACACTGTAGCGCTTGCACGAATCTTGGCACAGGTAGGTGGATATAAGGGGTTTAGATTTATTCTTCTCATCCCCACCAGTCCTTTGCCGTTACTTCCTTCCCAATCTTCCCACACGCCCAGAGCCTCCTCGTACTCCTTCCACAGAGCTCCTAGCGCTGCCACTTTAAGGTCACCCTTTTCCACCGGAGAAAAAATGGCTTCATCCTCTTCTTCCTCTTTGGCGGCGGCGGCAGAGTCGGCAGAAGCAGCTGCGGAGAAAGAGAGCTTCCGGGGAATCTGGATCCCCTGCGCCCTCGATGAAGACGGCCTCAAAAACATGGAGAAGAAGGGGCTTCTCGCTGCCGGCGACTGGCGGACCGGCCTCGGCGAAACCGTCCCCAATCCACGCGAGGGCGAGCGCGTCCACTTTAGCACCCATCTGGACCGAGGTTTGTCCTTCCCTCCCTCGGAGTTCTTCTCGGAGGTGATTGACCACTATGGAGTTCAACTCCACAATCTTCCTCCCAATTCTCTTCTAGAAATGAGCGCATATGCTACGCTTTGCGAGGGCTTTCTCGGCATTAGGCCGAGTTTGCTTCTCTTCCGGTACTATTTCCATGTCCGGAGAAATTCCATTACTGCCGGTGTTTCTTATATCACCGGTACCATTAGTTTTTCTGTTAGACGAGACCGGGCATATCCCAAAATTGCTGCCAGTGACTCGGTCAAACAATGGCCAGCCACTTTTTTCTACCATAGGGATATTCCGGCTCCCGGCAAAGCTATTGCTCTGCCGGCTTTTGTCGACGGAGCCGCCACAGCCCAGCCTTCCTGGGACGATGCTGCTTTGGCTCTCACCGACGATCTGATCCTCGCTAAGAGGCGGATCGAGTATTTGATCAAGCACAAGGGTCTGAAGGGATCCGACTTGGTCCAATGCTGGGTCTCACGTCGGATCCAGCCACTTCAGTACCACGGGGACAGACTGATGCATTCCATCACGTCTTCCAAAAAAGATTCTCTCCGCATTAGCCCCAAAGCCTACACCGCCCAAGGTTACATAAGCCAAATCAAATGGCTGATCAAGGAGCGGATCGAGAGGAAAATTCTGGACGTTTCTCTGGACATGCACAGGGCGGACAACCCCGTGGTAGCGGTAAGCTTCAATCAGTACACCTTTTACGTGTTTCAATCTTTAAGTTATATACTGCAATGCTGATATGTTTTCTTGTTTTCAGCTTGCTGATCTCCCCGAGTCGGAGCTTGCTCCACTCGAAAGATATCCTCCTGAGTTTTCTCAGGAGACTGAAGTGGTCCCATTGCCAGACCTTGCGCTCAAGAAGCACAAAGCCCCGACAGTGGCTGTTGGCGCAAAGGAAGTGCCCGTTGTGAAGAGGTAACTTTCATTCACAATTTCCGCCTTTGTACCTTTCTCGAATTTCTTTCTGAGATGTAATGTTTCCGACTTTACTACATTCTCAGAGCAAAGCCTCTCATCAAGGGTAAGGGGAAAGGTATTCCTGCGAAGCCCCTGTGACAGACGAAGCTTACCATAGCTTCCCCTGCCACGGCTCCTTCGACTCCTGCCCCTCAACCTTCTACAACACCGGCGATTACTCCTTCTCCGGTTGTTGCAGAAGATTTGGCTCCTCCAACGGCGCCTGTGATCCTTGGATCGCACACTGATGTCACCGTGGGTGCGTCAGCTCAAGATAAGGGTGAACCCTCTTCGGGTAATGATCCCTCGGCTGAAGTCTTCGTCGACAACCTCCTCAACAACCCTGGACTTTCCAAGTTTGGCTTATCCCGGAAATCTGCAGAGGGGATCCAGCGGCTGGCCAGGCAAGTCCTGTCCAAAAGCCATCTATCCCCCGAAGAGGAAGCGCAAGAAGCAGAGGACGTCAAGTTCTCTGACTTTCTCGCTCAAGTCCTCCTTCGCGACGAGAGGATCAGGACTGGCGAGCTTCCAACAGCCCCAGTAATTCCTCTTACCCTCGCTGAGAAGGTGGCAGCTGAAGTGAATGCGCAGTTAGACAAACTCACCCGCGAGCAATATGTAAGTCGGAATTCCAACTCTTGTTTTATATCTTATGTTATATCATATCCTCTAGCCCCCAAGCATGAAGTAGGATATAGAAATCCGGGTTTATGCTTTCATTAGGATGCGAAAGAATGAACTAGTGTAGCCCCCAAGGCTCATGTTGATATTTAGCAAAAAATATTAACCCGAGTC
Organism: Avena eriantha; assembly: GCA_910589775.1. NCBI lineage: Eukaryota > Viridiplantae > Streptophyta > Magnoliopsida > Poales > Poaceae > Avena > Avena eriantha. The sequence goes on along the minus strand of OU342745.1, from coordinate 319,592,713 downwards.
TTAAGTAGCTTTCTGACTTTGGGTATTCTGACTTACAGAAAGTACGCCATGAGGGGGTCCTCGAGGCGTGCGGGAGAGAGGGGTGTGAGACGTACGGTGTTCTGGGATGGTGAGCACACAAGTTTACCCAGGTTTGAATCCGCCGGCTTTGGACGGACCCTACTCCCGGCAGAGCCGGAATATGGGTTACAAGGGTTTCGCCTATGTGATGTGAGATTGTAGACTATTGAGGTTATCTGGTGTTATGCCCTAAAGGCTCTCCCTAGGATGGCTTATATAGATATCCAGCCTAGGGTTTACAGGAGAGATCAATCCGGCTACGACTAAGAGTTGGTTAAAGAGTACGTCTTGAACTACAAGTAACATTATGGGCCTAAGTCGGTAAGTCTTCTGGGCCTTCCCGTAGTCGGATTGGACTCTATCTTCTCTCCCTAACTGGGCCGCCCGTGAAGCAAAGCTCTAACCCGAAGTGGGCCACCCTGGTCAGTCAGGAACTGTGAGGATACCCGGAAAGTATATCCCCAACAGCCGGAGTGTCCGGCTTACCCCAGCCCCGTCCAGGCTCGGACATTCTGTGTGCCAGTTCGGACACTGCCCGGACACTACCCGGAGTGTCCGGCTACCCCGGACTGTCTGGTCACTCCGACCCGGACTGTCCGGCCTAAGTGATGGGCCTGCGAGCCAACATCTGGGCCCTTGGCCCATGTACCCCTCTATTCCACACCAAACCCTAGTTTTATGCCCAAACTACCCCTGAACTTGTGGCTGGCCTATAAATAGAGCCCCCACCCCTCATTGTATCCCCTAGGTATAGATGATAGACTAAAGAAACCCCCCTTTGTGGAATCTCTAGTTTTGCCTCATCCCCTTCTACCAAAGGGGAACGACTATCGTCACCACCTGGTTGGAGTTTGCATCGCGCCTCCCTCGTTGTACAAGGCCTTGGCATCGGTGTCCCTTTGCCAAGACGTCAAGACCCTCTACAAGGTGGTCTTCCCCCTCCGCATGGGATCGAGGGAGCATGTTGACCGATCTTTCCTTGCGAGGATTCTATCGGACCGGTGGCCACCGGCGAGAGAAATCGGCCTTGTATCATGTGAGTTTTGCATGTGTTCATCGTGTTCTTCATGAGGTGTGCGTCTGCTTCCGCTACGTTCTCCCTTTCCCCTCGCTTTCCTATCGATTTGACCACGAGATCCGTGAAGATCGAGCCACCCACGGGGTTACACCATAACACTTGGGATCAAGCTTGTTTGGTTGTAAACATTTTACATAAGCTTCGCAACCCCAAATTTTAAGAAACGATAAGTTGGGTTTCTTGCTAAACCATAATTCATATGGTGTCGTTTCAACGCACTTTGATGACGCTCTATTAAGTGTAAAATCCGAAGTCTCTAAAGCAAATCCCCAAAATGACAAAGGGAGATCGGTCAAAGACATCATAGATCTTACAATTGTCCAACAATGTTCGATTATGCCACTCCAACAATCCATTACGTTAGGGTGTTCCCGAAGGAGTAACCTGTGAAACAATTCCAAGAGCTCTAAGATGTCCGCTACACTCGTGACTCAAATATTCACCTCCACGGTCCGACCGTAGGAACTTTATTTTCCATGTTGATTCTCTACTTCGTTCTAAAATTTTGAACTTTTCAAATGTTTCATACTTATGCTTCATAAGATAAATATAACCATAGCGACTCAAGTCATTGGTAAAGGTTATAAAGTAGAGGAATCCACCGCATGCAGGTATACTCATTGGACCGCATACGCCAGTGTATTATTTCTAGTAAGTCACTTACTCGTTCAACATTACCGCTAAATGGTGATTTGGCCATCTTACCCATAAAGCATGCTTCACATGTATCAAAAGATTCAAAATCTAGTGAACTCAAAAGTCCATCACTATGGAGCTTCTTCATGTGTTTATGTCCAATGTGACCGAATCTGCAGTGCTAGAAGTATGTGGTATTCAATTCATTTGTCTTTTGATGTTTAGCCTTAGTGTTATGGATGTGTGTATCACATTAAAAATCAATCATAAACATCCCACTCTTCACGTGAGCATGTACAAAGAAGAAAATATTCATATAAATCAAACAATCATTATTCTCTGATTTAAATGAATAACCATCTTGTAAGATGCAATATCCTGATATAATATTCTTACATAATGCAGGAACAAAGTAACGATTACTAAGTTCTATATTAATACCGATGGTAGATGTAGAGGTCTTATGCTGACAGAAATCACCACAACGCATGCTCCATTCCCGACGCGCATTGTCACCTCATTCTTGCCCAACTTCCTACGATTTCGTAACTCCTATACTGAATTGCAAATGTTAGCAACCGATCCTGTATCAAATACCCAAGAGTTACTTTTAGGACCTTGCAAGTAAACATAAATAACATGTATATGAGATATACCCGAGCTAGACGATCCAAACTTCTTCTTCTATGCTATGTACTTTGGACAATTCCTCTTCTAGTGACTCTTCTCCTTGCAAAAGAAACACTCAGCATCTAGGGTTGGACCTGGCTTAGGCACTTTTCCTTTGTTAGAGGCATGGAGAACATCCGCCTTCTTCTTGTCGCCCGAAGACTTCTTCTTCTTTAAGCGAGTGGTTTTCCTCACCATAATCACATGATTGGTGTTCTTGTGTATTTCCTTTTTAGCCACCTTCAACATCGCGAACAGTTTGGCTAATGTTTTATTCATCCCATGCATGTTGAAGTTCATGACAAACCCAGCAAAGCTAGGTGGGAGTGATTTCAATATTATGTCGATTCCTAGTTCAAAAGGAAAGGGAACGCCTAGCGCTTTCAACCTTTGAACGTACCAGTGCAACTTGATTACATGAGCACTAACCGAGCCTCCTTCTACCATCTTGCAATCCAGAAGAGCTTGAGAGAGCTCATATCTTTCTACTCGGGCTTGCTTCTCAAACATGCCCCTCAATTCCATAATTGTTTCATATGGACCCTGTCTTCAAACTTCCTTTGAAGATCTGGTTCCATGGATGCAAGTATATCACATTGGACAGTGATGTAGTCATCACTAAGTGTCTGAAAGACATCTTGCACAGTTTCAGTTGCGTTATCTCCAGGAGCATCACCAAGAGTTGCTTCCAAGACAGTCTTTCTTAGCACCTTTCAGTACCATTCTTATGTTGCGGAACCAATCCACAAAGTTTGTACTAGATTCATGCATTTTCTCTTTCTCTAATATACCATCTAAAGGAAATTTGTTGTGTGCCATTGATCTACAAACAATTGCAAATTCATTTAGACATTTTTTCATAATTAATGAACTACTCAAGATTAACAATTTTATTTAGAGTGTAACCCCTAGTAAAATCAATATCTCTCATGATTGATACTTAGTGTTTTAAGATCCACGAACTTGTTTTCCCGACACCAATGTTACATCGCGCACCGGGGAGCAAGACCGATAGGTAATCATACCAATCATATCACCATATGAATCTTGTTAATCTTTCAATTATTGTGTTCCATACTCTAGATGTTCTAGGTAGTATGTCAAGTGAACCTTAGTATACTAGCAGTGCAACAGTTTCGCACCCAGATTATGAACGTCACTAGGTCCACCCATGTTACATGGCCCACACTAGTTTGAAGCCCATGTTATGTGGTACCTAATTTTGGTAGAACACATGATACCTTGATAATTTTAAGTGAGAGATCACCCTAATTATTACGACTACCACACAAAAAATAAAGTGCATAAAAGGATTAAAATCACATGCAATTCATATTGTGATATGGTATAGCACTTCGTGTCAATGATCTCCATCATCAATGTCTTCCGACGCCATGTACTCCTCCACACGCCTTGGGCATAGCATCGAGGTCCATCGTTGCTTGATCATCATCACTAAGTCTTGCTTCTAAAACTATTGCTACTCTAGCTATTAAAGAAAAAACAACTATGACTATTACAATAATAATATGACAATCATCACGACTCCTGCCACTCATACCCAACGAGATTAGAACATAACACATCTCATACATCTCATGATTAGGCATGGCTTAGGCTAGCCGCCTAGGCGTTTCTCTAACACACATACAAACTCCATGAGCTTACAAGCTCCCCTTTTATTTCACACTGCCGGGATCCATAAACAAAAGAACATGATATCAACTAAATAATAAGTGCAATGTTGAAAGCGTTCCCCATGGTAACATGGTTCTGCTAATTCACAACTTATAAAGTGCAAGCATATAAGAAACATAGATGGACACAATGGTTCAAGTTTATTAAGTGCAAGAAAATAAACTGTACCATCAAGTTTGTATGATCTTTAATCACTAATTTTCACATAACAAAACATTAATTTGGAAGGTAGATAAAAACATGAATATACTTGGAATCGTGTAACACACCATGCATAGGAATTTATAGTGGACTCTTTGGAATAACTTGGTTTTCTTGGAGGTTGGATGCATGAGTGGAACTCATACGTGGTACAAGTGGAGGCTAGCAAAAGATTGGGAGCGACCAACTAAGAGAGCAATAATGGCCATAATCATGCAAAGCGCCAAAACATTATTAATTAAAGCATAAAGTGATATTGCAAGTCAAAAACTAAATGATCATAGAGGCTATGGTGACTGGTTCATAGTATTAACATGGTGTAAGCATGTGCTAAGTCAACCCATATAAAGCATCAAAGGAGAATACCACAATATTATGCTTTTGTATGCTAAAGCAACACATGATTCTTTCAAGGCACCTTAAGCAATCTCAATTGTTTGAAATAAGTCATGCTACAGCAATAATCACTAATCATAAGTTCAAAGCAACATCAAACATGACATAATAAAGTCTAGGCCACAGTCAAAACAAGCTCCTTTTGTACCACTTATAAGCATGAAACTTCCTACTCTTTTCCAACACCAATCGACTTATTTGAAACAACTCTCAAAGATAATAATCAATAAAGACCAGAGAGAATGTCTCACGCATCCGCAAAGAAGAAGTACAAAGTTCTGAGCTAAAAGAATAAGAAAACTAAAGCTAAACGCAGTGCTAGCAAAGGAGAACACTCACAGAACAATAAGAGTGAAAACTAGAGTGTTCTAGGCAATGAATAACGGGGTCTGTCTCTCTCCAAAAGAAGTGTGTTGGGATCCAACCAACTTATTGCGGCAAAGATGGCAAAAGAAAACTAAAATCAAAGATGCTCCAAGAACAACACATAGTGCATAAGGTAATAAAATAAAGTGTCTTGAAAGAAAACCTGAGATTATTGATGAAGAAGGGGATGCCTTGGGCATCCCCAATTGATGCTTGTACATCTTGAATATTTCTTGGGGTTGACACGGGTGGCATCCCCAATCTTGAGCTTTTTTCCATACTTCATCTCATCACATCATTCTCTGCCTACACTTGAAAACTTCCTTCATACAAAACATCAGACAATCTTCATTAGCAACATTAGTGTATTCAAAATAATAATCCTTTGGGTTCAGTTTCAACTCAAGTAAATCATCCATTAAAACATAAGCTATTGTAGAAATTTCTTTTAAAAGATCGAGTGATCTAAGAGAACTCAAAAAGAAACCGATTAAGAGGCAAATGCAAATAATAGCAGAAATCTGTCAAAACAGAGCAGTAGGTAAAGACCAATTTTTTCGAAAATCTTATGTTGCTCAATCCGAAACGTGCAAATCTAACTAAAGTTGGGTAATAACCTGGGGCATAAGCACAAAAAATTACAGCTCAATCCGATGTAATGAGATTTTTCACGATTTTTTACAGTGACGCACAGAAATCTGTTTCGGGACAGCAACTTCCCCATATCTTACTTACCTCTCATTAGAGGTTATTCTTGGTACAAAAACCAAAAAAAAAGGCTAAGGAGAGGTTATTACAGAGGCAATAACTTCCAAGACTCAACAAAACAAAAATAAACTGATAGTAAAAATATAATGGGTTGTCTCCCAAAACCTCTTTCTTTATAGCCATTAAGATAGGCATGATAATTTCGATGATGCTCACATAAGAAATATGAATTGAAGTAAAATAGAGCATCAAGAAGCAAATATGGAACAAATTTAAGTCTAACCCACTTCCAATGAAAAATAATCTTGTAAAGAAACAAGTCATGAAAGCACAAAGCAACAAGCATAGGAAAGCAAAACAAGTGCAACTTCAAAATTTTCAACATAAAGAGGGGAAACTTAATATTGTTGAGATACATAAAACCATGTTTCCCTCTCTCATAATAACTTTCAGTAGCATCATGAATAAAATTAACAATATAAATATCACTTAAAACATTCTTATCATGAGCCACATGCATAAAATAACTATTACTCTCCCTATAAGCATAGTCATTCTTATTAATCATAGTGGGAGCAAATTCAACGAAATAGCTATCATCATTATTCTCATCACCATAATAATCAAATATAGGAGGCATATTGTAATCATAATTAATTTTCTCCTCAATAGTAGGTGGACTGAAAATATCATATTCATCATTGTGCTTTTCCCAATATCACATCGTCATTTTCAGAATTGGTACCAAAGAGATTTTCAATATCAAAAGTAGTGTTCTTTTCCCGATCATGATCACTACTATAGGTAATAGGCATAGGAACATCATCGAGTTCAAACTCATAAAAAACTATAATAGGAGCAACATGCTTAGGGGAAAATACTGTTTCCTCCCTCCTTTTACTCCTCCTCTTCTTCTTTGTCTTCTTGTCTTTAGGAGGGAGAGACTTGAAAGGAAGCTTCTCCATATACCTTGGTTTCTTGTTAGAGAAAATAGAAGAAACTTTGGACGATTCCTCCTTTTCATTAAAAAGAACAAAACACATACTAATCCTATCATATTTTGGTAAAATCTCATCTTTTATAATATTTTGTATGTAAGTATTTGTGTGGCAATTATCAACACAATAAAGATGACAACCATGCAGGACGCTATTCATATCAAAAGCTCTCATATCTACCAAAGAAGTTTTTCTTGATAACTCTTCACACCCCAAAAATAATGTAAGTTCATCATGCTGATTAGGAGTGATCATGTTATCAAAATACAAACTTGCAGTACTCATTGGATTAGAAGGGCTATTATTATCGCCTGAGAATTGAAAATTGAAATGATCCACTTCAAAGCAAAGTTCACAAATAAAAGGATAGAGGGCACAAGTTTTTTTACCAAGATCATTTAGAGCCCTATACCACATTCTAGTTTTTTTGTTCCCGTGGGTCAATATTATTCTTTAATTTGATTCTTTTCACAAGGTCTATGTATTCACAAAAATTAACATGCTTATAATAAATAGTACTTTCAGAGGTTTGAGCATGTTTATTGCTATCATTAATAACAATTTCATTTTTCATGCAAGTGTCTTTAAAAGGCTCATGATACATCTCCCATTTTCCTTTAGGAGCATGAAAATGAGAGGCAAAGGCTCTACGACAATCAACAAGAATTTGAGGATCAAGACCATATTTAGCTCTAAGCTCTTGAAAATCAGTAGTTTCAGTGAAAGACTTAATGCAATCATACTCATAGTTTATACCTGGTTCTTTACCTTTGTCATTATCCCAATCTTTGGTATTGCTTTGAATTGTTTCAAGAAGATCCCACTTAGCTTTGACCTCCTTCCTTGTGAAGGATCCCTCTACATAGGTATCTAGGTAGTCCTTGTAATGTCCTGAAAGTCTTGCATAAAAATTATTAATAACAATATTACTGGGGAGCTCATGAATGGGACATTTGAGCATTAGTGACTTCAATCTCCCCCATGCTTGGGCAATACTTTCTCCATCATGAGGATGAAAATTATAAATATAATTACTATATTTATGAATTTCAAGAGGAGGATAAAATTTAGAGTAAAAGAGAGATTCAAGTTCCTTCCACTTCGAATGATGAGGATCGTCTAGTAGCTCATACCGCTCCCTTGCTTTGCCCTTAAGTGATAAAGAGAATAGCTGAAGGAAATATGCCCTAGAGGCAATCATAGAGATGATTGTATTTCATGTGTATCCATGAGTTATTATAATGTTCCTTGAATATCCATATACCAGGCAACTTGTATTGATTGGCAATTATGTGAATTGTTTGTGAAACTCTTTACTTGTATGGTTATCTAATAATTGTCCCTAGTCGGAGTTCATGCGAGGACACACGTGAATATTAGACTAGCACATCGATTGGTTAATGACTATGTTTCGCAAGTCATTGACATGGAGATGTCAAACCAATGATGTGGACACATGTTATGAACATGGGGTTGGACTGACCCAACATGAGACTAGCAATAATACTTGCAGCTCTCTCTACACATCGTGTACGTTTTGTCCTTAGACCTGAGATTGTCGCATGTACTTGAGATGTGGATCGACCTACTTTGGGGCTATCAAACACTACTCCGTAACTGGGTAGTTATAAAGGTAGCTTTCGGGTTTGTCCTGATACATGCTGCAAGGCATCGGTCAATCAAGATGGGATTTGCCCCTCTCTACTTGAGAGAGATATCTCTGGGCCCCTCGAGTGATCGGATCCAGAAATGCATGGCCGTGCTACATATGGTTAAGAGTTAACCTAGTAAAGGGATTCTGAATCACAGTATCGAGAAAGAGAGGTCAGCTTAGAGCTAGACCAAATATCGTGAGGCAAAGGGAAAGACATGTACTCAACCTTGTGATGGTTCGTCCGAATGATCTTTATATGCGTTTAGGAGTTGGCACGTCTTGCTAGAGGCCGCTACCAACTATTGACGGAGCAAGTGTACTCGCGTCATGTCTATACGTGTATGAACCTATAGGGTCACACACTTTAGGGGCTGGAAGCCTAATGAGGATTGGATCCGAATTAGACCAGGCTTAGGCTGCTAATGGGCTGCTAATGTAGAAGCCCACCAGGGATGCCTATATAAGAGGGAGTGAGGCGAGCTGAAAAGGAGAGAGCATTCCACCCAGCCGCCACTCCTCTTCCGCCTGTGTTGCACGCGCAGACCTAGCAGTCTGGCGTGTGACGACTTCCACTCCGGACGTGTGGATACCTCGGAGGTGCTGCATCTGTAGCACTTGGACGAGCCGCGCAAAGGGGAGCTGCTCGTGGGACGAGGACGAGGAGGAGACGTAGAACATCTACACTGCCGCAACGTGCTTCATCGAGTTCCGCACCTGCGCGTCTAGCGGTAATCCCGTGATCTATGACAATAGTATTCCTGGTTGACGCGGTAGAAATTTTTGATTTTACGCTAGTGTAGCCTACCCGTTACCCTTCAGTGGTATCAGAGCCGATGCTATTCAGTCATAGGTTCGGGAAGTTTGCATATGGTGATATGTAGATTGATATGAATGATATGATCGTTTGTATGGCGGTGTTTTCTGGATTGATCTATGATCTTAATTTCCGTGATCGTGATTCTAAGGTCGTCGAACGACTTACCCCTACCGGTCGGTTTCCGCCATCGGGGTAGACAGTGACACATAAATCCTTCTGAATCACGCGAAGATCAATATGATTGATCGAATCGGGAATTAGATCTGAATCGACGTACCGTGATCAAAGGAGTTTGGTCAAATCGGAACTATGGTCGGTTTATGGTAAATTGGATTTGCCGATCAAAATCCTTAAAGAAAAAGGTACCGCGAGGGGCGCTGCCCCTTCGAACCCCGCAGGGGGAGACCCCCTAGACCCCCCTTAGTTGTATCCCCCTTTTTTGTATCTCGTTAAGGTTCATAGGTGGTACGATTTCACATGATCCGGTAGAATGCGATTCTATGCACAACTTGTTTTTGCAGGATTTATGTGATCAGTATGGCCCAAAAATGTATGTGATGCATGTATGTATTTTTTCATGACCTGCGTGTCGTGAGTTGGGCAACACGGCTGGAGCCATATGTGTTGTCAATTATTGTAATGGCCTGCGTGCCAACTTGTGATGATCCCAATACCATGTAATTTTGATTACTAGATGTTAGGAGTAATAGCTTGTATTAGTTCTTGGAGAACTCATCACTTGGAGGATGGCTCGCATAGAGCATGAAGATGGAGATCATCATGGTGGACAGGTTCTATGGCGATGGAGATCACCATGAGAAAATGGGCCATACTGTATCACATCTATGTGAATGCTATTCTTATACGTTTTACTACTATGCATGCTTAGATGATAGAAGTAGAACAATCCCTCACAAAGTTTAAGTTAAACCATGCCCTCCCAACCAAACCTTGCACCATCCTATGCCCTGTACAATCGTTGGTGGGTCTATGAAATTAGGGTGCCACGGTTTTCCTTGGCTGGATGGGTTTGTATCGGATACCTACACGCATAAGGGTTGGTGAGCTTAACAAGGTCATCTTAACAGTTAAGGACCTTGGGGCATAAAGGTTGGGCGCCTAGTTTTGACATAGAGATGTCACCCAACAACAAGAGTCATATGTGATATGATTAGCAAAGGTTGCTTACCGATTTACCTTGTCTTCTAGCAGTGATGCTAAAGCTCACTAGTCGACTTGTTAATTGTGGATCTTGAATCACTTAGTATCAATAGAGGGATGTTGATTTAAGTGGGAGTATATGCTATTAAATTGTTTAATATGTTTTACTCTTTCATGGTTACATGGCTTAGTATTTTGCATATTTTTTTGTTGTAGATCAATGGCACCGAACAATTCATCACCTTTTGCATTGCGTTCGATTCTTGAAAAGGATAAACTAAATGGAACAAACTATTCGGACTGGGTCCGTAACCTGAGAATTGTTCTCAGGGCTGAGAAAAAGGAAACTGTTCTGGATACCCCAATCCCGGATGAACCTGCTGATAATGCAACTGCTACCCTTAAGAATGCCTACAAGAAAGCATGTGATGAATCTCTTGAGGTCAGTTGTCTTATGCTTGCATGCATGGAACCTGATCTTCAAAAACAGTTTGAGGATCAGGAAGCGTACGATATGATCGTTGCGCTTAAGGACATGTTCCAGACTCAGGCTAGGACTGAGAGGTACAATGTCGCTAAGTCCTTTGTGGAATGCAAGCTGGCAGAGGGAGCAGCTGTAGGCCCCCATGTGATCAAAATGGTTGGTTACAGTCAGACTTTGGAAAAGCTTGGTTTTCCATTAGGCCAAGAGTTGGCCACTGACTTCATTTTGGCATCTCTTCCATCTAGCTATGGGCATTTCATTTCGAACTACCATATGCATGGGGTGGAGAGGGGCCTTAATGAATTATGTGGGATGCTGAAAACAGCAGAATGTGACATTAAGAAGTGTGCAGGGCATAGCCATGTGATGGCTGTGCAGAACAAGCCTAGCTTCAAGAAAAAGGGCACTTCTTGGCAGAAGAAGAAGGGCAAGGCTAAGGATATGATCCCTAAGCCAAACCCTGCACCCAAGCAAAAGGCTGGTCCTGCAGGAGACACTGAGTGTTTCTTTTGTCACGAATATGGCCACTGGAAGAGGAACTGCAGCAAGTACCAGGCTTCTTTGAAGAAAAGTGGAAGTAAGAGTACTTCCCACTCAGGTACACTTGTTGTAAATGTTGTGGACATTTTTCTCGCAGATTCTTATGTTAACTCTTGGGTATTTGATACCGGATCGGTTGCTCATATTTGCAATTCGATGCAGGGGCTAATAAGGACTAGAGAAGTGCAAAAAGGCGAAGTGGATTTTCGCGTCGGAAATAAAGCAAGGGTTGCTGCATTGTTCGTCGGCGTCATGCAACTTCACCTTCCTTCAGGATTTATCATGGAGTTGAATAATTGTTATTACATTCCTAGTATGGGTCGAAACATTTTATCACCTTCATGTTTGATGAGGGATGGTTATTCATTCGCGAGTACAAACAATGGTTGTGTAATCTCTAAGAATGCTATGTTTGTGGCTGATGCTCCCATTGTCAATGGGTTATTTATTTTAAATCTTGATAATGCATGTGTTTACAATGTTAGTGCTAAAAGGCTTCGGCCAAATGATTTGAGTCCTACCTATCTATGGCATTGTCGTTTGGGGCATATAAGTGAAAAGCGCATGAAGAAGCTCCATGGTGATGGTCTTCTAACTTCGTTTGATTTTGAATCATACGAGACATGTCAAGCTTGTTTACTTGGAAAGATGACCAAGACGCCTTTCAAGGGGTTTCCCGAGAGAGCGACAGACTTGTTGGAACTCATACATACTGATGTATGTGGACCAATGAGCACGACAGCCAGAGGAGGATATCACTACTTCATTACTTTCACTGATGATTTCAGTAGATATGGCTATGTCTACTTGATGAAGCATAAGTCTGAAACTTTTGAAAAGTTCAAAGAGTTTCAAAATGAGGTAGAGAATCAACGTGGCAAGAAAATAAAGGCCTTGCGATCTGATCGCGGAGGCGAATATTTGAGTCACGAGTTTAGCAATCATCTTAAGAGTTGCGGAATTGTTCCACAGCTCACGCCGCCCGGAACACCTCAAAGAAACAGGGTCTCTGAACGGCGTAATCGAACTTTGTTGGACATGGTTCGATCGATGATGAGCCAGTCGGATTTACCATTATCATTTTGGGGTTACGCGCTAGAAACAGCAGCTTTCACACTAAATAGGGTACCATCTAAATCCGTAGTTAAGACACCATATGAGATGTGGACTGGAAAGAATCCCAGTTTGTCTTTTCTAAAGATTTGGGGTTGTGATGCATTTGTCAAGCGACTTCAGTCAGACAAGCTAACACCCAAATCGGATAAGTGCATTTTTGTGGGATACCCAAGGGAAACCTTAGGGTATTACTTCTACAACCGAGAAGAGGGCAAAGTGTTTGTCGCTCGTAGCGGTGTTTTCCTAGAGAAAGAGTTTCTCACAAAGGGAACGAGTGGAAGGTCGGTGCGACTTGAAGAAGTTCAAGATGAGCCAGTCGGGGATGCTTCTACGAGTGATGCTATTGTAGCAGAACAAGTTGAGGAACCCGTGGCAATAGAAGCACCACAACCACGAAGGTCGGCGAGGCTCCGCGAAGCGCGAGAGTTATTATTGTTAGACAATGATGAGCCTGCGACCTATGCAGAAGCGATGGTGGACCCAGACTCTGAGAAATGGCTGATTGCCATGAGATCCGAGATAGAGTCCATGGGAGACAATCAAGTTTGGAACTTGGTTGACCTGCCTGATGGTTTTAAAGCCATCGAGTGCAAGTGGATCTATAAGAAGAAGATTGATATGGATGGAAATGTTCACATCCATAAAGCTCGACTTGTTGCAAAAGGTTTTCGACAAGTTCAAGGAGTTGACTACGACGAGACTTTCTCGCCCGTAGCGATGCTTAAATCTATACGGATCATTCTAGCCATTGCTGCACATTTCGATTATGAGATATGGCAGATGGACGTCAAGACGGCTTTCTTAAATGGAATCCTTTCTGAGGACGTGTATATGATGCAGCCCGAAGGTTTTGTCGATCCAAACAATGCTGGAAAGGTATGCAAACTTCAAAAGTCTATTTATGGGCTGAAGCAAGCATCTCGGAGTTGGAACATTCGATTTGATGAAGTTGTAAAGGAGTTTGGCTTCACCAAAAACGAACAAGAACCTTGTGTGTATAAGAAAGAAAATGGGAAATCACTTGTGTTTCTAATCTTATATGTGGATGACATATTATTGATTGGAAATGACATTCCTATGCTCGAGTCTGTTAAGACCTCATTGAAAAATAGTTTTTCTATGAAGGACTTGGGAGAAGCGGCATATATTCTGGGTATCAAGATCTATAGAGATAGATCAAGGAGGCTAATTGGATTAAGCCAGAGTACGTACATTGACAAAGTGTTGAAACGGTTCAGCATGGAAGAGGCTAAGAAGGGGTTCTTGCCCATGTCTCACGGCATTAAACTCAGCAAGACTCAGTGTCCTTCGACCACTGATGAGCGAGAACGCATGAGTAGGGTTCCATATGCTTCGGCTATTGGATCCATCATGTATGCAATGACATGTACTCGCCCAGATGTTTCCTATGCTCTAAGTGTTACGAGCAGATACCAGGCTGATCCAGGTGAGATTCACTGGACAGCGGTAAAGAATATCCTTAAGTACTTGAGAAGGACTAAGGATATGTTCCTAGTTTATGGAGGTGAGGTTGAACTCAGTGTAAAGGGTTACACAGATGCGAGTTACCTTAATGACTCAGACGACTCGAAATCGCAATCAGGTTATGTGTTTGTCATGAATGGTGGTGCTGTGAGCTGGAAAAGTTCCAAGCAAGATACAGTGGCCTCCTCTTCAACAGAAGCTGAATATATTGCTGCCTCGGAGGCTGCAAAAGAAGCTGTTTGGATTAGGAATTTCCTGATCGCTCTTGGTGTGGTTCAGGGCTCGTCCAATCCCTTGGACGTTTATTGTGACAACAATGGTGCTATTGCACAAGCCAAAGAACCTAGACAGCACCAGAAGAACAAACATATTCGCATGCGCTACCATCTGATTCGTGAGTTCATTGATGAAGGTAGTGTCATGTTATGCAAAATACATACGGACTCAAATGTTGCTGATCCCTTGACTAAGCCACTCCCGCAGCCTGCGCATGAAGCGCACACAAGAGCAATAGGTATTAGATACTGTCTAGATTGACTCTAGTGCAAGTGGGAGACTGAAGGAAATATGCCCTAGAGGCAATCATAGAGATGATTGTATTTCATGTGTATCCATGAGTTATTATAATGTTCCTTGAATATCCATATACCAGGCAACTTGTATTGATTGGCAATTATGTGAATTGTTTGTGAAACTCTTTACTTGTATGGTTATCTAATAATTGTCCCTAGTCGGAGTTCATGCGAGGACACACGTGAATATTAGACTAGCACATCGATTGGTTAACGACTATGTTTCGCAAGTCATTGACATGGAGATGTCAAACCAATGATGTGGACACATGTTATGAACATGGGGTTGGACTGACCCAACATGAGACTAGCAATAATACTTGCAGCTCTCTCTACACATCGTGTACGTTTTGTCCTTAGACCTGAGATTGTCGCATGTACTTGAGATGTGGATCGACCTACTTTGGGGCTATCAAACACTACTCCGTAACTGGGTAGTTATAAAGGTAGCTTTCGGGTTTGTCCTGATACATGCTGCAAGGCATCGGTCAATCAAGATGGGATTTGCCCCTCTCTACTTGAGAGAGATATCTCTGGGCCCCTCGAGTGATCGGATCCAGAAATGCATGGCCGTGCTACATATGGTTAAGAGTTAACCTAGTAAAGGGATTCTGAATCACAGTATCGAGAAAGAGAGGTCAGCTTAGAGCTAGACCAAATATCGTGAGGCAAAGGGAAAGACATGTACTCAACCTTGTGATGGTTCGTCCGAATGATCTTTATATGCGTTTAGGAGTTGGCACGTCTTGCTAGAGGCCGCTACCAACTATTGACGGAGCAAGTGTACTCGCGTCATGTCTATACGTGTATGAACCTATAGGGTCACACACTTTAGGGGCTGGAAGCCTAATGAGGATTGGATCCGAATTAGACCAGGCTTAGGCTGCTAATGGGCTGCTAATGTAGAAGCCCACCAGGGATGCCTATATAAGAGGGAGTGAGGCGAGCTGAAAAGGAGAGAGCATTCCACCCAGCCGCCACTCCTCTTCCGCCTGTGTTGCACGCGCAGACCTAGCAGTCTGGCGTGTGACGACTTCCACTCCGGACGTGTGGATACCTCGGAGGTGCTGCATCTGTAGCACTTGGACGAGCCGCGCAAAGGGGAGCTGCTCGTGGGACGAGGACGAGGAGGAGACGTAGAACATCTACACTGCCGCAACGTGCTTCATCGAGTTCCGCACCTGCGCGTCTAGCGGTAATCCCGTGATCTATGACAATAGTATTCCTGGTTGACGCGGTAGAAATTTTTGATTTTACGCTAGTGTAGCCTACCCGTTACCCTTCAATAGCTTCCTCTTAACTTGGTTCATTGAAATACGTGCACACTTGAACAACTCGCATAATTCATGTATAAAGAGTAAATGATCACCAGGTTGGACAGTTCCATCTCCAAAATAACAGTTATTCATAACACGTTCAACAATTTCCATAGGTATGTTAAAAGGGGTGCTTTCAGTATGTGGATTTAAAATATCACAAGTATCATTAGAATTACCACATATGGGAGATAAAGTATCATTAGAGCAAATTTTCTCCTCTAAAGCCGGGGAACTAAAAAGATCATTTTCATAAAAACTAACTTTCCCAAGCTTAGATGTTTCCATAGCATTAGTAACAAAGGTGTTCAAAAAATTCATACTAATAACATTGCTATTAGCATGCAAAGAAAGTTCCATGGGTTTTTTAATTTTCTTTCCAAACCATTCATGTTCTACCTCAGGAAAAATACTAAAAAGCTCTCTAATTTTGTTGTTGTTTTCCATTAAGCCTAACTAGTGAAAATAAAAACAAGAAAAAAAGATATAATTGCAGAATCTAATGGAAATAACTTCGAGCACTCACACACCAACAAAAGTACTAGAACATAGCTTAGTAGCCAGAGGATGTGAGTACCTTTTACCTTACCTCCTCGGCAATGGTGCCAGGAAATAGCTTGATGTCTACGCACGCTTCTATTCTTGTAGACAGTGGTGGGCCTCCAAGTGCAGAGGTTTGTAGAATAGCAGCAAGTTTACCTTAAGTGGATCACCCAAGGTTTATCGAACTCAGGGAGGAAGTGGTCAACGGTATCCCTCTCAAGCAACCGTGCAATCAAGATACAAGAAGTCTCTTGTATCCCCAACACACCCAATACACTTGTCAGGTGTATAGGTGCACTAGTTCGGCGAAGAGATAGTGAAATACAAGTAATATTGATGATTATAAGTGGTAATTGCAATATGAAATAAGAGTGGCAGCAAGCAAACATGTAACAGGACTAATTGTAAACGGTGTTTCAATGCGTAGAAACAAGGCCTAGGGATCATACTTTCACTAGGGACACTCTCATATAAATATCTTCTCTTCATTATGCTACCCTGACCTACTCTCCAGTTGGACGATGTAGGGCTATAACAGCACACCTTAAAGTTCGCATTCCCCATCTAGATAACCCCTCACTATCACCTTGAGCGTTATATGGTTCCAACAAACAACACAATCTCATAGAGACATCCAACTCAAATTATACTCATGATATGTATTTATGTAACCTTAGTCAAAGTGCCACACGGTGTGCACACTATCAACTTCACACACGTGGGGATAAGCAGAGATTAATTAAAGCACTTGAGTAGCAGAATAGATCTATAGATTACAAAGCTCATGATGTTAATAAGATCACGCATAGAGAGAGAGAGATGAACACATAGCTAGCGGTAGAGCCCTTAGCCTCGAGAGAGAACTATTCCCTCCTCATCATGGCAGTCAGCAAAAACGATGGAGATGGCAGTGGAGTCGATGGAGATGGCTCCGGGGGCACTTCCCTGTCCTGGAAAGGTGCCGGAATAGAGACTTCTATCCCCTGAATCTCCTCTTCGGTGGGGGTGGCTCCGTGGAACTTTTTGTGGAATTCTGATCTCGTATTTAGGGTTTATGCATCGGGGGGTTTATATAGGCAAAAGGAGAGGTCATGGCGGAGACCAAGGCGGCCACACCACCCCCTAGCGCGGCCTGGCCTGGCCCGCGCCGCCAGGTGGTGTGGGCCCCTCGTGGCCCTTCTCCATCTCGTCTTCTGGCTCCGTGAGTCTTCTAGTAAAATAGGAGTTTTGGCTTTTGTTTCGTACAATTCCGAGAATATTTCTTTACTAGCTTTTACGAAACCAAAAACAGCAGAAAACAAGAAACTGGCACTGTGGCATCTTGTTAGTAGGTTAGTTCCAGAAAATGTATAAAAATACCTCAAAGTGTAAACAAAACATAAGAAAGTTGATATAAAACAAGGATGGAGCATCAAAAATTATAGATACGTTTATGACATATCACACCGTAAGCTAGCTTCTGGTAGTGCGGGTACCGCTGATTTGTTGGCGTGAGTACCTCGCTGAGGTAGTAGACTGGGCGTTGCACTCCATGAACTTTGTTGTCTTTGGCTCGTTCCACCACCAGTATGGTACTGACCACCTAATTGGTGGAGGAGATGTATAGTAACATTGGCTCCTTTTTCCTGGGGGTCACCAGCACTGGTGAGGTGGAGAGTAGGCGTTTGAGGTCATCGAATGCATACTATGCCTCATTGTCCACTTGAACTTCTCAGCTTTGCAAAGGAGCTGATAGAACGGTAGTGCCTTTTCGTCCATTCGACTGATGAATCAACTGAGCGCCGTGAGTCGCCCAGCCAGCTGCTGGACGCATTTGACGTTCTTTGGCTTCTCCATGGCCAGTATAGCCTTTATATTTTTGGGTTGGCCTCGATTCCCCTGGCGGATATGAGGTACCCAAGTAGTTGTTCGGATGGCACGCCAAAGGCACACTTCTTTGGGTTCAGCTTGATCCAATAGCGGTCGAGGTTGTCGAAGGTTTCACGGAGATCATCAAGTAATGTGGCTTCCTCTTTGGTTTTTGACGATGATGTCGTCAACATAAACTTGGATGTTTCGGCCAAGCTGGTTTTTGAGGTAGGCCTACATACACCGTTGATAGGTGGCTCCCGCGTTCTTCAGTCCGAAGGGCATTGTTGTGTAGCAGTAGACACCAAAGGGCGTGATGAAGGCTCTTTTCTCCTGATCTTCCTCCTTCATGTGAATCTGATGGTAGCCTGAGTAGGCGTCGAGGAAGCATAGGCGGGCGCATCCCGCGATGGAGTCAATTATCTAATTGATCCGCGGTAGCGGGAAGTGGTCCTTTGGGCAATGCTTGTTGAGGCAGGTGAAGTCCACGCACATTCACATGATATCCGTGTCCTTTTTAGGAACAAGCATGGGGTTTGCTACCCAGGTTCTCTCCATTATTTCTCGTATAAAGTTGGTGTCGAGGAGTCTGTTGACTTCCATACCGACCGCCTTTGCCCTTGGTTCTGACAGTCGACGTATCGACTGCTTGACTGGTCTAGCGTCAGGATTCACGTTGAGTGCATGCTCGGTTAATTCCTTGGGAACTTCTGGCATGTCCGCTAGACACCAGGTAAAGATCTCCCAGCGCTCACGGAGGAATTCGACGAGCGTTAGTTCCTATGCAGAACTCAAGTTGTTGGCGATGAGGGCCATCTTGGTCGGGTCCGTCAGGTGGACCTGAACCGCCTTGGTGTGCACCAACGAGTCAAAGGATTGGTTGGGTGCGTTTGGCTTACTCGGAGGAGGAAGACTGTTGTCTGTCAACTCCTTCAGCCTCGCCATCTCTTCTTGCATGCCGAAAGATTGGGAGATTCTGTTGAATTCCCTATTGGAACTGTCTCACTTGGCGAAGCTTCCGCTGACGGTAATAATATCGTTGAGTCTCGGCGTCTTCATCTGCAGGTAGGCGTAGTGCGGGACCACCATGAACCTCGCGAGTGCGATACGTCCGAGGGTTGTGTGATATTGTGAGGGCCAATGGACCACTTCGAACTCGAGGTGCTCTCGCTGGAAGTTTGCTGGTGTGCCTAAGATAATGTCTAGGTTGATTTTTCCAAGGGATATACGCCTTTCCCTAGGATGATGTCGTGGAACGTTGTGTCAGAGGCCTCTAGGCAGGAGAAGGGGATCCGCATGGCGTGTAGGGTACTAGCAAACATGGCATTGGTGCCACTACCGTTGTCCATGAAGACGCGACTCATCTCGTAGCCACCTATTTGTGCCTCGAGCACCAGTGGAGAATGGCCCGGGCGAGGTACTTGGCGCGGGTGATCGCGCTTGTCGAAGGTGATGTAGGACTCGCACCCACTGAGATACTCAATGGTTGAGGGTGGAGAGTTGACCGCCAAATTGACTTGGCGAGTGATTCACTTTGGCACCCTATTGGAGGGGTGTCCTTTTTGGATCATGCCCATATTCCCTAGTAGTAATGGTTATTGCTTGCCTCCATTGTTCTGGGCCGGTGCAGCCGCAGGTGGTGGTGGTCCGCGTGGTGGTGGTCCGGGTGGTGGTGGTGCTCCATGAGCTATGGCACCCGGGGCAGCTCTGTAGCCCTAATTTATCGTGTCGCGATTCATCTGGGTGAGGCCTTCGTGGAGCTTGAGGCACACACGACAGTCCTTTAGGAGATGGATGGACTTCTTCTTGCTGTCATGCTTGTCGCTGTAGAAGTGGACGTTGCAAGGACCAGATAGTTTATCCTATATCACCGTTCCAGGGCCTTCATCATGGGTACAGCATTGCCATACTTGCGTGGTTTTCCCGTTGTCACGGTAGCCACCGCTGCGGTACCCGCTGCTGCGGTTTCCATTGTCGCGTTTGTCGGCGTAGCCTGCCGCGACCATGTCAACTTCTTTGCGTTCTTCGTATCCGCGCATCCGACGTTTTCCTTGACGTTCGCGTCTGTGGCCAAGGTCTTTGTTGTCGTCTGAGTGGAAACGGTTATTTTTCATCGAGTCCTCTCCATCTTCCCGCCTATTTGTGATTTCCATCAGGTGGTTGATTGTTTTAGGCTTCATGCAGCCCAGCTTCTCCCTGAGCTCTCTGTGGTGTATGTTGTCATTGAACACGTCGATTGCACGGTCCTCGGAGATGTCTTATGCCGAGTTTTTAATGATGGACCACCTCTGAATGTAGGAGCGCAGTGATTCGTCGGGCTTCTGATAGCAAGCCTTTAGATCTTCGATTGACGCGGGCCTTTTGTAAGTGCCCTTGAATTTTTGCACGAAGCTAGAGACCAGCTCTTCCCAGCTGCGGATCGACCAGCGGGGGAGGTTGTTGAGCCACGCACGGGCAGCGCCCTGCAGCTGCAGCTGGAGGCACTGCATGGATGTGCTCTTGTTTCCGTCGTGCAGTTTGACGGAGGAAATGTGGTCTTCCAACCAGATCTTCGGGTCCTGGAGGCCGTCAAACTTTGGGTTCTCCAACGGGATTTTGAACCCTTTCGGCATTTGTTTTGTCATATAGCCTTGTTAAAGCAGCCATCGCCGTAGAGGTCCATTCCTTCGTCCTTCGTCCTCCGACTCTGTTGAGCAGGCGCGCTTGGCGCGCATCTTGTCGACTTTGCACTGTGTGATATTGTCACATGCGTCGTAATAATGATCGTGTCGACGTGAGTGGCGTCTTCGCCACGACAGGTCATGCTCATCATCACTGGAGGAGAGCGAGTAGTATCTAGCTGGATCCTTGTTTTTCTTCGGATCTAGCATTGGATCTTTGGTGAGCGCAACTTCGACTAGTCTAAGGCCAACGATCGTAGATCAGTGCATGGCGGATCGTGGATCCTCGGCTCGTGGTTGATTGTTGAGCAGGTACATGGTGGTTGATGTCACCGCTGCTTGTGGTGTATTCGGGAGCACGTTGCCCTGCAAGTCCACCATCATGAACAAGAAGTCGAGGGCTTTAGTGGCCTCTTCAAGATCTTTGTCGTTGAGTTGGGCTAGTTGAGAGCGCCTTTTGGTGGCTGCATGGTCATTACCCTTGGAGGAGGATCCTCCGATGGAGGAGAGCACCACCCGCCGAAGTCTCGACTCATCCATAGCCCTCTTGCGCTCGTTGAGTCGAGCGCTCAGCTCATGCTGGCGCTTGAACTCCTAGATGAGTAGGTAATGATAACCCATCACCATCTGTTGTGATGAGTTTGGTGGCAGGGGTTGCCCTGTAGGGCCTCCCTGCATTGCGCCCACTCGGCATTGTTGAGGTGGATCTCATGCCGCCTCGTTTCGCTGTTGAGGCATTCGCCCTCGGGGTTGGGTGGCTACTGATCGTCCTCAACGGGGCTGATGGTAGGGGCTCGATTGGTCGGCCCATTGTTGGTGGGTCCGCTATTGGCATTGTCCCTTTGAGTGCTTCCATCGCTGGTGTTGATGACGGTGCACATGTAGTGGTTTGGGAAACCATTGCTCCCTCAACTCTCAGATCTGGAGTCGTAGGCTCCATCTTCTGATGCCGAATCACACAGATCGGACTCACAACTATTGTTCCTATCCGTGTCCTCGACTGATGCCGAGGCGTTGATCTTTCTCAGGGTGTCGATTGATGGTGAGAACCACGATACAAGGGCAATCGAAGGAGTTTGCGGCTGATCAGGGAGGCAAAGCATGCCGATTTGGCCGACCTGGAAGCGTAGGCTTCCGATTGCCAGGCCGATCCCATCGCCCACGGACTCGAAATTCGGGTGATTCGACGGTGCATGGACGGTGAAGTCAAAGGCACCAAAGAGGAGGCGAGTCTCCGCTACAGTGGATTCGTAGATCGTAGTTGATGGGACCGAGGAAGCCGCAACATCAGCACGCCCGTTTCCACAGACATCGCCAATTGACAAGGGGTTAACTCATCAATGCCCATCAATTATGGACTTAGGTTCGAGGAAGCGGAGAGCGCTGGAGGCATCGATCGGCTAGCAAACAAGCACACAGGTGACACGAGGTTTTACCTAGGTTCAGGCCTCAATGAGGACCCTACTCCTGCTTGTCTACTCTTTATTACGAGAGAGTTGAAAGATACAAGGGTGCGCAGATGCAATCTGGCAAGGTGTATGCAGGGGTTATGGATTGTCCTCCTCGCCGCCCCCTCCTAGCCTTTATATAGGGAGGCTATCTCTTGGGATAGCAGGTCGAGTCGGTTACATATTAGGGTTTTCCCTTTAAAGTTATATCTACACTTTGCCGTGTCCTTCAAGAAGTCGAACTCCTATGGGCCACCCAAATCCTTGATGGGCTGCATTCGCACTATGGACTCCTTCTTGGGCTGGACGTATAGGCTAATATTGAGTACCTATAAGGTATACCCATGTCAAAGATAGCCTAGGAATTGATTGTATGACCTTCCACCTAATGTACCGTGAGTACACCTTAACACTCAATCAATGGGCACTTTGGGTTTGTTAACAACAACACCGACATACGCTCCACTAGTATTGTTCTTAATCCTACACCCTTGGAGTATGATGAGTCCAAAATTGATGCATATCTCAGTATATAAATTATTCATATTTTCACTCATTACAAGTTACGTCTATCTATAACTATGCTTATTGTGTATGATTATTAGTCTTCGTTCATTTCCACATGGGATTTTCACAATATTCAATTAATCTAAATCTCGTAACATTTTCTGTAGTTTTATTAGGATTTTATTACCTTTTTCTTGTCTTTGATTTGTGTGTAGGTGCTATGGAGAATCATGGATAAAAGGAGCCAAGAGGATTCAATATGCAGGAGTTGCGGGCACCAAACTTAGCCATTTGAGGGGAGGAAAAAGTTGATTTTTCCATTAACTCCAAATGATGATCCAAGGCCACTGTTTTGTAGCCCTCATCCATACGAATCCAACGAGCCAAAGAACACCTCAATCGGAGTCCATATGAAAAAATGGCGGCCAAAATACTACAGAGTACCGCAGGGATAACAACCACTGGTACGGGCAGAGCCCGCCCATACCGTACGGACGTACCGCCCTCCGACAGCTTTGTTTCGTCAAACAGAACAACATTTGTGAATTCCCAATGGGCATATTCGGCCCCTAGCTCCGTCGCTTCGCAAAAACCGACCTCCAGATGCCTATTTAAAGAGGGGGAACCCCAATAACGAGAAGGAGAAGCCATCCATGCCTAAGGGGCAGAGCCCTGCCGCTCCGCCGCATCCATAGCCGCCGCACACAAGATCCACATCTCCACACCATCAATCAAGAGGAGTAGAAGGAGGCGCCCCCATCTTCACCGCGTGCACCGTTCATCATCATCTCCAATAGCGTCTCCATCTACAAACCCGGGAGTTCACGGGATCCCTTGGTCTGGAAGTGTACGTTTGCCTCGCGAGTGACACGTGAGAATAATGCATACTACACACAGTGTGACATCCCGGTAATCAAGTGGGGAACGATTATTTGTTGAAGAATCTCTTGTAGATAATGGATTCGCACATATATTTGCCCATCTAGTACTAGTGAGACCGAAGCCTAGAAACCCTGTCTCATTCCATACAATCCTACAGCTACAACCCCTTTAGATTAGTTCTTGTTCTAGTTTACTTTCAGTACTTTGTTTACCTTGTTACTAGTTACTTTAAATCTCTCTTGTTTACTATTACTCTAGAAACTTATAGTGTAAACTATTTCCAAACACTATTTTGGGTACGAACGTGGCTGCATTGACAACACGGTTGCAGGGTTGTGTGATTTCCATCTTGCAAAGATCCTTTGGGATCGATCTTTCGAATAAATAGTTGCCACTACTAGTACTGCAATAACCCTGTTGTTTGATGCAGGAACCCAGCTATCAGAGTACTTTAACTCTATGAGGATTTATGGAAACACATCCAAGGGAAATCAAATTGACCGTCCTATTGTTTGTTATTTGTTCTATGTTATTTCTAACACCTTTTAGGCACATGGTGAGTTTACTAGAGTCAATGAAGAGTAAATGATGATCCTTGCAAGAGATGCTATTTCTAACTGTAGTTTGATGCCAAACTTTGGCACCCTTCTCGTGTTTTATCTTAATCATCAAGATCTTCAATCCCATGGTCCCATATGTGGAGGAGGAGTTGTCACTATTCTTGCTCGAGCACTCCTCATCAACCTAGGTAATATCCAACCATTGGCAGGTGCTCGCCGTCTCGATATCTCTACTCAAAAAGCTTGTGGTATGATTTGTAAATCCAATGGTAGGTAATTCTTTGATATACCTAGAGAAGATCACTTCATCCCAGCTCCTTTGCCTAATGTTTTGTTCTCTATAGAGAATGGACGTTTGCATTATGACGCGCAGGTTGAAGCAAGTCTACCCCAACAAGAAGAACCCATGGATGAAGAAGGAGAAGATGAAGAAGTAGAACAAGAAGGCCCCGAATAAGAGCAGAAGCCACCAAACTACTAGACCACCTATGATGATATTTCCTCGCTCGAAGGAAGCATTCAAAACATGAGAAACCTCTCCATCAACCTTCAAGACGCTCGAAGGAAGCCAGTGGAACTTAGGATATTATCCACTGCCACCACAATGAGCAACAAAAGGGCTTGCAAAAGCTCGAGCTTGGGGATGTGTTTCCTAAGAATTTATATATGTGTAATAATGAGTTTGTACTCTAGCTTTGTGTGAGCTTTGAAGCACTCGTCTTGGACTTGTTCCAACACTTTGCTTTTTCTTTTTATTTTATTTTTTCGTTTTCATTTCTTTTTATTTGTTTGTTTTCTTCTCTTAGTATCTTTCTTGGTCGCAAGTCTTTTCTATTCTTTGATCCCCATCCTCAAAAATACTAAAAGATTTTTCCCTTTTTCCTTTTTTTTGTGAAAGTGGATTTGCCTATTGCCACTTTGCTTCAATAGTATTATTATGAGAGTGATTTGATTTGAGTTTTGAAGGAACACATCCCCATAAGGAAGAGGAACATGAAGTCACTCATCAGAGGTATGTCCTATGTCTCCCATTATAGAAGTTTGAAATGCTTGTCCTAGTTAGTTGATTTGCTAAGATGCTATGCTAGTGGGAGTCATTCAAAATAGTTAGAGTAAAGCTTTTTATTTGTATGAGTAATTAATTGTGGAAGCTTTTGATCTAGTTCTTGTAGTTAATCGAGTCTTTCCTTGGAAATAATATTGCCAAACAATTAAAAAAATAAAAATTCTCCAATTTATGACTTTTATGTTGAGCGATTGTCTTAAGAGTCTACCTTTGAAGATACTTAACCCCATAGATATATTGATAGACTTGGCGGCACTCTTGAAAGGGGTTGTTTGGTCGAAATGAAGTCTAGTGGTAATTGTGATTCATGCCAAAGCTAAAACGAGTATGGATCAAAATTTGATACTACTTTAAGTTCATTTATAAATTTTGATGCATACCTTTGGATGCAAACAACTCCGCTGCCCTATGAACAATCAATGGTACAACCCCTGATTTCGGCTATGAGTTGATTGCATGGGTAGCACTTGTTACCGTAATGGGCAAAAGTACTCTTGAAGGTTGTGCAAACCGTTGCTAAAATATATCACTCAATGATCCTTGTTGGAAACTATCTTTGAAAAATAAAAATTCACACAATCAGTCTTTTGCATGGTCTCGTTACTACTCTATGAATTTTCTTGAAAGACAATGAATGGAACAATAGTGTTTTGATAGTCTTGATCTATTTATGTGGGCATCAATAAGACACTTCACTATTACGATACTTAGGACATGATCTCTCATATTTAATTCTGCTATTATGAAATGTTCTAGTGTTCCTTGGCAAGCTAAGAGTTAACTAGAGTAAATGGAATGATTTATACACTTCTAGTTGTTTATACTTATATCAAACTCTACTTTGATAACCTTGACTTAACAAAGCTTGTATAGTACTCTTGGAACCTCTCTAACTTTGATGAGCTTTTCAAATGAAAGAAGTGCTAGATACATAATACTACCAACCGTAAGTGGATTTATCTTCTTGTTTTTTCAGTTAAAACACTGAGTTAGTTATGGTTTTGTTTGTTTCTTGCTCGAGGACGATCAAGGTTTCAGCTTTGGGGAAGTTGATGGATGCGAATACCATCTTTATCTATGTTTAAATCACATTTTCTTCAATTATTTGACCAAGAATCTCTCTAGCCTTGTCACTAATGATTAATTATTGCAAAGATGTGCAATCCTTTGCCTTGAATTGTGTTGTGCATGAAATCACACTTTTAAGGCGAAATCAGGAGCTTTTATTGAATATTATGACATTACCTATGCAGCCAAGTTAATTGGGGTCAAAAAGGATCCTCTAGAAGGTTTAACAACCTGTGGTACGGGCATGGTCCGCCCATACGGCCCACCCGTACCGTTCTACCTTGGATCCATCAGGTCAAACCCCCAACTTTCATGAAGGAGCCTATATATTTCAAGACTCTAGGTGCCATGCAGAGAGCCACCATTCTGAGATTGCATCACAACACCACCAAAGGAGATCCACCACCATAGTTCATCCTCTCCACCCTCCATCCACTCCATATCCATATCCATCATCTTGTACTTGAGATCTCCTTGTGAATTGGCGACCATTCTAAGAATATTTGATTTCAACCTAAGTATTTTGCACAATGTTTTGTATCTTTGATCTTATTATTATGAGTGAGTAGTCCTCACGGGCTGCGGGTGGGGTGAAACCTTGTAGTGATTATTTGCATCTAATTCATGGGAGTATTGTGTGGTGATTGAATAGAGATTTGTATCTTTCTATTTTGTCTCTTGTCTCGATCCATGGACTTGTAGGTACCCAAGATCCCAAGGATTGGTAAATACTTAAGGTGAGATGAGTGGTGAACAGCGACCTCACGCGAACCCAGTGACAACAAGGGGAGTACGGTTTTTGTTTAGGGGTCCACTTGGCAGTAATAGTAACATCACTTAAGGCTTTGATCTGTATTTTACTTACTAATCGTTATAGCCGGATGCTTCATGGTGTAATGGTTGGATCAAAAAACTATTGCGATGCATGTGGATCGCATGGGCTTTATTATATTTGGATGTTATGCGCACAACCTTATCTGTGTTAAATCATTTCACATGAATGTGCGCATTATTATCTTTATCCCATATGATGTGTAGCTGCAGGTGAATCGTCAACCCTAGCCTATCTCCATCCATTGCAACAACCAATGATTCAAAGTAAACTAGAAAGGTTCGGTAAACATAAGGTCAAACGAACAAACAAGTCTTGTATATGTGCCTCATTTAATTTCCATTTAGTAGTGTTTCCAAAGGTTCGTTGAAACCTAGGTCTACTAGGGAAAAAGCTACTATACTACATCCGTAAAACCGGATCGAACGTATCACGAGATCATATTTCTGACTCTCACCATCTCTCCTCCTAGCTACATGTAACTGTGACAACCTTATGCATTCCCCAACATATGTGTGCACGCATACATCAGTACATAAGAGAATCATAGAAGATAACAAACTTGTATGCAACCATCAACGAACTATTTCATAATTGCCATAAACACATCACTACTCAAACTTAGACATCCACAGAATGAATCATGGGAAAACAATAGAGTGTATCATACATCATGTTTTCCAAGATATTACAAGAGGGATATGGAGAGGATGTTACTATAGATGTTGACGTAAATATATATGTATATGTTGATGATGATCACGTCAGAGGAGGTGGAGCCAACTGGAGGCGATTCTGGCAGTGTTTCCCCCTCCAATCTCTGCCGGTAGCAGACTTATAGCTCTTTGATCTCTACCTTCGTATATTCTGATATCATGCCGAGGAACCTTTTAATAGAAGGTTTGGGGGAAAATAAGTCGGTTCACGAAAGATTCAGGTCGATCAGAGTTTCAACACTCCATATGGACTTGGTGGCATGGTCACCCTACTAGGCCACGCCACCTAGTCCATCTTGGGCCTCGTGACGTTCCTCGTGAGGTCCAAGTGCTCCAGGTCTCCATCTTGATGAAAAACTTCTCCAAAAAAATACTAGCGCTTTTTGAGTTTGTGAAGGTCCCTAAAAGTCAAAAATACAAAAAACATGATTTTTGGCTCTATGGTGTTATAAACCAAATAAAGGGGATCATTGGTAAATCCTCGTAAATAAATACAATACATGTTTATAACAACAAATAACATGATAATATGTTGGAATCTGATGGAATATGTGACAATACACTACAAAGTTCATGTATACATTTTACAAGCATCAACATCCCCATGCTGAACTCATGCTCGTCCTCGAGCATGGAAGTGATAAAACTAAACATGGACTTTGGAGTTTGTTGTTAATAGATACATATAAAGTCATGATCATTGCTACACAAAGTTATATAGTTCATAATCAAAAACAATAATAGCAAGTAACCATAACATAGAGATTCGGTAAGATTTACTTCATGAATGTAAAAGCAGAAAGTAAAGTTTGCAAAACATTAAATGCACAAAGTACTATGGACAATAGAGCAAACTAAAGTGTAAGTGAAAGTGCATTGTTTATTCTCCTAACTTTGTTATTAGAATATATGTTTTAGAGACTTTGTCTCTTGACTCAGAAAGAAGTAGAAAGTAAGCCTGGATTAAACAAGTGAAAGCATCTATATTCCAAACCTCATAACTTAAGGGCATGCTTTAGATCATAGTGCATCATAAGAATGGGTTCTAGGAAACTTTTGTGATTAAGGTTACTTATATAATTGACATATTCTAAGTTGAATGCCTTATGCATGTTGACCACAAGTATTAAGACCACATGCTACACAACTTAGGGCCTCAAAGAACTTTGTCATTATATGCATTTGGCTCCAAATAAGGTGTCAACCAAGGTACATCTTGCCCCATTGTACAAAGAGCCCCTTTTGTGAGGGGCTATCCATACTCAAATGACAAGACAAACAGACAAATGAATCACTTAGAAATTTCTTTGTATTTACTATTTTCATAGATTTTTTATTAGAAATGCTTCATTGGATATTCATGCTATAAATTTTCACCATGATGCATAGTATGGCTTAGGTTGGCAGCCCGGGCATTCCTCTAGCACATATGCATATTTCAGAAAACTTTGAGGTGATCTATTTTATTTCACATCGTCTAGCATCCACATCCAAAACAAAACATGATATATATATATATCAACAGTCGAAAATGTGCCCCATGTCAGCATGGTTATGCCAACACTCAACTTATAACATGTCAAGTATACAACAACCATATTTCATATCACAATGATTCAATTTTAATTATTCTTCTTTGTATCAAACAGTTATGCACTTGTGGTTTCACCCCACATATCACTTCTCCATGCCAAACATAGATAAAAGCAAGAATATTTGGAATATAAATAAGATACAACATGAAAATATACTTGGAATAGAACAAATCGTGTTGGGGATATACTTTCCAGGTATCCTCACAGTTCCTCACTGACCAGGGTGGCTCACTTCGGGTTAGAGCTTTGCTTCACGGGCGGCCCAGTCAGGGAGAAGAAGACGGAGTCCAGTTTGGCTACAGGAAGGCCTAGAAGACTTACCGACTTAGGCCCATAGTATTACTTGTAGTTCAAGATGTACTATGTTACCAACTCTTGGTCGTAGCCAGACAGATCTCTCATGTAAACCCTAGGCCGGATATCTATATAAGACGTCCTAGGGAGAGCCTTTAGGGCAACACCTTAATAGTCTACAATCTCAAACTCGCACAGGCGAACCCTTGTAACCCATATCCGGCTCTGCCGTATTACTAGATTGCTATCAGGAGTAGGATCCGTCCAAAGCCGGCGGATTCGAACCTGGGTAAACTTGTGTGCTCACCGTCCCGGAACACCGTACGTCTCACACCCCTCTCTTCCGTACGCCTCGAGGAACCCCTCATGGCATAATTGTCATCAATCCGACGATAGTTGGCGGCCACCGTGGGTCAAGTGAGCTTCGGATCTGCGTTCCGAGCAGAATCTGCAAGAATCGGAATCGGCGAAACCATCGTCGTCGGTTGCATCCTATATGCCAGCGACGTCCCTCTCATCGTCCTCGACAAGACGGCAGAGTTCTGGATCTCAGAAAACCCTAATCCCACCCAGCCCGCACCAGTTGTGGAGATAGTGGAGAAATCCGAGCCTGAAGCAGACCTAGCGATTCAGATCAATTTTGGAGTGGATCTCCCTAGAGAGATCGAATCCCAGATCGACCCACCTGCCGAAGTCGAAATCTAGGAGGAGCATAACAGCGACACTGATTCCGGCTCTGATGACGCCGGGACAGACAGGCCTTTCCTAAGGTACATGCTGTGATGTATGATAATGCAAAACTCAAGCGCAGAGGTAATTCTTGAAGCCATCAGAAGTTTCGACAAAGCTGATCGCGAGAGCCGCAGATACCTCAGGAAGCACGCGATGCACTTCGTCGGATATGTTGGATCCGGATCCGGCTCTGCCGATGCTAGAGACAACAACGAATCTGTGCTGGAGGCAATTGGAACAAACGCCGACGTACCCGCAACTTTGGATGAATCGATGACATCAGCAGATTTCCAAAAGTTCTCCACGGAATATGAAGAGGAGTATAACTCCAAGGCTACAGAAGAAGGAGAAGCCATGGATGAAGGATACGGGGAACACTCTCCCAAAGTGCAGGATGACATGGAAGTCAGAGATGATCCCGAAGTCCAGATGTCCGAAAGTACCGATCAGAGCTTGACTCTAGGAAACGGACCCAAAGCCGTCTTTGCTACTGGCGCTGCCAAGAAGGAAAAGAAGAAGAACAAGACCCCGGCAAAAGATACGCCGACAGAGGAGGTGATTGCCGAGGAATATGAGGAAGCCTCGGATGGAGCACTTATCCCAAACGAGCCCAAAAAAGAAGAATCGGTGGATGGACACGTGATCACTGGAGGTGCGCGTAAATTCATCGATGCTGCATTAACCACACTTATCCCTACAGCTGCAGAACTTACTGCTTAAGAGCTGGACGAAAGGGCCCAGGCCCTAGAAGCGCGTGTCAACAACTCCTGGATGAAGCCAAAAACATCGAGGAGGAGAAGAAACGCATGGCAACTGCGGAGAAGTACATCTCTCGGCAGCATCAGAAAAATCGGAAACGTCACACACGTGACGGTCAATTCCCGGAAGTGCAAAAGGTTCTCTTTGAGGGAGATCCAGGGATGCCTCGTCTCGACAGCAAAGGAGATCTAGTGTATCCAACACCGGTACAGAACACGGTCGCAGCTCAGGATATCCTATCAAATAATCTAGGCCCAGAACAGGTTCGATTGGGCATGAAGCTACTCACCAAGGGTCTGGAACAACAAAGGGTTGCGAAATCTGGAAGCGGAAAACTGGTCTCAAAATCCGACCAATGTCGCACGGACTCAGCCTGGAATGATATAAGGCCCTAGCGTGTTCCGGAACATCATCACCATTCCGACCGACGGGAAGACAACTTCTCTAGAACCGGATCATCAGGACAACACCACAAAACTGCACGTGACTGGCGCAATGTTGCTCCAGCCGCCGAACAAGACGCAATTGCTGCAATGTATCCAAGAAATCCTCCCCGGCGAGAGTCGAACTATCGCAGGGACAAAGAGAAACGTCGGGAGGACAGACAAAGAATACCACCCCCTAGACATACATGCCGTCCGGCTAAGCCCCACTGTGGTGGGAATGACGGACGAGGGAACGACAGACATCGTGCCGAGTCAAGCCGGCAGGGGGCTCGTCGTAACGAAAACCCTACCCAGAACCGGAATAATGACGCTCCAGATGGAGGCCGGCGATCAGCCGGAAATAACCCAGCTGCTCCACCATCTCCACCAAGTAGCCATCACAACGGCTCTCAAGGAGGCCAGGGAGGGCGTCGAGGTGGAGGAGGTGGTGGCAGAAGCCGAAGTCTGGCTCCAAAGCACCGCAGCCACAGCCGACATTCGGGACGATCTCTATCCCCGAACGACGCAAGGCACAAAATCAATTCCAACATAGAGGCGCGGTGCTATGAAAATGATGATATATACATGGGCCCAAAGTGCTTCGGACCACGTATAAGAGCCATAAGATTCCCGGAAGGATTTGCTATCTCAAGACATATCCAGGCCTATGACGGCATCGCTCGGCCAGATACCTGGCTACAGGATTTCTTCCAAGCTTGCTACATCGCCAAAGGCGAAAACAACCTGGTCGCAACCCGATATCTCCCACTCATGTTGCGGAAGATGGCACGATCATGGCTCAATGAACTTCTGGAGAACACCATCGACAACTGGTATGACATGCAAAGTGCATTCTTTCGGAATTTTGAACGCACATACCGGAGGCCCTGTACGGTCGGAGACCTACAGCATTTCACCCAGAAAGCCGGAGAAACTTGCCGGGATTACCTCGGACGATGGATCGACACCAAGAACTCCTGCGAAGGAGTAAATGACCAAACTGCGATTGAAGCTTTCATTGCAGGTCTCCCAATTGGTTTACTGCGTCATCGCTTGAAGTGCGACAAAGTCACTGATTTGGGAGAGATGATAGAAACAGCGAGCAAGTATGTGGATGCTGACAATGACGCAGAGGGACTACTCAATGCCCTAGTTGTGCCACAGTCGGCAAAACAACCAAAACAGCAAGCTCGGAAGCGCAAGAACACCTCGGAAGAGAAACCCAACACGGAAACGGCAGTGGTCACTGCTACTTTCGGGTCTGGAGGACGAGGAGGACGCGGCGGAGGCCGCGGGCGTGGCCGTGGGACTTCGAGAGTTCAAGGTAGAGGAGACCAACAACCAAGCTAAACCTACACTTGGGCCGACATTGCCAATAACCCATGTGTGCATCACCTAGACGCCAATGGAGGCTCGTCCCACACCAACACGGAGTGTCGTTTCAATGATGACATCAAGAGAAATGACACCACTGGCTACAAAGCTAAGCAGAAGAAGGGAAAGAAGAATCCCGAAAAATATAAAGAGACCAAGGAAGATTCCGACATGGAGGAAGCTGATGCTTCAAATCCCAAGCCGGAAGGGAAGAAAAAATTTCTGACCAAGAGAGACACTTATGTCACCTTCCTCGGATCTCAACTAGCAAAGGTCAAGAAAGCAGTTCTACATGATCTCAATGCAATAGTTCCGTCTGTCCCCCAATTATTGGATTGGTCAGAAGTGGCAATCACGTTTGACCGTGCTGATCATCCGCCTAAGATACACAGGCGAGGAAAATACGCCTTAATCGTCAATCCACTTATTGACGGTTATGGTTTCTCCGAGACCCTCATGGACGGTGGCAGTAGTATCAATATTCTGTATGTCGAAACGCTACGCCGGATGAAGATCTCGGAGACCCAGCTAAATCACAGCACTGTGATTTTCCATGGAGTTGTCCCAGGAAGACAAGCTAATTCCCTGGGAGAAATCACTTTGGATGTTACGTTTGGAACTCCAAAGAACTATCGGACGGTGGCACTTTCCTTCGAAGTAGTCATGTTCAAGTGCGCGTACCACGCTATATTCGGACGTCCGGCTTACTTGGCCTTTATGGCTCGTCCGTGTTACATTTATAATATGATGAAAATTCCAGGTCCCAATGGCGTAATCAACATAAGGGGAGACCCGAAGAAAGCGTGAGAATGCGAGGATGGAAATGCCGACTTTGCTGAAGTCATGCTGCACGCCTAGGAGTACCAGGAGATCAAGAAGAGCATAGATCCGTCTGAGATGCCCGCAACGAAGAAGGAGGTTACAAAGCCGAATCCGGAGTTCAAGGCATCAGAAGAGATGAAGAAGACGACGTTGAAGGATGGTGACCCCTCCAAGGTAACCCAGATAGGCGTAGGCCTAGATAGCGCATAGGAAAGCGTGCTTGTCAAGTTCCTCAAAGCAAATCAATATATCTTCGCATGGCAGCCATCTGACATGACCGGAGTACCTAGGGAACTTACCGAGCACTCTTTAAATGTAAACCCGAATGCTAAACCCGTCAAACAGTCCTTACGATGTTTTGGCAATGAAAAGCGTAAGGCAATAGCTAAGGAACTAGCACTGCTCGAGTTAGCCGAATTCATAGAAGAGGTCATCCACATTGAGTGGTCGGCCAATCCTGTAATGGTCTCTAAAAAGGACACCACTGATTTAAGGATGTGTTTTGATTATAATGCCTTGAATAAGGCTTGTCCAAAAGATCCGTTCACTCTGCCTAGGATTGATCAAGTTATCGATTCTACGGCAGGCACGGAACTCCTCTGTTTTCTCGATGCATATTCAGGTTATCACCAAATTTTGATGAAGGAATCTGACAAAGTCAAAACTTCATGCATAACCCCCTTCAGAACCTTCTGTTTTGTTACAATGCCCTTTGGGCTACAGAACGCAGGAGCTACGTACCAGTGCACGATGCAGCGTTGTCTCCACGACCAACTCGGGCGCAATGTACATGCATACGTGGATGATATTTCGGTGATGTCCAAAAAGAAGGAAACACTGATTTCCGACTTGGAGGAAACGTTCGGCAATCTACAAAAATACAACATAATGCTTAATCCAAAGAAATGCTTCTTTGGAATCCCAGCCGGAAAATTGTTAGGTTTCATCGTGTCTCAAAGAGGCATAGAGGTGAATCGGGACACAATCAAGGCTATACTCCATATTTCCAGGCCAACTCGCCTGAAGGACGTACAAAGACTAACTGGTTGCATTGCTGCAGTCAGTCGGTTTGTAAGCCGGCTTGGTGAAAGAGCCGCACCATTATACAAACTCCTGAAAAAGACTAAGGACTTTGTGTGGACCAATGAAGCTGAAGCTGCGTTACAAGACCTGAAGAAAGTACTCTCATCTGCTCATATCCTTGCTGCGCCGGAACCACAGGAACCGATGTTGCTTTATCTTGCTGTGACAAACAAAGTCGTTAGTATTGTCATGGTGGTGGAGAGACCGGAAGAAAATCAGGAACACTTGGTGCAGCGTCCGACTTACTTTGTCAGTGAGGTCTTGACAGAATCAAAACAGCGGTATCCACACTATCAGAAGCTGGCTTACGGTGTCTTCTTGGCATCTCGTAAGCTACGACACTATTTCCAGGAGCATCCAATTACCGTGGTGAGCACAGCTCCCATGAGAGACATAATCAACATCAATGACGCCACAGGACGCGTCGCCAAATGGGGAATAGAGCTTTCAACTTTCGATATTGAGTACAAACCTCGGACAGCAATCAAATCCCAAATCCTTGTCGACTGGGTTGCTGATTAGACAGAGACGAAGGAGAATATGACCCTCCCTGAGTCAGAATATTGGACCCTGTATTTCGATGGGTCTAAGGCTTGTGGGGGCTCGGGGGCTGGCGTGGTGCTCAAATCACCCCAAGGAGATAAACTTCTATACGTGTTGCAGATTCACTTCACAGCGACAAATAATATTGCCGAGTATGAAGCACTACTACATGGAATCCGGATTGCTAAAGATATTGGCATCCGACGTTTGATGTGTTACGGAGATTCGGATCTTGTTGCTCAGCAATTTTCGGATATTTGTAATGCAAATAAACACATGGCAGCATATAAAGCTGTCGTGGATGATCTATCTAAATCGTTTGAAGGGTTTGAGGTTCAACACATCCCTCGAGCAGAAAATGAGGAAGCAGATGCCTTATCTCGGATAGGCTCTACATGGGAAGAGGTCCCGGATGGTGCTTTTTTGGAGCACCTCAAAGTTTGCTCAATAAAGGGAGTGGATGAGGAATATCCGACCAAATCGGACTCACCTTTAATAGCAGTTCTGGCTATAATTCCTAGCTGGACTCAACCCTACCTCGATTATTTGGTAGATGGCAAATTACCCGAAGACGAGGTGATGAGCCGGCAGATCGTCCGACGAGCAAAAGCCTATACTATAGTTAAAGGTGAGCTCTATAAGCGGAGTGTGTCTGGGGTTTTTCAGCGCTGTGTATCTCCGGAAGGAGTGGAAATCCTAAGGGAAATCCACAAAGGCGAGTGTGGTCACCATGCTGCGGCCAAATCTTTAGTGGCAAAAGCCTTCAGACACGGTTTTTTCTGGCTTACAGCCCAGGCAGATGCCGAAAGGCTGGTCAATATGTGCAAGGGCTGCCAATAGTATGCCAAACAAGCTCATGTTCTGGCTGATCAGCTGCGAACAATACCTATGACATGGCCTTTTGCGGTCTGGGAGCTTAACATGGTAGGACCATTTAGACGAGCTCCAAGTGGATTTACTCACCTCTTAGTGATGGTGGATAAATTCACAAAATGGATCGAGGTCAAACCTGTCACTAGTTGTGATGGAGCAACAGCCAAAAGATTTGTCGAGGATGTTATAATCCGGTATGGTTATCCGCATAGTATTATCACGGACAACGGGAGTAATTTTTCTATGGGAGAATTAGCTGAATTCTACAACGAGCAAAATATCCGGCTTGACATTGCGTCGGTCGCACATCCACAGGCTAATGGACAAGTTGAAAGGGCAAATGGTTTAATCTTACAAGGCCTAAAACCGAAACTCGAAGCACCATTACGACATGCTACGGGGGCTTGGGTAGAGGAATTACCCTCTGTAATATGGAGTTTACGAACAACTCCGAACATGTCAACAGGATACACACCTTTCTTCTTGGTCTATGGTGCAGAAGCAGGTCTTCCTAGTGATTTGATTCACACTTCTCCTAGAGTGGCCACGTATATCGAAGAAGATGCTGAGCTTTCTCGACAAAATGATCTCGACTTAGTCGAAGAAGTTCACGTCGTTGCTAAAACGAGATCAACAGCCTATCAGCAGAAGTTACGCAAGTATCATAGCTAGAGAGTCTGAAACAGATCTTTCAATAAAGGCGATTTGGTTCTCCGGCTTGTGCAACAAATAAAGCACAAACTTTCCCCAGTATGGGAAGGGCCCTTCTTGGTTATTCGAGTATTGCACAATGGATCATACTACTTAACTGACATAAGGCCAGTCAAAGAAAGACCTGCTACTAAGAAGAGAAAGAGAGCTGGAGGCAGTACAAATCCGGATGAGTTAGACAAACCATGGAATATTGCTTAGTTACGTCCCTTTTATTCTTAGTTTATGTTTCTTTGTAATCATACATATGTACATGTTCTGAGAGAAATAAAAGTCTTGGTTGCCTCAAGTTTTTCTGAGAAGTTTCTACCATCTTATTTCCGAATGATCATGTCATAATCGAAAATCAAAGAATACTTGAAAGTACATTATGCTCATGTTTGTTCTGGTTTAGATTTCCGATTCTAAAAATGCTACCTTCGGGTATAACTCTAAAGTTTCTAGTCTATACTTTGGTTATTTGTCTAATTGCGGGATGCGGGTATTTTCCGAGTAGTGAATTGTTGGTACTGGAAGCTGGCTTTGTTTCCGAGTTTAAACTGGTTTAGCAATTGAGCTCCGTTGCTCGGCGAAGTTTCCGTGCAGAAAGTTTAGCCGGCTCACAAAAGGGACGAGGCGGAAAGCCAGATAAATGATAAGTGTAGACGAAAAATTATAAGTGCTTATGTAAACATTTCAGGCACATTAAAATTTAAAACCAAAAGTGCTGAATAGATCAAAAGCTTAGCAGTAGCAAAATTATAGTACTACATATTTATAGACCCATCATGTTTCTCAGAATAATACATTTGTTTCTGGTAATCTATGATGCAGGAGGAGAGGAAGGAGCTGCCAGCTCGCTGGATACATCGCCTTGATATCGTTCCGAGATGTCGACATCCGAAATGGTCTGTTCATCGTCGGAAACTTCAGCTGCTTCTTCTAGAGGCGGAGGCGGCGTGTCCAGGCGGGTGAAGAAGGGAGTATCGTAGCTGGTTAAATCAGCCAAGCGACACCCATATCCGGCGCAGGAATCCATGATGGCTTTGATGTCCTGCTCCTGGCTGTCTTCATACACTATAGAAAACTCTCTGGTCACTTGCCATATCTCCATGCTTCCATGGTGGCTCATGACCATGGTGAGAGCGTTCTATGCTGCGGATCGCGCGTAGGACATGTTCCAATCCTGGACAAGTTGCGGCATCTCCTTCGCCTTGTCTCGCACCTGAAAGTCCGACATGCTATGCATGTTCGGAATCTTGAGAGCTTCGCCAATATCCTCAAGGGATTGGCGGAAGTCATGCAGAAGATCACTGACTTGGGTAAGCCGGTGGGTGCGAGGCCCGGCAGAGGTGGAGTCCGTCAAGTTCAGAGGACCTATAAACAAAACAGTTAGGAAAAAACCGACGTTGAAAGAGTCGAAGTATAAACATAAGTCAGAAAGATGGAAACATACCGAAGATGACGTCATAAACTCTGGTCTTCTCTTCTCGAAGACTCTAGAGTTCAGCTCGGAGCGCCTCGGAAAGGTCCTTCTCTCTGCAAAGCTCGTTGTTGAGATCCGAGATTCTCTGATCTTGAGCAGCAATCTTACGATCACGCTCGTCAGTAGCCATGGACGAGGATTCGAGAACTTGAGCGATGCTCTTCTCATGATCCGCCTTGAGCTTATCCAGCTCTTGGCGAAGTTGTTTGTTCTCCACCACCAAGGTTTTGAGGTTCTCGGCCTCTTCAATCATAGCGCAGGACTGTTTTACCAGTGTTGTAAGTCAAAAAGAACAACAGTTCAGTAAAAATATTTGACTATGAAAACATGAAGGCCAAGTTTTGAGTCTCGGAATGTTTACCTTCCGCCTCATCCTTGGAGACCTTAAGCTCAGCATTCTTAAGTCGGAGAGCTTTAATCTCTCTCCGCTTGTTGCAGACATTTTTCAACAAATCCTGGTTATAGGAATATACTTTCTGTAAGTCAGAATACCCAAAGTTAGAAGTCTACTAAAGACTCGGGCTAATATTTTTACTAATATCAGCACGAGCCTTGGGGGCTACACTAGTTCATTCTTTGGCATCCTAAGGAAGCATAATCCCGGATTATATATCCTACTTCATGCTTGGGGGCTAGAGGATATGATATGAAATAAAGGAAAAACAGGAGTTAGAATTCCGACTTACGTATTGTTCGCGAGTAAGTTTATCCAAACTCGCATTCACTTCAAAAGCAACCTTCTCGGTGAGAGTCAGAGGAACCACTGGAGCAGTTGGAAGCTTACCGGTCCTTATCGTCTCGACGCGAAGACGCACTTGTTCAAGAAGGTCAGAGTGCTTGATGTCCTCTGCTCTTTCATTTCTTCTTCGGTGGAAAGATTTCTTTTCTCCAGGCATTGCCTGGCCAGCCGCTGGATCTGTTCCACATATTTCCGGGACAAGCCAAACTTGGCAAGCCCCGGATTGCTAAGAAGGTTTTCGGCAAAGGTCTCTGCCGAGGGATCATTACCCGAAGAGGGTTCACCCTTATCTAAATCTGAGCCATCCGTGATGGCGTCAGTCTACGACTCAAGGGTCGCTGGCTCTATTGAAGGAGACGGATCTTCTGCAACAACCTGCATTGGTGTGATCACCGGCGTTGTAGAGGGTTGTGGAGATGGAGTCGGAGGAGCCACGGCAGGAGAGGCTATGGTCAGCTTCGTCTGTCGCAAGGGCTTCGAAGAAGTTCCCTTCCCCTTGCCCTTGATGAGCTGCTTAGCTGTGAGAATGTAATAGAAATGGAAAACATTACATCTCGGAAGAAAATTCGAGTAAGGTACAAAGGCGAAAAGTTGTGTTGAAAGTTACCTCTTCACGACGGGCACCTCCTTTGTGCCGACGGCCACTGTCGGAGCTTTGCGCTTCCTGGGCACAATGTCTGGCAATGGGACCAGTTCCGCCTCCTGAGAAAACTCTGGAAGATATCCCTCGAGTGGAGCAAGTTCCGACTCGGGGAGGTCGGCAAGCTGAAAAGAAGAAAACATATTAGTATTGCGAGATAATTTAAAGGATTAAACACATAAAAAGGTTTATTGTTAAAAGATTACCGGCACCACAGGGTCTTCTGCTGTGTGCATGTCCAGAGAAACCTCCGGGATCTTCCTCTCGATCCGTTCCCTTATCAGCCATTTAATCTGGCTTATATAACCATGCGAGGTATAGGCTCTGGGGCTGATGTGGAGGGAATATTTTTTGGACAACGTGATGGAGTGCATCAGTCGATCTCCGTGGTGCTGGAGGGGTTGGATCCGGCGTGATACCCAACATTGGACCAAGTCGGATCCCTTCAGTCCTTTGTGTTTTATCAGATATTCAGTCCGCCTCTTGGCAAGAAGCAGATCGTCACTAAGAGCCAGGGCAGTCTTTTCCCAAGAAGCTTGAGGCGTGGCAGCTCCGTTGATAAAAGCCGGCAAAGCACTGGCTTTGCCGGGAGCAGGGACATCCTTGTGTTAAAGAAAGTGGTTGGCCATTGCTTGACCGAGTCACTGGCTAGAATCTTAGGATAGGCACGATCGCGCCTAACCAAAAAAGTAATTGTACCGGTAATATAAGGAATACCGGCTATGATAGAATTTCTTCAGACATAGAAATAGTACCGAAATAGAGTAAGACTTGGCCTAATGCCGATATATCCCTCGCACAAGGCCGCATAGGCGCTCATCTCTAAAATGGATTTGGGGGGAAGGTGGTGAAGCTGAACACCATAGTGATCTATTACCTCGGAAAAGAAATCCGAGGGAGGGAAGGACAGACCTCTGTCGAGGTGGGTGCCGAAGTGCACCAGCTCGTCGGCGCGCGGTTTGG
Organism: Avena eriantha; assembly: GCA_910589775.1. Taxonomy (NCBI): domain Eukaryota; kingdom Viridiplantae; phylum Streptophyta; class Magnoliopsida; order Poales; family Poaceae; genus Avena; species Avena eriantha. The sequence continues at coordinate 319,551,610 of OU342745.1, read as the reverse complement.
GGATGGTTTTGCCAGAACCGCTATGCCAGTCGCCGGCGCGGAGGAGCCCTTCAGTCTCCACGCCACGGAGCTTCTCGTCGTCCAGCAGGCAGGGGATCCAAACCCCACGGTTACTTTCCTTCTCTGCTGCCGCCGTCGCCGCTGCCGCAACCAGGCTGGATGATGAAGACGAAGTCATTCTTCCGGTGCGCCGGTGACCTTAGATGGGCGGTGTTGGGCGTTTGGGAAGCAGGGGAGCTCTGTGCGCGGGGGAGATTTGGAGGAGAAGAAACGGCAAAGGGGACAGGTGAAGAAAGGAGAAGGAGAATCCTCACCCCTTATATCCACCTAATCGCGCCAAGATTCATGCAAATGGTACTGTGTAACCGCCACGCGTCGTGGAAGGAACTGGGAAGGACCCACGCAATGATTACATCGCCCCAGTCTCCGCGTATGCATTGAAACGGCGCCTCGGTTCCGCGAACGACGGACCCACCAACGGTCGTGCTGACAGGATGTTCGTCAGATGACGTGACTTGACCATGACCAGTGTCAGGTGACGTCAGAGACCAAGTTTTGGCTTAGTTTGAAAATCAAGCTAGAAAATCCGAGTAACATGTTGATAGGTCCGACTTATTTTTAAGACCCGGATCATATTTTTTGTTGTGAAGTTTCAGGAACCCTTCAAAATTCTGCAAGCCAAAGATCAAGCTAGCCGATGATGAATCCGACTTTGGATCTTGGAGGCCTCTGGGGGCTACTGTTGGGGATATACTTTCCGAGTATCCTCACAGTTCCTCACTGACCAGGGTGGCCCACTTTGGGTTAGAGCTTTGCTTCACGGGCGGCCCAGTCAGGGAGAAAAAGACGGAGTCCAGTCTGGCTACGGGAAGACCCAGAAGACTTACCGACTTAGGCCCATAGTATTACTTGTAGTTCAAGATGTACTTTGTAACCAACTCTTAGTCGTAGCCAGACAGATGTCTCCTATAAACCCTAGGCCGGATATCTATATAATCCGTCCTAGGGAGAGCCTTTAGGGCAACACCTTAATAGTCTACAATCTCAAACTCGCACAGGCGAACCCTTGTAACCCATATCCGGCTCTGCCGTATTACTGGATTTCTAGCAGGAGTAGGATCCGTCCAAAGCCGGTGGATTCGAACCTGGGTAAACTTGTGTGCTCACCGTCCCGGAACACCATACATCTCACACCCCTCTCTTCCGCACGCCTCGAGGACCCCCTCATGGCGTACTTGTCATCAATCCGACGACAAATGCTACATAGGTAGATATGGTGGACACTGCTAAAAGTAGCTTGGTTTAAGGGATTATGGATGTTTGTAAGAAATGCTAGCAAAAGGGAGAAAGTTGAGCACTAAGAAAAAGCATGCAAAAGTGTCCATAGTAATTCACATTTACCAAGATGCAAAATAAACTTGGAGTAATACAATAATGATGTAAATGAGATCTATCGCCATGCGTGACACCTATACTACCATTGATTCAAGAATAAACAATAAAACAAAGTGTGACAAGATGCATAACTTTATATGTGACTATTCTTCCCTTTTCCCTTTCTTGTAACATGCCTCCAATTTCTTTTACTTATACAACAACTTTATTGATAATGGTATTGATAACATGAAATGATATGCAAACTTAACATAAAAGTAAGATACATACGCTCAAAGTTTATGCGAAAATCTTATGTTGCTCAAAAAACAAAGTTTAGAAGTTGCAAACCATGAGTGTAATAGGTCTAGTGGGGTGCCTTGGGCATCCCAAACTTATGGTTTTCACCATCTTTGGATATATCTTGGTGCGGTGTTCCTCCATTCCATGTGCAAAAACTTGAACACAAAATATTCTCCCATTTCTTTTCTACGAGGTGACATTATTAGTGGCATAAAGATATAGTGCAAGCTGTCATAGAATTCCCAAATGATTTTTGGTATGAGATTTCTAGAGAGTATATTAAGTTTACAACATTAATATCAAAAGATTCATATTAAATCCTATTGACACAAAATAATGACTTAAACAATAAAAGAGCAAATCTGTCCAGAAAAATAGCAACTCTAGAACGTATTTTTCGCCTACTTAGACATATCAGGAATTTTTTATGACTTTTTTGAATATAGAGGATGAGAATTTGCAACTTTAATTTAAATATGAGCTCAATTAGAGTTAAATAATTCTGTAAGGAATTTTCATCGTAAACAACATCATGCAGGAAACTGAAACTCCTAATAGTTCTATCAACTTTAAACATCCAAATGGGTAAAACTTGGTACTTTGTTTTTAGAAAATATAAAATAAACTTAAGACTATATTTTAACGTATAATAAAATTTCAAAAACAAAAAGGCAAATAGAAACATGGTTTCAACAACCAAACAAAAGAGAACATGCATGAAGGTAAAACTAAAACACGAGCTTGAGATAGTAGTATTTGATATTACTTGAAGGAAGAGGGGAATGCGTGGGCATACCCAAGCTTGTGGTTTTGCTACTTATTTTCCTCTACTCCTTTCTCATCACATCATGTTTTCATTTCAAATAAATATATTTACATCTCCATGATACTTTAGTTCCTACAAAATACTTAGTTCTCCATACAAATGATATAATAGTTTCAACTAAGATGCAATCTCTAGTAATTATTAGGAAAACATTCAAGAAGCAAATATGTACATAAAAACACTCTTTTTTTATTTTGTTTTATTATGTGAGAAGTTTTAATGATATGTACTTTGCAATGGTTCCATTGGCATGAACAACACATGCTCAAGGTCGACCCCAACTTCTCCATTACTTTTCAAAATTTTATTTTTATTCAAACTTCTAAACAAATTGTTAGATAACAATATATAAACTTGTTTTACATGTTAATATTATACAAAGGTGTTCTCAAATTGAATAGTATATGAAAGCATAAGGAGCACACCACAAACATGAAACCATTAACTTTTAGGGATTTCTATTTTCGTGTCCCTGGTTCGTTAGTTGTACTCACTTTTCCCCAGGCGCTTAACTTTTCCTCACTTTTTCCCATCCCCTTCTCGGAAACTCATCAAAGAGCTCGAATGACAGCTGTCGTTAGGTTGACCATTGGTTGACGTGTGGGGCCGCATGGTGTGGGACCACATGGGGCCGGTTGGTCAGGAACGTGTTATGTTGACGTGTGGGGCCATGCCATGTGGGAATGCGTGGGGCCGGTTTGTTGGGAACGCGTTATAGGGACGTGGTGTGGGACCATGTGCGGCACGTTTGGTGGTTACGTGCGTCCTGTCGCCTAAATTGGAAGTTTTCTTTTTTGTTATTTTTATGATTAGCCTATTTAAGAGCGCATTTCCCCCTCTCTCTCGCTAATAGTTGTGTTTTTCCCCAAAAAGGTTGCGAATCTAGAGCATCTTCTCTCTTTATTCATTGTTCCTTTTGGTCCTCGTTTTTCCTAATCTGGTAGCAAATCTAGAGCAGCAAATCTAACCAGCACCATAAATGCATTTAGTAAACAAAGCAGATGTAGATAAAGCAGCTAATATAGGATATATAGCAGATGTAAATAAAGCAGCTAATATAGGATATATAGTATGGTACTTAACAAGGTTCGACAATTAGGCTGCTCAGCAGTAACAGCGGACAAGTTCAACAGAGACAATACAAAAGAAGCTGCTTTATAGCAGTAGTAGCACAAGATCAGTGGCCCCTCATGGCCTCTGCCAGGAGGGCCTTCGCCTCCTCCACTTCTTACTGCCCAGTCCCTTGACCTTGGGCTCCTTGGGCTTGATCGGGGGAATGCAACCCTCCTCGATGGCCACGTCCTGGAGGTTGCAGAGGTGAAAACCGAGTGCCTGGTGCTTGGCTCTGAAGCTGTGGATGTTCATGGACTCGCCGCAGGTCTTCACATCGTTGTCATGCTTCACGAGGGAGTTGAAGTCTGTGGCGTGGAGCCTCCTGGTGCAGAAGGGGCACATGTAGATGTCGTTGGCGAAGAAGTTGTCATACTGGTCGGACTTCAGCCTCCTCGGCACCTGATGAGTCTTGGTGTCCTTGGGCTCATCGCTGCTGCATACGTCACTGCTATCCTCCTATTGGAAAAATAGTAGAGTGCAATAAGGACATGATTGAGATACCTTGATTATCGGGATTGGTTATTTGCATATTGAACCGATTGAGATCCCCTGATTATTCCCTAATCACCATATCTCAAACCAAATCGAATACTGATCCCAACTACAGATCGGCGCTAGTACTAACTAGGGAATCCCTTAACTACAACTCGGAGGACAAATAAAATAGGATTGAAATACGAACAGGGGGATTCATCAAAATACGAGATCTAACACAAGAACATTAGCTACTATAAAAATACCAAGCATCCAACGATTGAAAATACGAACAGCCGAACCCTAATAACATACGATATAGCATCCAATGATGGGAATGGGGGAAGAACAAGGGAAGGGGAGAAAAACCTAGTTACCTCCGACCATGGGTCAGCGATGCTGGTGTCATAGGGGTTCTCAGGCCTGATGTAATCCTCCTCCTCGTAGGGATCCCAGCTGAGCGGGATCTACCTGAGACCAGCGGGGGCCTCCTCGCCGGTGGCTATGGCGGAAGCCGGGACGGGGGTCTAGACATCGATGGCGGCTGCCTTTGATGCCTCAACGAGAGCCTGCACGGGGACGAGGGCCTCCTCACCGGTGGCCTTAGAGGCGACGATGGCCACCGCTCCATTCTTCTCCATCGCCGGCGTGGTTGGGGTTTTCTTGGGGGTTTGCAGAAGGTGATGGGATAGTGGAGACGGTTGCGTGAGTGAGCGAGTGAGTGATGAGTGAGAGTGAGAGTGAGGAGGCCTCTATAAAGGTGAAGGGAAGGGACATTTTGTTACACCACCGTGCACCGCGTAACCGCATACACTACTGCACCGTGCATGGCCACACGTGTCCGCTACCGCCCCATGCACCGCGAAATGCGTACCGTGCGTCGCGTTTTTTCTCGCGTGTCTAACCCTGGCGACTTAGTTGTGCTTAGTTATACCCTCGAGTGTAACACTAGCAGTTTGGTTGTACTCATTTTTTCCCTCCAGTACTAACACTGTCGTGTGCAATATACTCAGTTTTTACCCTCCGATGGCTGGTCAACAGAGAGTCAACGAATGGGTTTTAGCTAGCTAATTGAGTCAATTTCATGCACAACAAATTCAAAAAGATCAAAACATAGTGGCATTTACCTAGGGAGTCTTATTATATGACCTTCCACCATAAGAAATGTATAGAAATCAAGTTTTAACCTAAATCACCACTTCTCAAATCACCTACTACCTATGAAGGTTCATGGCTTTCTACTCAAGCCTCTTCCAAAAACATCCCTCCCCAAAACATAGTTGATCTGAATGAGGTAATAATTGTCAAACTGGTGTATATTTGAATTGCAAATAGTTTGATGTATGCTAAGATGTATTTTATTGTATAAAAGACGCAGTTTCCATTTTTTAAATCTCTTTCTATTTTCTATTTGAATCCCTTTATTAGTTTTGCCCTTGGTTTTTAAGTTCTTCTCAATTTTGCCCTTGGTTTTTAAGTTCTACTCAGTTTTCCCCTCTCTCTTAGTCACAAACTCTCACACATGTACTCATCTTGGTTGCTACGCTCTGATTGGTTGAGACAGTTGTCACGTGGATCGTGCCCACCAACCGTTGATCCTCTATGATCTAGCGGACAGGATAACCCCTATATCTGTCGGGAGGCACACCTCTATCCATGCAAAATAATGAGTTTGCCATCGGTACTTTAACTCCATAAACAAATGATTTTGAATATAATTTGAAGGGAAAGTGTTCAAAGGTGTATAATTTTCGTATATGCAAGTTTGTGCATTACATTCCAATCTATGAAAATGATAATCTCTCAAGATTTTCTTAGCACAACATTATCACGTATTAAGTGCGATTTCAAAGAGTTCAAATGTGTATAATTTTCGTATATGCAAGTTTATGCATTACATTCCACTCTATGAAAATGGGGGAGAAATGATAATCTCTCCAGCACATCATTATCACATACTAAGTGCAATTTCACAGTGTTCAAAGGTTTATAATTTTCGTATACGCAAGTTTATGCATTATATTTCACTCCATGGAAATGATAAATGGTCGGGATTTTATTAGCACAATATTATCATGTCCTAAGTGCGATTTAAGAGTTCAAAGGTGTATAATTTTCATATATGCAAGTTTATGCATTACATTTCACTATATGAAAATGATAATCTCTCAGGATTTTGTTAGCACATCATTATCACGTATTTAGTGCGATTTCACGGTGATCAAAGGTGTATAATTTTCGTATATCCAAGTTTATGCATAATATTTCACTCCATAAAAATGATAAACTCACAAGATTTTCTTAGCACAACATTATCATGTCCTAAATGGGATTTCACAATTTTCGAAGGTGTATAATTTTCGTATATGCATGAGGCATAAAGATTTTAGTTTAGGGATCACTTTTCATGCTCTAAAAATGGTAAACTCTCAAGATTTTCCTAGGACAACACTATCATGTCCAAATTCTAATTTGAAAGTGTTCAAGAGTTGTGTCAATTATAAACACTCTTTTACATTAAGAGTTGTATAATTTTTTAATTTGAAAGTGTTCAAGAGTTGTATCATTCTCTTATTTCTTGTACATCCATCTCCCTAGATCTCAAAGTTTAACTTTCACCTCATAGATTCACTTGATTGCAGCCGAGACATTAACTAGATAAACCAATTAAATCATCATAATGGCTCTCTGCATGCATTCTCCACAGCAAGTGCGCGCCCAATTGAGCTCCCGTGTTGCGCCAATTGATTGCCCACAGAAAGCGCCGCCGTCTAATCGGAACATTTTGGTGCGAGATCTAACCTTCCCTATGCACGGTTACCATTGTCATCCTTCATACAGGTCAACGGGACGACACCATACTACGACCAGGATGAATGGGAGGCCGAATTGAAGCTAGACAAAGGGCCACTGTCACTGGAGAAGGGCCGCTATTGCTGGAGAAGAATAAGAAAGGGGAGGCGACGGCACGGGCATGGGCACGAGGCTGGCTTGGGGGGGTCCCATCTTGCAACGCCAACCTGGGTAAGTTGTGGGTCTGGTGCTCATGTGGATAATCTATGGGTCTCATGCTGATCTAGATAAGTGGAGAGAGGTGTCCACTATGGGAAACAACTGAATGCGGCCCCACTTGTCAGCATGTAACAGCAAGGGTCCACTACGGGACCTGATAGAATGCGACCCCACTTGTCAGCATGTAACGGCGAGGGTCCACTACGGGACCCGGTTGAACACGGCCCCAGTTGTCAGCATGTAATGACAAGGTTGACGGACAGCGAGTTTCAGATCATGTGATGAGTTTCCGAGAAGGAGATGGGAAAAAGGGAGGAAAAGTTAAGAAGCTGGGGAAAAGTGAGTACAACTAAGGAACCGAGGGTACGAAAATAGAAATCCCTAACTTTTAAGCCTTACTCTCTTCCTATGCATTTGCATTTTATATATGAATAAGTAGCAGCAAATTTGTGGTAACCAATGCATATAATGTTTAGTAGCTTGCACTTTAAATAACATGGAAACATAAATACAGCCCCTATTTATTCCTCTCTCATAATAGTTGCAAGCATTAAAAGTAAACTCAACCAAAAAAATTAATAGAATTACAACATAAATACAAATCATCCAATCAAGGAGATTAGGGCATCATATATTTCTTTTATATCACCCTCATCCTCCCACATATTAGATACAATTGTTCCACATAGATTACTATCAAGCAATAAAGCATCATCATTTGCAATAGTGTAAGAAGGGGTGTTTATTGGAATTTGTGCATTGCCATTATTGTGATTAGAAGATGCATGGGTAGCTACCCATTTATTCCCGAAGTGTTTGCAGCATAGAAAACAAAAAAATCCTATGATATGAACGCCTAATTATGCTAAGATCTAATCTAGTAGATTCTAGTAACGAGTAAGGGGATAAATAGAATTTCTTACCCTCAAAGACCGAAAGCCTTTTACGAAAACTAGTTTTGTTATTGATATAGTCGATCACTTGTCGATCTCAAGATCGAGTTGAAGAGCACCGCAAACCATAAGTGCATCCATGCTCGGACACACTCTAGCTCCTGACAACCTTCATGCCCACCTCCAGTAGACCAGTGGAGGGAGTAGATAAATATTACTCCAGAGAATCCAACAGAACATGTACTCCGCTAATATGAAGCCATGAGGAAATGCTAGAGGAGGAAGAGAACCTTCACGAGGAGATGGTGCAAGTGGAGAGGAGGAGGCCTCCTTTTATAGGGGGATGCCCATGGGGCTTGGCCACTGGCCATGAAGGTGCTCCCACCTCTTCCCCTCATTCATGTGAGTGGACATCCCACTCACATAAACACCTCTTCCACTCACATGCATTTATTACCCACTAGCATAAATGCATTTTTATCTTTAAATAAAACTCTTTTATTTATTTATTCATAATTTTGTTAATTACTTTAATTAACAAACATTTGCATAAAACCCTTGCATTGTTTCGATATCATATCTGAAACCATTTTCAGCAATTTGACCTGAAACAATTCTGGTGATCATCAAAAAATTTCAACTCTAACAAAACTATTCTTAGATATGTTTTATCCACCACTTAGTGTCAGTGTACCTTAAGTGTGCCACCCTACGGTGCGCGAATGATGCAAACATGATAGAGACATTTCTCTTATCAATAATCAGCAGCAGGACCTGGAGATCCGTACTGACTCTTACACATTCAACAATAACTCTTATGATTGTGTGAACCATTAACATCGTACCCAATTCCTTTTGTCTCGCATATTTTACTTGTCCAACATCCAATCATAGGTATCAACCATACCATAGTTCGATCTCGTTATCGATAACTTAATGTGTGATACAATATCCTTGTGACCTAGTCACATGCTTGAAAGAGGTGTTGATGTGATATCACTGAGAGGGCCCTGAGTATATCTCTTCGTCATTTGGATGGACAAATACCACGGTTGATCCATGAGCCTCTACATAACACTTTGGGAATACATGTACCCACCTTTATAGTCACCCTGTTATGGTGTGACGTTTGATGTTGTCTAAGCACTCTTCCGGTGTTAGTGATTGACATGATCTCATAGTCTAAGGTTCAGGGTTACTTCGTATGTCTTTGATGTAGCAATGCAAACTTAATGAATAGATCATATTGCCATATCTACTTTGGGTGTATGTTCATCATATCATTCTTCTAATGATATGATCCTGTTATTAACAACATCCAATGTTCATGATCAGGAAACCTTGATCATTTTTTAATCAATGAGCTAGTTAAATGAGAGACATAACTATGAACTCTAGTTAGTTTATTAAACACACATGTATTAATGTTTCCGATTAATTCAATTCTAGCATGATAAATAAAAATTTATCATAAACATGGAATAAGATAATAACCATTTTATTATTGCCTCTCGGGCATATTACCTTTAGTCTCCCACTCGCACTAGAGTCAATAATCTTGTTTCTACTTGCACATTTAACACCTAGGATTTCTGTTGTTTTTCATACGTGTTGCTTGTGGTATCACAATGTCTTAACTTTGGAGCTCATCCAAATCCATCATGGAACTCTCTTCCATTACATTGTGCCACCTTAACCTATAGCCTAAATTGAGATAAACTTAATTTGTATCTTGTGACAAAACTAGTACCAATGTAATACTTTACAATGAACTATCTATCTAGTACCAATGTAACACTTTACAATGAACTATTTGTCACCTCTAGATATAGATTATATTCTTAGTTCTTCCAAATATCATAAGAATATCCTTACTATCATCCAATCATCATCTTATGAGTCACCCTTGCATATGCTCATAACTTTTAGAGCATAAGACATATCTGGATATGTACATATCTCAGTATGATTGATCAAGATATTCATGTAATTTTACTCACCAAGTGTCAAAACACTTGAATCTCGTTTCACTCACAAAGTGTCAATACACTTGAATATTGATTCAGCCTTTTCCATGCAGCAAGAACCTTTTGCGTCATTTCCATATTGAACTCATTCAACATTTCATCTATGTACATTTTGCACAACCATGTTAGTGTATCAATCTATTCGTATAGACTTTGATGTCTAATATTCTGGTTTTTCTAAGTTTTTTATTGAAATCTAATTTTAATGAAATTCTTAACCTGTGTTAATAAAAGATACATCATTTCCAATCAAAAACATGTATTCAACATAATGTATTAGAAATGTGTCGTAGTGTCCCACTTAATTTTTTGTAAATGCAAGTATCTTCATCGTTTCTGATGAAACTAAACCTTTTTACAGTTTTCATCATGGTGAAGATTCCAACTCCATGATGCTTACTTTAACTAATGAAGTTTGTATACCCTTTTAGCATCCTTTGAATTAACAAAACCCTTTGGACTGTGCCATGTACATGTCCTAGGTAACCATTCTATTGAAAGAATGTTGTTTTGTTTGTTTAACTACCATATACCAAAATTGACATATGTAGTGTTTTCTACAATAATCTGTCCAGACTAAATATCGCTATGAAAGATTGGACCTTATCGTATTCAACTCCTTGAACATTGTCGCAAACTCTTTTCTAACATGTTGACTATTTCATAGATGTGAAATATCCATGTATATTTCTTTATAGATCCAAATACTGTTGATAGGCTTCAAGTCTTTCAGGGGGTCTTCCAAGTTTAGAAACTTGGTTTCTCGTGTATGGAACTATCACGGATTTTATGGATTCTAGCCATTTGATGGGGTCAGGGATCATCATCGCTTATTTGTATGTAGTTGGTTCATCATTGTTAAATAATAATGATTCAATCTCAAATCTTACTATTTGATTATTTACCTGACCTACGAGGTTCAATAGGAACTTATATCTCTGTGGCCACAACTTTTGAGGTGTGGGATCTATGAGCATTGTGACCTCCTCCAGGACACTTTCCGGCGATGTGCTACTCAGCACATGTTTCTCAGGTTCATCAACATGTTAATCAAAGTTCTATTGTCCTCCCGCTTAACTTTTCACAAAAAAATCTTTCTCAAGAAATTTGACGTTCTAAGCGACAAACACTTTTGTCTTCGGTGTTATGGAGGAAAACCCAATGATTTTTTTGGGATAACCTACAAAGATGTGCTTATCCAACGTGGTTGTAAATATTTTACTTATGCCTAGCATACCAAAATTAAGAAAAGACAACTCGGGTTTTATCCCAAGTCATAACTCATATGAAGTCAATTCAACAGATCATGATGGTGCTCTTTTTAGTGTAAAAGAGATAGTCTCTAAAGCTTAATCTTCAAAATAAAAATGGAAATTTTATAAATGACACTTTTGATCTTACCATGTCAAACAAGGTTCGATTACATCTCCCGAACACTCCATGCTCCTACGGTGTTTCGAGAAACACAAATCAATCGAACGATTCCTAAAATCTTAGATGTTTGCTAAAATTTGTAGCTCAAATATTTTCCTTTATGATCCAATCATAAATTCTTTTTTTCTTGTTACAATGGTTTTCCACTTCATCTTGAAAGTCTTTGAACATTTTTCAAATATTTAATCCTTCTTCCTCATTAAGTAAATATACACATATATCCACTCAAATTTCTGGAGAAAGCATATGAAGTTGAAATCCAGTGCTCACGACTACACATAATGGACTATATACATCAATATGCGCAATGCCCAATAGGTTAGCATTTGAACGGAGTTTTAGTTATCACCAGGAAAGTCTCACAAGCGTAATTTGATCAAAATCAAAAACTCCAAAAATCCATCATCATTGAGTTTCTTCATGTTTTCTTTCCAATGTAATTTAAATAGTGATGTCACTCATAAGTGATATTCCAATCATTCGTCGATGATATTTTAGCATTAGTATTATGGATGTGATTTATCCAACTGAACTTGTAAGCGTTCATCCATCTATGGATTATAGTAATTATTTGAACAACCATTGTTCTCATAATAACATAAAAAAATAACAATTATTAAAACAAATCTTGAAGGCTAGGTTTGATGTCAACGAAAAACACAACACTTTATTTGTTTCCAATGAACATCATCCCATATTCTCTTGCTAGTTACTTAGGACATTGCAGTTCATGAATTGTGTTGTCCTGTATGACACTTCACACCAACCAATTTGGTATCCAATACCCAAGAACCACATTATTTAACAAGCAAATAATACACCCACAACATGTATATCATCTATATACCTAAGCTGGACATTTCTAGTCTTTTGTTTTCTACCAAATATTTTCTAGATTCTCTTTCATCATTTCCTTTCCTTTTAGAAGAATCTATCAACATCAATAGTGGTGCCATACACATGACACATAGTCCAAAGTATGTTAGTCAAATACTAATACCCTTGGATTTGCACTTTGAAGTGTATCACCATCATCAAATGTTTGGCGTTCTTCAAAAATCCATTATTTAGTAATATTTTAGCGTAGTAAACATTTGACCTACATATTTCATTCATCCTATCATGACAACTTTCATGATCAAGCTACTATAGCCTATAAGGATGAATTGTGAGTATAATGTTAGTTCCCAACACTTTTGGGAGATTAGGACGCTTAGCGTCTCCAACATTCAAAAATTCCAAAGGGATATGTTGAGATGTATGCATCAAGGTTAGGATTTGTTCTCCCGGGTGACGGGAAGATACACAGGGCCCATTCGGTGAGATTACATCCATAATGTTGCAACATGAGACTAGGTCACAAGGATGGGATATCACAGGAACAAGTAAAGAAGCACTTGTTGGTAATGAGATTGACAAGGTATAAAGATATCAATGATCAGACCTCGTACAAGTCAAGTATTGAAGTAACAAAGGGAACTTGAATCAACGTTTATGGTTCAAACGGCATTGATATCATGGAATGCACGTGGGTCATTATGGGCATCCTGATCCCGCTAATGATCATTGATATGAGAGGTGTCTCGATCATGTCTTTAATGTTCCCGAACTGTAGGGTAACACACTTAAGGGTTCGATGATGCTTGGATATCGTTTTGGAATCATCAAAATCACAGGAAGACAGAGAAGAGAAAGTTGGAAGTGTTCCGTGAGAGAACCAGAATTGATCTGGGAGGACCGAAGGAGTTCAGAGTGAACCAAAAAGTGTTTCGGTTCAAAAGGGATTTAATAATATGTATTTTATATTAATTGTTGGAATTAATAATAAAATAATATTTTAAATTTGGAATGGCAACTTCCCTAATGGGCCAAATCCCTAGAGGGAAAAGTCCCAAGAGGGAGCCGCCCCAAGAGGGAACCGCTGCCTAGATCTAGGCGGGGTGGGGCACCCCGACCACCGGCCTCCTTGGGTCGCGCATGGGGCCCGCCCTAGCCTGAACGGCCGACCCTACCCTATGGCATGCGCCTCCTCGTCCTCCCTTGGTTTACTCCCACCCCGGGACTTTAAAGGATGGGGTGCCCTCTTTTCCCCTATATAAGAAGGTCTATATGAGAGGGAAAATGACAACACAATATTCTCTAAGGCAATTTCCTTAGGGATATTCTCTCTCTCCTCTCTTACCACTGTGGACCAAAGTAAGGGATGCACGAGTAGGATACTGCTTCTCTACAATAGTCGTTGTGCTACGGTGATTCCGGCTAGAAGATCTACTTCTACATCCTGGTTGGATCAGGGAGAACGAAGGTCATCGTTGAGCACCGGATGTGTGCTAGAGTATGGGGTGCTACCACTTGTGGCACCTGGACTGTCGTGCAAGGAACTGGGGTGACTTGCGAAGAGCTTCCCAACCTCGAAACAATCAGAAGAAGAAGCAGCCACTGAATCCAGAGGAAATCACAATCCAATTACCGTGAGGTCGTCTACGAGTACGACTACATCATCCATGTTCCCCACGGAACGTTAAACACTTTCGGCCTACATGGGTATGTTACAAAAACTCTTTCCGTTACAGCAATATTCTTAGATAGATCCTGGAAATTGGTGTTGCGTAGCTAAGAATTTTTTGTTTTCTGCTACGAACGCCTTCAGTGGTATGAGAGCCGATCTATGCGTAGTATTGCTTGTACGGTTAGATCACATGTTGATTGTGTGGGCATTGATTCTATAGTTGTTACCCTCTCACGTGTATTTGTTCATATCGCATCACTATTTGATCAAGCAGACCGGACCGACTTTACGTGAGACTAGTTCCACACTCAACATATGGCTTGTACCACATAAGTGGCTAGCATGTGTCTATCTCTATTTTAGTAGTTGATATGGCATTTGCAACAAAGGGCCCCGAGGAGGGTGTCGTAGAGACAACTGTTTGATCGATGTTGTGGTTGGAAGTTCATACGTAGAAACGGTTCTGTTGCAAAAGCCTAACAACCACGTAAAACTTGCAAAATATAAAGTAGAGGCATCGAACTTTATTTTATAGGAGGCATGCGATTTTATATGGTCATAGTCGCACATAAGGTAAAGTAGGTTTCTTTACTATTGCTAAGTTGTATAGTAATAGTCATCGTATCGATGGACGGCCAACTGGTGGCGTCGTGGACTTGACGTCGGTAGGAAAGATGGAGATCATGCTGGAACGCTCGATGTAGATCATGGCGCATGAAGAAAGGACCATATCATATCACTATAAATTGCATGTGATGTTAATCTTTTATGCATCTTGTTGTGTTTTAGTATTATATACTCAACGGTAGTATTATATAAGATGATCCTTTTATACATACCAATAAAAGTGTTCTCCCATTAGTGTGCACCACCAAGAAAGTCCATCATTATGGAGCAGGCCATGATGACTGGGTGCAAACATATCGATATTCGTATACGGTGGGTGTAAGCCATGTATGCACTGCAACACGCTAAGGTTAAATTGGCGAGCCTAGCATGTATAGACATGGCCTCAGAACACAAGAGATTGAAAGATCAAGCATGAGTCACATGAAAGATGTGATTGACACTATGTTGTCCACCTTTGCAGCTATATCATCGTCCATGACGATCGGGGATGGTGTAGTGAATTAGGATCGTGAAATCACTAGAACCGTCCAAGGCATGACAGTTTTAGTGGGAGATCAATAAATAACTTGATTATAAATTAAACTCGTATTATGAACTTAGTTTAAATGTCTTTGTAAATATCCTTGTAGATCATGGCCTATCCTAGTGAGTTTTTTGACCATGGGATTTTCTTGCATGATGTGAAACTTAAAGTAGACAGGTCAAACTTCATAGATTGATACCAACGCCAAAGGGATATCCTCAATATAAATGATCTTCTCTACGTGATACAAGAACCACTAGGAGATTGTTCCTATGACTCCATGGATGAGAGAGAGAATGATGATTATCATGCTCATTGTGGCATCTCAATTGTCGTCCAATGTGTTATTGTCCATTCGATGGGGGCTGAGTTGTGACTGCGTTTCTTCAATACCGATGCATACGAGATGGTCGATGAGTTGAAGGTGCTCTTCGCATCGCAAGTCAGGTTTATGAAGTATGATTTGCTGGATGAGCTTCTTCCAATCAAGATGGACAAATACGCCTGCTTGGAGAATTGCTTAGCAATAATGCATGATCTTCATGAACACCTCACATGCGATGTGGACTACTTAATGACATACCACTTTGTGATAGATGGGGTGTTGCGCTCCCTTCCTCTCAGCTACAAAGATGTCATCATGGGCTATATCATGAGAGATGAACCATTCACCTTTCATGAGTTTGTGACAGAGTTGAGTAGGCTCAATTGTAGTGGATGTCATGGATGAAGAAGGGATATATTGGATATACAAGTTAACAATGTTATTCTTGTAAACACTTGTAGTTTACAAAATATTGTATACTTATTCAGTTTTATGAAAAATAGGACCTTCTGCTTGAGAATTGCTGGAAGAAATAAGGTGACGTAGCATGGTGATGACAAGCAAGATAGTTGATGGCCGATGTTACTCCTTCCCTTCACGTCTGCCATTTGGATTAGTGGATTTGAATAAAGTTTGTAATCGTTGTGTGTGAACTTTATTAGTGTGTCTTCCTTTAGTGAGACGGTTATTCATATGAGTAACTGATAGGCCAGTTACACTATTCTAATGAATAATATCTTTTGGGTTAATTATTGGTTTGCCACTATAGGCTGCCATATGCTCAGTTTTGCCACTAGCATGAAATGGTGCTCAGTTTTACCACTATCTCGGGCGCAGCTACTATGGCAACACCAACAGGCCAGTATAAATGAGCATAACAAATTCAAAAAAAATAAAAAGCCTGCGCACATAGTTTTCTTATGTCATATACTAACGATTCAAGTTGATAAACAAGGTCTACATACATTTAAATGAAAAATTCATGAACAAGTGTATACATGAATTTTTTTTGTTTGAATGTATGTAGACCTTGTTTATCAACTTGACTCGTTAGTATAAGACATAAGAAGAGTATGTGCGCAGGTTTTTTTTTGAATTTGTTATGCTCATTTAAACTGGCCGGTTGGTGTCACCATAGTAGCTGCGCCCGTGCTAGTGGCAAAACTGAGCATGATTCCGTGCTAGTGGCAAAACTGAGCATATGGTGGCCTCTTGTGGCAAACCAATAATTAACCCATATCTTTTATGGTCACATTATGAATGTGAATGAATTGTCCTTATTTTAATCTCAATGATAATAATTTAAGTATTTATAAAGAATTAGAATCTAGAAAGATATCCGAAGCTTAATAATGAAATCATTAATGAATGACACTATTGTTTAAGTCATGTTGGTGAGAAGTGCATGTAATAGTTTCATACTGATGAAAAGTGAAGTATTTAGATACTAAATCTTTTGACATGCAAAATCATGCTTCGATGTGCAAAATGACTAAAACTCTATATTCTGGTAATATAGTTATATGTGAAGGATTGTTGCATATCATATATGTTGATGTATTGTATTTCAAAAAAATAGTGGAAATCATTATTTCTTAAACTTCATCGCGGATTTAGGTGAATATGTGTATTTATGAATCAAACATCTGAAACTATCTGAGTTGTTCAAATGATTTTGGAATGAAGAAGGGTATTAAATTAACAGGAATACAAAATCTCTACGATTTGATCGACATGACTAAGTATTTACATTACGTTTTGGCATAAAATACTTGTGAAAGATGTTCCCATAAATTGCGATGATTTGACACTTCCAAGTATATTGATATGTCTAAACATCATAATCATGTTGTATTGGATACATATGATCTAAAATTATCTCTTACCGGTTTACCATTATTATTTAGAGTTAGAGATCAAATAGCAAACACTCATTTTAAATATAAGGAACATCTAAATATTCGTGGAAACAACAACATAAGACTAATGAAATGTGCGGGTTTCTAGAGGTTTACATAATTCAGAGTCGTGAAAAATATGTAAATCTTTGTAGAGTATTCTTAGGCAACTATGAATACGTCTTCCACAAACTAGAAGTCAAACTTGTTGTCGCCCGGTACATTGTTTTCAAGAAAGAGTTTCTCGATGAAGGTGTTAGTGGAAGAAAGTGAAAGAATAAACAAATGGTTGACCTTACCTCCAGATTGTCGAGTGGTGCAACGAAATATATTTCGGGAACAAAACTCTACAAGTAGAGGAGAAACTAATGATAATGATCATGACATTTCAGCCAGTACTTTTACTAAAGAAAGTAGGATTCAAGAATGCATTCTCCAAATTTGCAAAATTATAACATTGAGTCACTTGTCGTGTCATTAGAACAAGACATACCTATGAACTACAAAGAAGCAATGATGGATCTAAGTACGGGAAATGACTAAGAGTTATAAAAATCCTATATTAAGTTACATTTAAGATTACAAAGTAATTTGTTACTTGATCTTATTAAGTAAGGACGTTACTTGATCTTTTCCAATTAACTACAAAGTCATATGGGATAAATTAAACTTAAAGGAAGACATAAAAGCTCGTGTTTTGAAAAATTCAAATAAATGACTACGATATGTACTGATGCTTAAAGTCTATTTGGTTTACACCAACAATTACTCCAATTTTTATAATTGGTAGAAGATCGTAAAAACTGTGTGTTCTTCAATGACAAGATTGAAGAAGGGTTGTAATTTGTACACCAAGCAGAGTTTTGTCAAATGGATACTAGTGTCTCGTAACTGGAATTCTTGAGTTGATGGATGATCAAGGAATTTTGGAATCACCAAAATATTGAGAGGACCTATGTTTACATGAGTTTGAGTGGGAGCTAAATAGCTTTTCTAAATCTTAATATGTAGATGACACATTTTGAGTGGGAGCTAAGTACGTATCCTGAATCAAATGTGTGGATGGCATATTTGAGTAGGATCATGACAACATTCTTATATATGTTGATCAAATATGATGAATGATGTAATTGGTATTAATGATATCTAAGTTAGTAAATATTCTATGGATGAAGTTTGAACAAACTATTAAACATGGAAAGCTATCGTGATAGGTTGAATCATTTAATAAGCTCTATTGTCAAAATGTTTCTTAATTAATTTATAGAAAAGTTCATAATATCTATATGATATTCTGAATAAGTTCAGAATGGAAAAAAGCAAAGAAAGAAGTTCTTACTTGTGAAATTAGAAGAAAAAATGAGTTAATCTCGGTACGGATGATACGTTGCAAACGTATCTATAATTTTTAATGTTCCATTCTTGGTTTATCTACTTTCTTATGTTTTGTCCACACTTTGGAGTACTTTTCATATGATTTCTTGGACTAACCTATTAACAAGAGGCACAGTGCCAGCTGCCTGTTTTCTGCTGTTTTTGGTTCCAGGAAAGTCATAAAATGAATATTCTCGGAATTGGACGGGACAAAAGCCAAAGTCATTATTTTACTGAGGGACACCTCGAGCCAGAATACGAGAGGAAGAGGGGCTGGGGCCTAGCCACACCACCTGGCCGTGCGGTCTGGGCCTGGCCGCGCCAGGGGTGGTCTGGCCGCCCCAGACACCCCCTCGGTCTCCCTCTTCGCCTATAAGATGCCTTCTGACCTAAAAACTCAGGGGGGTCGACGTTTTTTCAGAAGGAGTTCCGCTCCGCCGCCACCACCAGATTCCACAAAACAACACCAGAAACTCCGTTCTAGCACCCTGTCGGGATGGGGAATTGGAGGAGATCATCGCCATCATGATCACCATCGCTTCTCCATCGACCATCCATGTTTCCCCCATTTATGAGTGAGTAATCCCCCGCTGTAGGCTATGGGGATGGTAGGGATTGGATGAGATCGTTCATGTAATGGCATCGGATTGTTAGGGTATGGTGCCTAGTATCTATTATTAGTGCTTTTTGACTTTGCTGCGACTTGTTATGCTTAATGCTTGTCACTAGTGCCCAAGTGCCATGATTTCAGACATGAACATGTTATTGATTCATTATGATAGTATTGTTTATGGTCTTACCTGCAAGTTGTATACACACATTGTTGTCTGGAACCAATGGCCTTGAAGTGACAGAAATCGGGATAACCGGGGGGAATGGCTTTGATGTGAAGATCACATGTGTTCACGGAGTGTTAATGCTTTGCTCCGGTGCTCTATAAAAAGGATCACCTTAATTTCCAGTAGTTTCCTTGAGGCCCCGCTGCAAATGGGCTTGCAGGAAAAAATATGTTGTGCAAGTTCTCATTGCGAGCATGTATGACTATATATGGAACACATGCCTAGGATTATCTAGTACTTGGATGTTTTATCTTATTTATCTGTAATTGCCCTATGTTTTGATTGCTATGTGAATTGTCTTGTCCATGCAACACCCGTCCATCCATCCCTATGCCTACCGCACTCGAATCCTACTGTTTACTGCTATTGTTACTACTGTCTTTACTTTACTACTGATGTTACTTTGCTACTCCTACTACAAAATTGTTGCTACTGATAAAATGATGTGAGCAAGATTGTTTCCAGGTGCAGCTGAATTGACAACTCAGTTGTTAAGGCTTATAAATATTCTTTGGCTCCCCTTGTGTCGAATCAATAAATTGGGTTTCACTTCCCTCGAAAATACTGCGATACACCCCCTATACTTGTGGGTCATCAAGACTATTTTCTAGCGCGTTGCCGGGGAGCATAGCTTTATTTATCAAGTCCACTTGGAATCACTATTGTTCAAGCTTAGTTTATTTCCGGTTTTTGGCTTGTTTCTTTATCAAAAATACAAAAAAAATTAGTTCCTACTCTAGTTGTTATTTTCGTTGGTCTGTTATTGTCTTGCTTTATCATGCTTTCTATCAATGGTTGTTTTCTTTGAAACTGAATCTTATGGGCAAGGTGGGTTCAAGGAAGATCAAAAATATTATTATAAGGAACACCGCTTGTCACAAAAAGGGAAACACTTATGGGAACAAATTGATGAATTGTATACCATTGCTAGAAACGTGTGCTCTACTTATAATGTTACTTATTGCTTTGATAGATCTTGTTGCTGTAAGAGGTATAAACACCTCCCTTTTCAATGTGATTATAATGATAGTGTTACCATATCTTCTTATGTTAAAGGAAATTATGACTTTTATGATGTGGAACAAATTGAAGAATTTATTGCTTGGAAGGGTGCATTTGAACTTGCTAGTTTGCTTGAAAATATTGATGATTCACCTTATAAATATGAGGTTTATGATATACTTAGATTTTGCTTTGATAATTACAAGGAAGAAAATGGCTATATTCTTGAATATATTAATAGATGCTTTCCACAAATGGAAGAGACTAATGCCTTGCAGGATCCTATGGAAGAAGAAATTGATGAACCTGAAAGCTCATTAGATGAAAAAGAGGAGGAGAGTGATGAACAAAAGGAGGAAGAATGGATTAGCTACCCATGCCTACCTTCTAATGAGAGTAACTCTTTATCCCTTACATTATTTGATTGTCCCTCATGCTTACCAAAGGAGGATGAATGTTATGCTCGTGTTATCTGTGATAATCCTTTATTTGTGCCTAACTTTGATACGCATGGTACTAAAGAGTTTTGCTTAGAAATTGTTTATGATAAAGCTCTAGACGATGGTCCTATATTGAATGATCAGTCATCGTGTTATAGAATTGTTAA
Source organism: Avena eriantha (assembly GCA_910589775.1). Classification (NCBI taxonomy): domain Eukaryota; kingdom Viridiplantae; phylum Streptophyta; class Magnoliopsida; order Poales; family Poaceae; genus Avena; species Avena eriantha. The sequence goes on along the minus strand of OU342745.1, from coordinate 319,530,447 downwards.
AAGTGGGTTTGAAGGTTTTAATCCCACTATTTTTGAGCTTGATAAAAATTATGTTTTTGTAGAACATGAAAAGCATGATTTATGTGATAGTTATATTGTTGAGTTTATTCAAGAGGCTACTGAAAATTATTATGAGAGAGGAAAATATGGTTGTAGAAGTTTTCATGGTATTGAAACAGCTCTCTATGTGCTGAAATTTTTGAATTTACTCTTGTTTTATCTTCCTATGCTTGTGACTTTGTTCTTTGCGAATTTATTTGCATACAAGATTCCTATGCATAGGAAGTGGGTTAGACTTAAATGTGTTTTGAATTTGCTTCTTGATGCTCTCTTTTACTTCAATTCATATTTCTTATGTGAGCATCCTCTCAAACTATCATGCCTAACTTAAAGGCGTTAAAGAAAAGCACTTATTAAGAGATAACCCAAAAGTTTTAGATGAGTCTTGGAAGTTATTCCGGATGTGGGCATCCCAAGTACTCCGATAGTGCATCAAGGTCCCTCTCAAAGATCAGCTGGCCTTCGTTGCCCAACTGGTAGAACTTGTTGAACTGAGTCTCCATCTATAAGAATTAAGGATGAGAAAGTTAGTGAAGTCATCAGGTGTGTCAAATACTTATGTAGTAATGTAAGAATTTGGAGGAACATGAATTTTTTTGAGAGAAAGAATTCCCAAGGGTAAGAGAGGAAATAGTTTTCATAAATACTCGCTTTGGTTTTTGAAGCTAAGTTTTTGTTCGGACGTCCATTCTAACTAGGGTCTCCTATGATCAGGATGGCTCTGTTACCAACTTGTCAACACCCGGATTTTTAATCCCAGATGCCTGTTATGCCAAACATCACAATCCCAGGATTACCATTTTTGCGAGACATAACAGATTGGATATCACAGTACATCATCCATTACAAACCATAATAAGGTCTTACACGAATAAAGGATCTCATGATCCAGTCTTAATACAACAAGGAGCGGAATAAAATAATAAGCGTAGAGGTGGGGTCCATCTTCAAGGTCACAGACAATGCTGACGATGGAAGATAGTCCTAGTTATCATAGCCGTCTTGCTGTCCTTCATCTTCGTAGTCTCCTTCATAGTTTGGCCATAGGAATAGCCAGGTACAAAAGCCATGAGTACTCTTTAAGTACTCGCAAACTATCACTAACAAGTAAGGTAGTTCTAGTAGGACTGCTGACTCTAAGTTAATTTGTAAAGTTAAGTTTGAAACCTAAGCTGAGTTCAGAAACAAAGAAAGATAAAATAAAGTTTGAAATCACCTAAGTGGGAACTTAATAGTCATAGTCACAACTCTGTTGTGGTCAAGTCATGTCACAATCCATTTCATAAGTTGTTTTGAAAACATCTGATAACAGAACAGTATGGCCACTCCAACTATCCATAACCGCGGATGCGGCTATTCGAATAGTTTGACACTCTGCAGAGGTGGTACACTTTCACCACAAGATTCGATACATCTGTCAGGGATAACCCTGAATCATCATACTTAGTATATGCAGATAATCAAACATAACCTTTCCTTTACACACCCTAGTATAAGCACCTCTCCTATGAGCATGGCCTCCCAACCATGACCATCTGTCATCTTGGGCACTGCATAGGTGGACAACATTGAGAGTTAGCCTTATCTCAAACCTCTTTCACGAGGGAACTAATACTAATGCATATAAACTTCCGGCTAAGCCTTACACAATTCAGGTATTGTGGCTGTATGGTAAAATTGGAATGGTATCGCATCCGAACCCAACCATCAGTTTTGTAAAAGGGCTAAGGCTCATGCCTCAACATTTTCATCATCATAAACCATGGGGGTTTCTCAACACATTTCAAAACATCTCAATAGAATGACTCATCATTCCAAGGTTTTCACAAGTCATTTTCACCAAGTACTCCCATCTAAAGTGACTCAAGTTTTAGTTTAGCTCTAAACTACTAAGTTAAGAGTGTTCACTAATGTCGGATGCTAAGGTAAATCTCATGCCATAGAATGACATCTAAGTTTATCTAGATAGGTCAAGTTTTATACTTTTTATGCTACCTTCAAACAAGTAAAGGATTTTGGTAAAGTAAAGAAAGTAAAGCTTGTAAATAGAATTTGGAGTAGGTGTAAGTAAAAGGGCATAACCAAAGCATGCCTAATGCATTTACTTAGGTTATCTAGTTTGCAAGGTCTAGCTTGCATTGTTAATGATGGCTTGCCTTGTGTAGTGCAGTGGTTGAAGTTTTCTTCCTCCTCCTCTTGGTAGAACTCCTCCTCCTCGAAAGCTCGGTCGGTACTATCGTCTATAAATACATACGGGATACACAATCACCAAACAAAGCTTAACTAGTCTAATTAGCACACTAAGGCACAAATTTGATTATCTATTATCATCACAAGCATCACAAGGTTTAATTAACTAGCTTCCTTCTTTTTATTTGAGAAAAGTAATTTCTACTCATTGAAATTAACTAAGATTTAATATTCTCCAATTAAAATATGGGATCATGTGGACACATGTCATCACCACATATTCTAACATATGGGAATGGGATTTAAATGTTGGATCACATTTTAATAAGTTTAAGTTGAATATTTAATGATTTAAAGTGACTAGAAATGCCTATATAGCATTATTTTGGTACTAGTCCAAAGTCACTGCATGCAAACCTTAATATTATTACATATGCAGATAGTTATGGTTAAATGTGATTTTTGAGAGTTGGAATCAACTCAAAAGCTATTATGATTGATTTTAGAAAAATGTTTGAATGTGCAAATGCTTCTGTCTTGTTATTTTTACTAGGAGAGATCTCTAACTCTAAATGATTTAAATCCAACGGTCTTGGATGGATATTTTCATTACATTTCCAACAAAATTGGAATCCCTCCATTTGGATTTGTAAAAATCTTTTAATTGATTTTTGAACTAATGGATAGAATTGATTTTAAGTCTAAATAGAAAAACCTAATTTGAATTAAGTGGGTCAGCGCGGGAAACTAAATGGGCCGGCCGAGTAACGCTCAGCGGCGTAGAGGGCGACTGACCAGGGGGGTCCACCTGTAAGTGGCACATAAAACCCGAAGCGGTAGGGGATATCAGGACCACACAATTAAAACACAGATTGACGGTCCACGGTCGTCATTGACGATGGACTCGTCGCCGGCGAGACTGAACCCTAAGCGGCCGGTGGGGGTCTACTAGGGACGTACCAGGGCTCTAGCTAGTGCGGCAAGGCGGGCGAATGAACTGGACGGCGACGGCAAGCTCAGGCGAGGTCGCGGCAGGGGCTGAGGTGGACGAAATCGACGACCACTTCTCCTCCTTTGTAGCGGCTACCTCTAGTGGAATTCTGGCGATGTGCTACTCTAACAGCTCCGACGAGAGAGGGGAAACGATCAGTGGAGAGAGGGAGTGGAATGGTGTGAAGAGATGGTGCGGGGGAGGCCTCCTTATATAGGCTCGACAGTGAGGCAGTGAGGCATGGGCGCGGCTCATCGGTGACGGTGATACAGAGGGCTACTAGCATGGTCGAGGTAGGCGGACGGTGGGCGGTTTGCTGGCGGTCAGCTACGGTGCAATGGCTTGGCTAGGGGCGGTGGTTATCGGTCGGGGGCTTCACGCGCTCTAGGAGACAGAGGCGGTGCTCGACGGTGATCATGGTGATTGTGTGTCACGCAACGGTGCACGGCCATGTCTGGCGGGTTGCTGGGTTCAAGGCGTAGCGGCGCACATGATTTGGTGTCGAGGCGCGGTCTGTGGCGTGCTAGCGACGAGGGCGCTTTGGCGCGCTCTGGCTGCATGCAGAGAGAAAGAGCGGCGAGGCTCTGGGGTGGTCCAGTGGCTATCTGCGGCCATGGGGTGGACCGTGGGTGGCGGTGAGGTGGCACCTTGCTTCCTGGAGCGGCAGAGAAGGGCTGGCAGTCTGTTGTGGCTCAGCCACGATCGGCCGGCGATCATGGTGTCGGGCGGCATGGCACTGGCGCCAGGGACTAGGGATAGGGGTGGTTTTGGTCTGGTTAGGACTAGGGGAGACCAAGGTGATCAATGCACACCAATTGGCTCGATAAGATTTGTTCCAAAACAGTGTTAGTTAGGCCAAAAATTCTCTGCCTACCACCTGTTCGATCAAATGGCCGCATGAGAGAAAGTTTTGAATTTTTGAAAGATTTTTGGTGGAGTGGTGTAACTTATGCTTGAGCATCTAGGTTTGCTTGAGATTTTGAAATGGAGTTCATTTGAGTGGTTTTTGAATTAGTGTGATCTAGATACATACACTAGATTCAATTTTCAAATGTTATTTAAAATTAGAGTTTGAATGTTTTTGGGAGATCACAAAGTGGTCCTTGGCGCATCACTACTTGTACTAGCAAGGGGTGCAAAGAACCACAATTGTCTATGTTGGCATTTGACTCCTAGGAACACCCAAAGTGTCCTAGTTAGTTAAAATGGCACAAATGACCATTCCCTTATTTTACTCTTTTTGATTTCTTTTTCTTTGGGAATTGTTTGGGAATGATCTAGATGATGTGCAATTCACCTTAGAGTCATTTTACAATCAATAGATCACTCAAACATGGCAATTCAAAACAACTCCTATTTTAAATGCACACACATATGAATGCTTAAAGATTTTTAAATGGAAAAGTTTTTGTTAACCCTAAATTGGGTAGATTGGATCTTGATCACTTGGGTTAAAGTTTTGGGATGTTACACTATTCCAAGTATATTCATGTTTTTTTCTACCTTCCAAAGTAAACTTGTTATGAGAAAACTAGTGATTAAAGCTCTCACGAACTTGATGGCACACTTTACTTGTTTGCATTTAATAAACTTGAACCATTGGGTCCTTCTTTGTTGCGTATATGCTTGCGCTTTATAAGTTGAAATTAGCAGAACCATGTATCATGGGGAACGTTTTCAACATTGCACTTGTACTTTGTACCCCGTTGATATCATGTTCTTTTGCTTATGGATCCCGACGGTGTGAAATAAAAGTGGAACTTCTAAGATCATGGAGTTTGTATGTGTGTTAGAGAAACGCCTGGGCTGCTAGCCTAAGCCATGCCTAATCATGGTGGAAACTTGCAGCATCTAATGAGCACTCTATGAAACATCCTCAAAAAAAACCTATGCAAATAGCAAATAAAAAGATCGCTGAGATGCTCATTGTCTGATTGCCTTGTCATTTTGATTATGGGATAACTCTTGTATCATGTGCAAGGGGTACCCCGTTGGTGGTTATTTATGATACCTATGTACTTACAATGACAAGAGCTTACTCATGACTAAAGTTGAGTATCATGAGGTTCGGTCTTCGTAAGTAAGGGGCATGAGATTTCGGTTTATAACTTGTCAAGCATATCCTCTTAGTTGTGTCACTTTAACCTTAATCACCTTCAATATGCTTATGATAGGGGCAATGAGAGCTGCAAGCTTTTAAGTACCATAAGTTTTGGAAGCTCTTTATGAAACTTGAGTCTCTACTTCCTTCTTTGAAGGCCTTTCTTTTACTTTTATGTTGAGTCTCCACCTTCTATCTTTATGCACCTACTTTGAGAGCATAGTGGCCATTCTTAGTTCTATGTGCATTGTTCCAAGACTTGTTGATTGATGCATAGCTTTGATATTGCTTATTTTAAACTATTTGTATCTAGTCATTCTTATGAACTTTGAAGGTGTCCTATGAATTTATGTTTTCTACTCTATGAGGGACAAGCTGAATACCACTATGCTATGTTTTCTTTATGTGAAACAAACAAACGTCTTGCACAGCATTGTTATTCATGAATATTTTGTTTGTGCCTTTTCATGTTGCAACATAGTTGCTTTGTCTTATTGTTAGAACTTTATCTTTCATGTTATGTTGAAGTACTATGATTCCAGCTATCAATGTTTACAAATACTTTGATCAAGTTTATGATGGTGCATGTCACCTCAATAATTATTCTTTCTTTTTATCACTTACCTACTCGAGGACGAGCAAGAGTTAAGCTTAGGGATGTTGATACGTTGCAAACATATCTATAATTTTTGATGTTCCATGCTTGGTTTTATCTACTTTCTTATGTTTTGTCCACACTTTGGAGTAATTTTCATATGATTTCTTGGACTAACCTATTAACAAGATCCACAGTGCCAGCTGCCTGTTTTCTGTTGTTTTTGGTTCTAGGAAAGTCAGAAAATGCATATTCTCGGAATTGGACGGGACAAAAGCCAAAGTCATTATTTTACCGAGGGACACCTGGAGCCAGAATATGAGACGGAGAGGGGCTGGGGCCTAGCCACACCACCTGGCCGCGCGGGCTAGGCCTTGCTGCGCCAGGGGGTGGTCTGGCCGCCCCAGACACCCCCTCAGTCTCCCTCTTCGCCTATAAGATGCCTTCTGACCTAAAAACTCAGGGGGGGGGTCGACGTTTTTCCAGAAGGAGTTCCGCTCCGCCGCCACCACCAGATTCCACGAAACAGCACCAGAAACTCCATTCTGGCACCCTGCCGAGACGGGGAATTGGAGGAGATCATCGCCATCATCATCACCATCGCTTCTCCATCGACCATCCATGTTTCCTCCATCTATGAGTGAGTAATCCTCGTTGTAGGCTATGGGGATGGTAGGGATTGGATGAGATCGTTCATGTAATGGCATCAGATTGTTAGGGCATGTTGCCTAGTATCTATTATTAGTGATTTTTGACTTTGTTGCGACTTGTTATGCTTAATGCTTGTCACTAGGGCCCGAGTGCCATGGTTTCAGATCTGAACATGTTATTGATTCATTATGATAGTATTGTTTATGGTCTTACCTGCAAGTTGTATACACACGTTATTGTCCGGAACCAATGGCCCCGAAGTGACAGAAATCGGGATAACTGGAGGGAATGGCTTTGATGTGAGGATCACATGTGTTCACGGAGTGTTAATGCTTTGGTTCGGTGCTCTAATAAAAGGAGCACCTTAATTGCCAGTAATTCCCTTGAGGCCCCGTTGTAAATGGGCTGGCAGGACAAAAGATGGTGTGCAAGTTCTCATTACGAGCACGTATGACTATATATGGAACACATGCCTAGGATTATCTAGTACTTGAATGCTTTCTCTTATTTATCTGCAATTTCCCTATGTTCTGATTGCTATGTGAATTGTCGTATACATGCAACGCCCGTCCATCCATCCCTATGCCTACCGCACTCGAATCCTACTGTTTACTGCTATTGTTACTACTGTCTTTACTTTACTACTGCTATTACTTTACTACTCCTACTACAAAACTGTTGCTACTGATAAACTGTTGTGAGCAAGATTGTTTCCAGGTGCTGCTGAATTGACAACTCAGTTGTTAAGGCTTATAGGTTTCACTTCCTTCGAAAATACTGCGATACACCCCATATACTTGTGGGTCATCAATGGACAACCACAGTTTAAAGGAAGAAAAGATATGTGGTGTATATCCTATTCCTTGGTCATAGTTTCTTTCGTATAACCATGTTGTATACTCGATGTATCGTGACCCAAGTTTTGGTTAGAAGTACTAGTTCTTAGTCGTAAGAACATGTTTTTCAAAGTGATTCTAAGTAAATAACTAGACTAGAGTTAAGTTTATCCTTAAGCTGTAAGAAGCATGGTTAGGCATCAAAGTTGCATGATATGCAATGTCGATTAGATCTACATAGATATAGAAGTATGTGGCTGCTTAGGAAGTGGCAAGTAATATTGTTATGGCTTAAGAAGTTTGAATTCTAAATTGAGTGTGTTTTCTAAGCATGCATGACAACAGTGAAATCCCACTTGACTAAACAACCATCATTATAGGCCCAAGGAAACAAAGTTTGACTCTGCCTCTAAACATATACTTCAACATATTATGTGATAATAGGATAATGTCAAATTAGGTGACATTAAACGATTTGCAAAGAACATATGGATATGAAAGATACAAATCATTGAAAGGAAATTTTCCATGAGCGAGCCTGGTCAATGAACACATATATGATATGGTTTATGATTAGTAACAAATGCAAACAAGATTATTTGTACTCTAGTGCAAGTGGGAGACTGAAGGAAATATGCCCTAGATGAAAATTATAAAGAAATTTATTATCATATTTCATTAGTTCATAATAGTTTTATACCATGCTATAACTATATCAATCAGAAACATTGGTGCATGTGTGGTATGTAAACAAACCAATGGTCCCTAGTCGCCTCTATTCAAGTAGTTCATTGGGCAACCAATGATCCAGGTTTCCTGATCATGGATCATTTATGCCAGTTGACAATAAAGTCATATATCATTAGTGAATGATGTGATGGATATTACCCAATATAAGTATTGCAACACGATCAAGTCACATAGTTCATCATTGCAATAATTAGAAGTGTAGTACCCTTCTCCTTAGACCGTGAGATCATATTTAATCACTATCACCCGAGGCTGCTTTGATTGCATCAACTGTCACACCATAACATGGTGATCATAAAGGTGCACATTGGGTATTATAGAGGGATATGTTTAGGCGTATACATCAAGATCAAGATTTTTTCTTCCATGTGATAGGAAGATATATAGGGATAACTTGGTGAGATTACATCCATAATGTTGCAACATGTGACTAGGTCACGGGGATGGAATATCACGGGAACGGGTAAAGTAGCAGTCGTTAGTAATGATATTGATAAGGTATAGTGATGATGATGATCAGATCTCGGACAAGTCAAGTATTCAAGTAACAAAGGGAATTGGACTAACCATTTATGGTTCAAACGACATTGAGATTGTAGAATGCATAGGGGTCATTATTGGCATCCCGATCCCGCTAATGATCATTGATATGAGAGTTATCTCTATCATGTCTATGATGTTCCCAAACCATGCGGTAACACATTTAAGGGTTCAATAATGCTTGGAGATCATTTTGTAAGTATCGGAATCACATGAAGAAAGAGAAGAAAAAGGCGGAAGTGTTCAGTGAGAGAACTGGAATCGTTCCGGGGGGATCCGAAGGAGTTCAGAGTGAACCGGAAAGTGTTTCGGGTCAAAAGGGATTTAATAATATGTATTTTATATTAACTGTTGGAATTAAAATTAAAATAATATTTAAAATTAAATTTAGAAGGGCAACTTCCCTAATGGGCCAAACCCCCGGAGGGAAAAGGCCCAAGAGGGAGCCACCCAAGAGGGAACCGCCGCCTACGGCTAGGCGGGGTGGGGCACCCGGCCATCGGCCTCCTTGGGCCATGCGCAGGGCCAACCCTGGCCCGGCCGGCCAACCCTTCCCTATGGCACGCGCCTCCTCCTCCTTCTCCCTTGGTCTAGTCCCACCTCGGGAATTTAAAGGAAGGGGTGCCCTCTTTTTCCCCTATATAAGAAGGTCTATATGGGAGGGAAAACGACAACACAATATTCACTAAGGCAATTTACTTAGGGAAATTCTCTCTCTCCTCTCTTATAACTATGGCCCCAAGTAAGGTATGCACGAGTAGGAGACTACTTCACTACGGCACACCATTGTGTTGTGGTGATTCCGATAAGAAGATCTACTTTCGTATCCTGGCTAGATCAAGGAGAACGGAGGTCATCGTCGAGCACCGGATGGGTGCGAGACTATGGGGTGCTGCCACTTGTGGCACTTGGACTGTCGTGAAAGGACATGGGGTGACTTGTGAGGAGCTTCACGACCTTGAGGTCGGCTGTGAGTACGACTACATCATCCATTTTCCTGCAGAATGTTAAACACTTTCGATCTACAAGGGTATGTTATTAAACTCTCTTTGTTATAGCATTACTCCTAGATAGAATTTTTTTCTGCTACAAACCCCTTCCCCAACGAGCCCCTCCATAGTTAGCAACACTAATTTTTATGGGTTTTAAATTGTATATGTTAGTTGCTGAAAGTAAACCAATGCAATGAAAACAAGAATAAAAGCTTATCGCTATGCTCCCCGGCAATGGTGCTAGAAAAGTATCTTGATAATCCCCAAGTGCAAGGAATCACCGTAGTACAATTTAATAAGTATTTGAGTATCGGACCCACGAGAAGCTGAAGATAAACTATCTATTCTCTAAAGCCCTAAAACCCACTTATATGGCCTTTTGTGCAAAGCAGTGAACTAGAGTGTGTAAAGTACTTTTCATTCTAACTAGAAAACTATAAAGTGCTGAAAAGTGAAACTAGTGCAAGTAAGTAAAAACAAGTAAAGTACAAAGCAAGTAACTCAAGGGAGCAAGTGTTTTGGAAAATTGTTATTTCATTCATTTGGTTGTCACAGTTAGTGAAGCACACATCATACGCATGAGTTCTTTAAGGTATGTAGTTGGTGCTTTCAAACACCTCATGTCATGGGTAAACATGGCATTAAGAACCAAAAACATGATGATGAAAGACAAGCCATCGCGCAGTATATAAAATAAAGTCTAATGTTTCTTCCAGAGAGGAGCCATAAGTAGGTGCAGTCATTTACATCTGTAATTACACCCGTAATGATTGATTCTAAGGCCACTTCCATGCGCAAAGAGTTATTAAGACATAAAGTCCAATCACCACCATAAGTTTTAAGGTCCCCTTAATTTATCCTCCCGTCATATTAACCATGAATTAATATGGCATGCATATAATGTTGGGTTCTTAGCATAGAAAACAAAAAAAATCCTATGATAGGAACTATTATACACCAAGATCTATCTACTAGATACAAGCAACGGGTGGATATACATCCATAGAGAACATACCCTTGAAGATCGATAAAGAATTGTTAACGAAACTGATTTCGTGGTTGATGTAGTCGTACACTTGTCAATCTCAAGATCCTGATGAAGTCCAGCTAGTCCAGCAGGTCCAGCACCAGCAAGTCCAGTAGGTCCAGCACCACCAAGTCCATCACCACAAAGCAGCAGTGTATCCGTGATCGCACACACGTCCGGTACCCCGACAACCTCCATCCCTTACTCTAGCAAATCAGCGGAAGCAGCAACTCCTTTCCAGATAAAGCCACCAGGAACATGTATCTCGCCAATCCGATACCATGGGGAATAATTTCTAGAGGGGGAGAGAGATCATTCATGAGGAGGTGTGAGTGAGAAGTGAGGAGAGGGGGGCCTTTTATAGGAGGAGGGGGTGATCCTCCCCATGGCCGGCGCTATTGGGTTCACAGCATAGAAAACAAAACAAAAATCCTACGATGGGAACTATTATACGCCAAGATCTATCTACTAGATACAAGCAACGGGTGGATATACATCCATAGAGAACATACCCTTGAAGATCAACAAAGCATTGTTATCGAAACTAATTTCGTGGTTGATGTAGTCGTACACTTGCTGATCTCAAGATCGTAATGAAGTCCAGCGAGTCCAGCAGGTCCAGCACCAGCAAGTCCAGCGGGTCCAGCACCACCAAGTCTAGCACCGCAAAGCAGCGTTGCATCCGTGATCGCACACACGTCCGGTACCTCGACAACCTCTGTGCCTCGCTCTAGCAAAGCAGCGGAAGCAGCAACTCCTATCAGATAAAGCCACCGGAAACATGTATCTCGCTAATCCGAGACCATGGTGAAAAATTTCTAGAGGGGGGAGAGATCCTTCACGAGGAGGTGTGAGAGTGGAGGAGGAGGAGGTTGATGTCTATAAGTGCACAGATCGTTTGTAGCTAGTTTCGAAGTATAGATATCGATCCCACATGGATCCCAAAGGTAAGTGTTTATGGGTTAAGTCTCTGTCATACCCAAAGTTGTCACAGGTCTTCGAGTGAATTGACTGCAAGTGTTGAAATAAGAATGGGGTTTTGATTAAATGAAATGTATTTAAATAGAACTAAAATGTAAACTTCAGAAATATAAAGCATAAAAGTAAAGAATGACATGGTTGTTTGTTGTTTCCTGCAGATGGCAAAAGAAGGCGCGGGGAGATTCAGTTCATGGCGATAATGACTATGCCAGGTGGATGAATGATAAATGTCAAAATTATAATCTTATAAATATATGTGTAGGCGAGCAACCCATAATTAGCCGGAACTCCTCTTGGTAGATTTCATCCCAACTTCAGTAATCCTACTAGCCTGTTACCAAAACCATGGTCAGACACTAGACGATTAAGACCCTTTAGGTCACTTAGCGATTAAGCTCCTTGGATCGGACTAATGCAATAAGCACAGTGGTTCCTCATTATCCTCGAGTCTACTAGTTTTCCATTGATATCCCCGTGTCACCCGGGGGTCACCGGTCCACTAGCGAACAAGATCTTATCTATGTAGAACAAAGCATCATGTTGTCTGGGCCCTTAATTGGACAACAAGCATTAGGCATCCCACACATAGTCAAGCACACATAATATAGTATTTAGAATCAATCACAAACTAATGGAAAATATATGAAGGCACACCACATCTCACCAATCCCCTACATCTCCCACACCCAAGGGAATTACTCACACATGAGAGAGGAACGGATCATCAATAAAATCAAATAAAGGGAATTCGTCTTTGTATTACCGTGAAGATCCACAATAAGAAAAAAAATCCAACACAATTCAAGATGGGAAGAAACAATCTCAAACCCTAGTCTTGCAACGTGGATATCCCTCTCTCTCAAGTACAAGTAGTGGCTATGGAGGTGTATTGGCTAGGAGGTTGAAGATTGTGGAGCGATATGAAGAATGTCTTCCCCTTCTTCTCTGGATCTCTTCTTTCTCCCTTCTGGATGGTATGGCGGTTGCTGCGTTGTGTTTTTGTCCTTGGTCCCTTCACGGAAGTTATCCCTTTTGATAAGATACAGGCGGCGGCAACTATATGGCAGGAACTATACAGCTAGAAAAATATTCCCGCCATATAGTTGCTCGTTGAAGCTTCTGTATGCTCCTCTTGAGTACTTCCAAAGCGAGACTTGCTTGTTTTCTCTAGAACATTGTGTTTATCTAGTTAAAACCTTCTGTTGACACTCAGAACCTAAAACACACATTAAAAAACCAAGTTTTCTTCGCTACTGAAGTATTAGTGTTAGGTAAAGCTAGAAAACGATCAAATCCGGGAGAAAACCATCAATAAAAGCCATAAAAATGTATAAAATCTCACAGCTATCAGAGGTGCTCCTTATATAGGGGAGGGGGCTGCCCAAGGGGCATGGTCGCTGGGCATGGGGGGTGACCCCACCTCTCCCTCGTTCATGTGGGTGGAGCTCCCACTCACATAAAAGCACACCTCCACTCATGTCCACTCACATGCATTAAATTTCCACCAAATTTAATGCAAGCTCTCATTAAATAAAACTATTTTATTTATTTTATTCAGAATTTTGTTAATTACATTAATTAACAAATATTCACATAAAACCCCTGAAACATTTCAATATCACATGCAGAACCAGTTTCTACAATTTCACCCGAAACAATTCTGGTTTCCATCAAAATGATTCCAGTGCTTTCTTAAATTTTTATCTGAAACCTATTTGCTCCAAATGGTTTGCGAAAAATGCAGACATGATCAAGACCCTTCGCCGATCAATAATCAGCAGCAGGACTTAGAGATCCATATTGACTCCCACACATTCAACGATGACTTTTGTGATCGTGAGAACCTTTTACGCATGTAACTCAATCCCTTTGTCTCGCGATATATTACATGTCTGAGATTCGATCATCAGTATCTCCATACCTAGTTTTATCTCGTTACCGACATGCACTCTTTTCTTGTTCCCGTGATATAACATTCTAGTGATCACGTCACTTGCTTGCAAGCTAACTAATGTGATATCACCGAGAGGGTCCAGATTATATCTATATGTCATCGGGATGGAGAATTCCCACTCTTGATCCATGAGCCTCAACATGCACTTTCGGTACCTAATCCCACCTTTATAGTCACCCTGTTACGGTGTGACGTTTGATGTTATCAAAGTACTCTTCCGGTGTTAGAAATTAACATGATCTCATGGTCTAAGGACTAAGATTACTTTGTATGATGTTATAGCAATATAAACATAATGAATTTGATTGTAATGCTATACTTCGGATGAATGTTCATCACATCATTCCACCAATGTTGTGACCTCATTATTAACAACATCCAATGTCCATGATCAGGAAACCTTGATCATCTTGTTAATCAGCAAGCTAGTTTACAAGAGAGGCATAACTAGGAACCCTTAATTTGTTTATTAAACACACATGTATTGACATTTCCAATCAATACAATTATAGCATGCAAAATAAAATTTTATCATAAACAAGAATAAGATAATAACCACTTTATTGCCTCTCGGGCATATTCCCTTCAGTCTCCCACTTGCACTAGAGTCAATAATCTAGTCTATAAATTTGCGCATTCAACACTTATGGCTTTATGGTGTGTTGTATATACGCGTTTTCTACTTATTAACATAATCTCTGGATCTGACATTTGCAGGTCCGCGTGTCTTTGCGTTTCTACGCATCACTCAATCTCTAATGAGATGGCATTGTATAAATTTAGTCCTTTGGTGAGACCTTTAGTTCCTTTGAGATAAAACATGTTGATATAATTGTTGCACAATATATCTTCATAGTACTAGCCCACTGTGAACCACACCTAGTTTGATAACAAACTACTTAACCAAATTCCCTCCTTTATTGTTATTATAGCAGTCATATACTTAGCCTTTTGTTGTAGTATCCGTCACAATGTATCAACTTTGGAACTCATCCAAGTCCATCATGGAACCTCCTTTCCATTACAGTGTGCCACCCATAGTTTAAATTGAGATACATTTAATTTGTATCTTGCGACAAACTAGTATCAATGTAACACTTTACAATTAACTACTTTTAACAAAATTTGTCACTAATACATGATATATTCTTAGTTCTTCCGAAGATCATAAGAATATCTTTACTATCGCCCAATGATCATCCTATGAATCATTCTAGTATATGCACATACTCCCTCCATCCCAAGGCTTAAGGCATATAATTATTTTGAAAAGTCAAGCCATGTAAAGTTTGACCAAACTTTTAGAAAAATCTATTAAGAACTATTATATTATATAGATACCATGTGAAAATATGTTTTATGATGTATGCAAGGGTATAGATTATATAGTATAAATATTAATATTTTTCTCTAAAAACTTGGTCAAACTTTAGTTGGTTTGACTTTTGAAAAACATTATATGCCTTAAGCCTTGGGATGGAGGTAGTAACATTTAGAGAATAGGACATATCTGGATATGTACATATCATGGCATACTTTATTGATCAAAATATCCATGTGATTTCACTCACCAAGTATGGATACACTCGAATTTTGATTCAACCTTGTCCATGCAACAAGAACCTTTCTTGTCATTTCCATATTGAACCCTTTCAATATCTCATATATATATGTCCGGCACAACCATATTAGCGCCTCAATATATCCATATAGACATTGAGGCCAAATATTCCGGTTTTGCCCAAGTCTTTCATCGAAATCCAATTTTAATTCTTAACTTATGTCAATAAAAGATACATAATTTCCAATCAACACCATGTCTTCTACATAATGTATTAGAAATATGTCTCTGTGCTCCCACTTAATTTCTTGCAAATGCAAGCATCTTCATCGTCTTCGATGAAATTAAACTCTTTTAACATTTTCATCATGGTGAAGATTCCAACTCTGCTATGCTCACTTCAACCATTGAAGTTTGCACGCCTTTTTAGCATCCTTTGATTTAACAAAACCCTTCGGACTGTGTCATGCACATGTCCTAGGTAACCATTATATTAGAAGAACATTGTTTTGTTTGTTCAACTACTATATACCAAATTATATGTAGTGGTTGCTACATTAATCCATCAAGACTAAATATTGCTATGAAAGATCGAATATTGTCATAGTAAACTCCTTGAACATTGTCGTAAACTCCTTTCCGACATGTCGACTATTTCATAGATGTCAAGCGTCCATGTCTATTTCCTTATAGATCCAAAAATGACCGATAGGCTTCACGCCTTTCCGGAGGGTCTTTCAAGTTCAAAACTTGATTTCTCGTATATGGAAACTATCACAGATTTTACGACTTTTAGTCACTTTATGGAGTTAGGGCTCATCATCGCTTCTTTGCATGCATTCGGTTCATCATTGTCAGAACAATAATGACTTGTTCATCAAATCTCAATATATGATTCTTACCCGACCCATACGGTTCAATAGGAACTATAATCTCCGAGATCATAACCTTTGTAATCACGAGAGCCGTGAGCATTTTAGCCGCCTCCGGGACACTTTCTGGTGATGCGATATATAGCACATGTTTCTTAGGT
This sequence comes from Avena eriantha, assembly GCA_910589775.1. Taxonomy (NCBI): domain Eukaryota; kingdom Viridiplantae; phylum Streptophyta; class Magnoliopsida; order Poales; family Poaceae; genus Avena; species Avena eriantha. The sequence continues at coordinate 319,514,185 of OU342745.1, read as the reverse complement.
TCATCAACCTAATCAAAGTTCTATTGTCCTCCCGCCTAACTTTTGTGAAAAAATCCTTTTTTAAGAAACTCCATGTTCCAAGCGACAAACTCTTTTGTCCATGGTGTTATGGAGGAATACCAAAAAATTCTTTGGGATAACCTACAAATATGTGCTTATCTGACTTTGGTTGTAAAAATTTTAATTATGCATAGCATACCAAAATTTAAGAAAAGACAACATGGGTTTTATCCCAAACCATAACCTCTATGGTGTCATTTCAATGGATCATGATGGTGCTCTTTTAAGTGTAAAAGCGGTAGTCTCTAAAGCTTTTAATATTTGAAACATAATGGCAGTTTTATAAATGACATCTTTGATCTTACCATCTCAAAAAAGGTTCGATTTGATTTCTCGAACATACCATACTCCTATGGTTTATCAGGAAATGCAAATCCATGGAACAATTCCTCAAATCTTGGGTGTTTTTCTAAACATGTAACTCAAATATCTTCCTTTATGATCGAATCATAAACTATTTATTTTCTTGTTACAATGATTTTCCACTTCATCTTCAAAATCTTTGAACAATTTTCAAATGTTTCATACATCTTCCTTATTAGGTAAATATACAGATATATTCACTCAAATTTTCAGAGAAAGCATATGAAGTCGAAAGATCCACTACACATGACTACACATAATGGACTACATACATCAACATGCACAATCTCTAATAATTTAGTCATCCGTTCCTCTTTGGCCTATGAACGGAGTTTCAATTATCTCGAGGAAAGTCTCACAAGCGTCATTTGATCAAAATCAAAGACTCCAAAAATCCATCAACATGGAGTTTCTTCATGTTTTCTTTCCAATATAATTTAAACGGCGATGTCACTTCGTAAGTGATCTTTCAATCGTTTGTCTTGCGACATTTTAGGATTAGTTTTTATGGACATGATTTCTCCAACTACTTGTAAAAGGTCATCCATCTTCTATGTAATACGGTAATTATTTAAACAACCATTATTCTCATAATACTAGAACAAAACAACAATTATTTAAACAAATCTTGAAGGCGAGCTTTGATGTCAACGAGAAACACAATAACACTTTATTTGTTTTCGATGAACATCATCACATATTCTCTTGATAGTTACTTAGGCCATTGTAGTTCATGAATTGCGTTGTTTTGTATGACATTTCACACCAACCAATTCGGTATCCAATACCAAAGAACCACATTGTTTAACAAGCAGAGAATACAACCATAACATGTATATCATCTATATACCTTAGCTAGACGTTTCTAGTCTTTTATCTTTTCTACCAAATATTTTATAGAATCTCTTTCAGCATTTTCTTTTCTTTTAAAATAATATATCAACATCAACAGTGGTGCCATACATATGAGACATAGTCTAAAGCGTGTATAGTCAAATACTATACCTTTTGACTTGCACTTTGAAATGGATCACCATCATCAAATGTTTGGTGTTCTTTCAAAAATCCATTCTTTAGTAATCTATTTGTGTAGTAAACATTTTACCTATATCTTTTATTCATCCTTATCATGACAACTTTCATGATCAAGCTACTATAGCCTATAAGGACGAATCGCGAGTATAATGGCATCTCTCAAAACCTTTTGGGAGATTAGGACGTCTAGCGTCTCCAACCTTTGCAAATTCTCATACAATATGAGAACATGTATTTTGCCAAATTATACTCTATCATATTGCAACCTAAACATTGTTTCAAATATCTCAATATCTTTCACATATGATGGTTCTTGAAATAATTCTTTCAGCTCCTAGATAACCATGATATTGAAACAATATTTGAATATCAAGAATCATGGAGGCATACATGATACTTCATATACTAACATTGGAATTGTTACTCTTGGTTTAATACTACTTATTAAACTTCATGGAGTAAATAGAGTTTGCTGAAAGTTTGCAATAGGAATTCTAAACTTTAAATTTACATTCAAAACAATACGATACCAGTTCGTAAAGTAGATATCCAGAATTCTATAGTTCTATTATCTCAATTAAAACTAAGCGCAAGGTAGTAAACGGATGCCAATGACTACAACAAACTATGCAAATTCACTTTGATTTAGTTTATGAGAAATTGAGTTCGACTAATCCAAATTAGAAATGAACTCCCACTCAAAACCAACATCCCTCGAGTTGTTTTGGTGATTACATGAACCAAATCCACTACACCAAGTTCGATCATCACGTGAGTCGGTGTAGATTCAAAGGCAAGCATCTATATGGGCATCATATCTACCATATGACTCATGCTTAACCTTTCGATCCTTGTTCCGAGGCCATGTCTGTACATGCTAGGCTTGCCAAGTAAGAACCTTAGTACTCGCGTGTGTAAAAATTTCTTACACCTGTTATGCAAACATGGATTCAAGTACACCCGATCATCACGTGATGTCTTGAAGCGGTGAAACATAAATGGTGCGTACTTAAGGGAGAACACATTTTTATCTTGATATCTAAATGAGGGATCATCTTATAATGAAACTAAAATGCCAAACAAGCAATATAAGATGCAAACATCATATGTGTAAAGTGAAATGATATGGTTCTTGCACTTGATCACTATCATGCACATCATGGTATGATCTTTATCATTCCTTTGTGGTAAGGCCAAGGTCTATGGAACTTACACGTTAGGTGTGTTGTAAGAGTATCAACTATACATTAACTTACAACATTACCATATCAAGACACTAGCCCAACAACAATCTAAACTAGACGCTTATAATTTATCCATTACAAGTTTTACATGGTTTAGGGCTTTCGAAGATAGAACCGGTCTTACCTACGAACATGGAACCACAACGATCATAACAAAATTATTAGCAACTCGATGTAAATTAGATATTGACTATAGTAGGAGAGACAGACACCCGCTAGCCACTTATAAAAAACTAGTTGCATTTCAAGTGTGGAACATGTCTCATGTGCGAGGACATGTAAAGTTAGTCCGGACCGCTTCATCCCACTATGCCACCAATATCCAAAATACATAGAAGATGTAATAACATGATCATCACCGACCACATACTCTTATGTGTTCTACCTGTGAAAAGCACCTACGCATAGATCTGGCTCTGATATCACTGTTGGGTTCGCAACATAGAAAACAAAAAAATCCCTACGATGGGAACTATTATACGCCAAGATCTATCTACTAGATACAAGCAACGGGTGGATATACATCCATAGAGAACATACCCTTGAAGATCGACAAAGCATTATTAATGAAATTGATTTCGTGGTTGATGTAGTCGTACACTTATCGATCTCAAGATCGTGATGATGTCCAGCGAGTCCAGCAGGTCCAGCACCAACAAGTCCAGCAGGTCCAGCACCACCAAGTCCAGCACCGCAAAGCAGCGGTGAATCTGTGATCACACACACGTTCGGTACCCCGACAACCTCCGTCCCTCGCTCAAGCAAAGCAGCGTAAGAAGCAACTCCTTTCCAGATAAAGCCATCGGGAACATGTATCTCGCTAATCCGAGACCATGGGGAATAATTTCTAGAGGGGAGAGAGATCCTTCACGAGGAGGTGTGAGTGAGAAGTGAGGAGAGGGGGCCTTTTATAGGAGGAGGGGGATGCCTTCACCTCCCTCATTCATGTGGTGGTAACTCCCTCCACATAAATATGACCCTTCACATTCTCCACTTAAGTCTCCACTGATATGCATTAAATTTCTCCAAATTTAATAATCTCTCATTCAATAAAACTCTTTTATTTATTTTATTCAGAATTTTTTTAATTACTTTACTTAACAAAAATTCACATAAAATCCCCTGCAACATTACAATATTACATGCAGAACTAATTTCACCAATTTCACCCGAAACAATTTCGATGTCTATTGAAATAATTCCGGCGCTTTCTTAAATCTTTATCTGAAACATATTTGAGCCAAATGATGTCGGTATCCCTTAAGTGTGTGTCCCTACGGTTCATGAATAATGCAGACATGATCGAGACCCTTCTCCGATCAATAATCAGTAGCGAGACCTAGAGATCCGTACTGACTTCTACACATTCAACGATGACTTCTGTGATCGTGAGAACCTTTTACGCATGTAACTCAATCCCTTTGTATCACGATATATTACATGCCCAAGATTCGATCATCGGTATCTCCATACCTAGTTTGATCTTATTACCGACATGCACTCTTTTCTTGTTCCCGTGATATAACATTCTAGTGATCACATCACTTGCTTGCAAGCTAATTAATGTGATATCACCGAGAAGGCCTAGAGTATATCTATTCGTCATCGGGATGGAAAAATACCACTCTTGATCCATGAGCTTCAACATAACACCTTCGGAGTATCTGAACCCACCTTTATAGTCACTCTGTTACGGTGTGATGTTTGATGTTATCAAGTTACTCTTCCGGTGTTAGAAATTAACATGATCTCATGGTCTAAGGACTAAGATTACTTTGTATGATGTTATAGCAATATAAACACAATGAATTTGATCGTATTGCTATACTTCGGATGAATGTTCATGACATCATTCCACCAATGTTGTGACCTCGTTATTAACAACATCCAATGTCCATGATCAAGAAACATTGATCATCTTGTTAATCAACGAGCTAGTTTATATGAGAGGCATTACTAGGAACCTTTGTATTTTGTTTATTCAACACACATGTATTAACGTTTCCAATTAATAAAATTATAGCATGTAAAACAAACTTTTATCATAAACATGGAATAAGATAATAACAACTTTATTATTGCCTCTCGGGCATATTCCCTTCATATAAGACTCGAGATCATGTTTCTTTGTTTATGACAATGAACATAGTTCATACGTGCACACAAATGGAGATAAAAAGACAGACCATGCATCTCGATCAAGGATCATCTTCCTCTTCTTCTCGAACCAAGCCCTCTGAGTTGGATCCTTGTCGGTGAGGTTGGCGGTCATGATCCTATTTTCTTCAGCGAGTATGGAGAGTTCAACTTCATTTTGCTTGAGATCTAGATCCCTTTCTCTTGACCGAGCATTGATCTCTTCCATCTCGAGCTTTTTGGATTGAATCTCATAGAAGTTTTTGGCTGCATCCTCCCTTTCCTTGCGTTTTCTCTCTACCGTCTTCTCCAATGACACCTCCTACTCGGTGATCGTCTCTTTAAATGTCTCTTGGATGGCAAGTGACGAAGCTTCTCGCTTGGCATCGAGCTTTGTGTTGGTCCTTCCCCTCGGCCTTTGCGGTTTACCCTCACTTGGGGTTGTCCCCTCAACATTGGTGACTCTGGAGATTCCTCCCTTTGATCCTTCACCACAATAGGTCTCCCTACATTTCTCGCAATCTTTGAGCTTCAACCAACAATGGGGCAATGTGAAGGCTTTCTTGTCGTGGCATGTCTTGAAGTTAAAGCTTGGAACACCTATAAAACAAGTTTGTTGTTAACACAGTGCAAATATGCGTACACGTAAGAACAAGAACACTAAAAGGATAACGATGGTACCAAGTCTTGGACTCCAATGCCACTCACGGGCCTCAACTTGACATGATCATATAAAGCACAAAACTTTGAGCATTGATCGGAAATTGTTGCCCACCGCTTAGTAAGAGAGTTCTCATTGCGATCAACTCTCAAATGTTTTGTCACCGAAATGTCAATGCTCATGGAAGTACTTCCATATGCAGTTCCAAAAAGGCACTCCCTTTTGCTCGGCCCCGGTTATTGCATCTTGCCCAATTTAAAGCCATGCATATGATAATCCCCAAGTGCAAGGAATCACCATAGTACAATTTGATAAGTATTTGGGTGTCAAACCCATGAGGATCTGAAGGTAAACTATCTATTCTATAAAACCCTATAACCCACTTATATGGCCTTTCATGCAAAACAATGGACTAGAGTGTGTAAAGTAGTTTTGATTATAACTAGAAAACTATAAAGTGCTAAAAAGTCAAACTAGTGCAAGTAAGTAAAAACAAGTAAAATAAAGTGCAAGTAAAGTATAAAGCAAGTAACTCAAGGGAGCGAGTGTTTTGGCAAATTGTTATTTTATTCATTTGGTTGTCATAATTAGTGAAGCACAAATCATACGCACGAGTTTTTTTAAGGTATGTGCATCCGCATCTCTCCCATCTACCTACACTTGGTGCTTTCAAACAACTCATGACATGGGTAAACAAGGCATTAAGAACCAAGAACATGAGGATCAAAGACAATCCTAACCATCATGCAAGATATAAAATAAAATCCAATGTTTCTTCTAGAGAGGAGCCATAAATAGGTGCAGCCATTTACATGCACAATTACACCCCTAATGATTGATCCTAAGGCCAATTTCATGCGCAAGCAAAGGAGTTATTAAGACATAAAGTCCAACCACCGCCGTAAGTGTTAAGGTCTCCTTAATTTATCCTCACGTCATATTAACCATGCATTAATATAAGATGCATATAAGACTCGGGATCATGTTTCTATTGCTCACCATCTCTCCTCCTAGCTACATATAACGGTGACAATCTTATGCATCCCCCAACATATGGGTTCACTCACACATCAATACACAAGACCATCATAGAAGATACCAAACTTGTATGCAACCATCATCGAACTATTTCACAATTTCCATAAATACATCACTATTCAAACTTAGACATAGACACAATGAATCATTGGAAAACAATAGATTGTATCATACATCATGTTTTCCAAGAGATTACAAGAGGGAGAAGGAGAGGATGGTGTTGTAGATGTTGATGATGATCACACTCGAGGGGGGTGGAGCCAACCGGAGGATATTATGACATGGTTTCCCCCTCTGATCTTTGTCAGCGGTGGAGTTCTGGCTCTATTTTTGGTGTTTTCATTCTCCATCTCCGTATGTTTTGAGATCATGTCGATGACCCTTTTTATACAAGGTTTTAGGGGAAAACAGGTTGGTTCACGAAAGATTCAGGTCGATCGAAGTTTTGACACTCCATATGGACCTATGTAAGGTCGATTGGAGTTCCCTTTAGCGGTTTGTTTGTTCAATTCCTATGTAAAAAACCTAAATATGAAATGGAACTATTTGTAAAGTTGTTGTGGCTTGATCGTTAGGAGGCGACGGTGTGGGCCGGCTTCCCCAAAGCGTCGGTGGTTTGGGCGCCGGCCCCCAAAGTCACTACCGGCAAGATTGCTAGCCATCCTTTGGGAAACGTCAGCGGAGATGCTCTAAAGCTTCAATGAGGTGACGACATGTTTGGGTGCCCAAATCATCCGTTCCCACGGAGCCTAATCTAGCGGGCGCCGCGTGCCTCGCGTCTGCACGTGCTGGGAAGCACGGGAGACAGAACACTTCAGCATTCTGACTCCACTCCCCTTAGCGCCCAAGCCAGACTCACTCACCATATTTTGGTGTTCCCCTCCATGGTCGACGCACCTCCTTCTCCCCCTCCTCGTCGCCCCCTCACCATCGGTGAAAAGATGTCGCAAGAAGTGTGTGTGACCACCCAACTGGAGAAGCTAGCCACTGGATGTGAGGTGGATTTGGGTTGGGCTCTCAAGTCTTCCTCCCTCGTCCGCGGGAGGCCACACGCAACAAGGGCTACAACGGCGGTCGCATCGGCGTCATCGGCAGCCGCATCTGCAACAGGGACCTCTAGTACGGCCACTGGTAAGGCACTAGCGTTCGTCAGGCTAACCCTTGAAGATTTGGCGATGAGGTTTTTCCGCCCTATAGTACGCACGCAACCCTACCGCCCCATGCATCACCTTCGGCTTCGTCGTCGCCGCCTACCACTCTAGAAGCATCTACAGAGGCCCTACTATCCATAAGTACTTTTACCTTGCTGCAGTTAGGGTTTTCTTCCCCTTTTTTGTTGTATCGATCAAATCCAATGTGCAAATTAGGAATCGATTAACTGTTATTACTTGGCCCCAACAAGTTAGGAATTCCTTAGATTCGATGTAGGTTAGTTTTTTCGGGTACATTGCCGAATTGGGGATTTGTACTTGTGCATTGCCCAATTTGGAATTAGTGTATTTTTAAGTTCAACATTGGGGATTTGTACTTGTCCATTTCTAATCAGGGATTTGTACGTGTGTTGTCCAATTTGGAATTAGTGTACGTTTTTAAGTTCCACATTGGGAATTAGTGCATTGTTAGTACTAGTTCTTAGAAGTACTTGGTTGATTGTCCTAGGTTAGTTTAGTACACTGTTCTAGTACATACTCCCTCTGTTCAAAAATACTCAAGTCACTTATTTTGAGACAGAGGAGTATTGTTCCTTATACAAATATGTGATTTGTTTATTAGTTTTAATATGTATTTGTGAATAATGCATCATGAATTGTAGTAAAAATGCTGGAATTCCGTTCCATTGCATGAACACTATGATTGTGACTGGGTAGATTAGAATATTTCAACTTTTCATTTCAATGTTGATAAAATATGAGGACAAAGAATAGTATTCATTATGTAACAACTAACCCAAAGTGGTGATCTTCCATGTTGACTCGTCTTGGTACTATATTCTGGTCAAAAAAAGAAGTAAGTAATTGTCCATATTACTTATAAAAGAGTATATTCGGTTCATCGCTTTAGTGTTGCTTGTTCTGTACCGCTACACGACCAATCGAATCTACATGACAACCTTGAGAGCTTCTTCCGTAAAAATATTTATCAAAACGAAAGAGGAAAACCTTAGAATGAATGCGCCATCACATTCTAAATCTTACAGAAAAACAAAGGAAAAAATTATGTGAGGTCACGAAAATTAAAATAATCAAGGGACAGAAAAAGAAATGCATAAAATATTATTCTCTTTCCTTTTATAAAATGCACAATAATAAGATAAATTTCTATGGATTTTGACTCTTAAAAAATTTCTATGGAATTTCTTCAATGGAGAAGACTCCTTAGAGCCCATTCTCCAGAATTATAACCGATTATTTAAGGAAAAATATTTGGAACATAAACTTTTTCATCATAGAAATCATGTGGAATAATTATACTGCAAATTTCTCTTTCCATGTATCTAAAAGTTTTATTGAAGTAAACCATGTACAAAAGATTCAAACTCCTATGAAAAATGAACTACACTCAAGTAGATAGAACGTGTGGTGGTTTTATTGAAAAACAAGATCATAATGGCACGCGTTGCCGCGCCCATCCACCAAAACAATAGACTGTTAGGTATTGATGAAATTACTTGAATTTAAACTAACAAATTGGTTGTCATATTTTTACATATCCAAAGTTTTAGAAAATAAAAAAATATCAATAGACTGCCGTCAAAGATATCATTCAAGAAAAGAGTACCTAGAACCACTCTTATGGGAACAGTAACTTGCCACATTTTTCGACATGTTTTATCAGTAGAAGCTTTACTTTTTGATAGTACACATAGTAGACACCTATCTATATGTAACTGTTTCCCAAGATTGCATGTTCCAAGAAGAATCAAGTAAGAAGCACTCAAAGCTAAATAAAACAAGCCTATGTCGCACTTGCATACATGTGAAACAAGGCTAGTATAGTCAACCTCATACTTACAATAGAAACACAAAAAAACATGTAAAATGAAACTATATATAAAATGAAACAAGATAACTTAGGAAAATATATAATACCTCGCTATTGCAGTGCCATGAAAACCACAGAACCAATATGATACCGACATTCTGAAATGGCATCTTCATTTGAGGTAACTCCGGGGAAGAATTTTCTGATGACAAGTATTTGGTCAAGTAAACTTGAAAGACCCTTAGATGATAACCATGCAAAAACGTAATAATATAGTTTGGCTACAATAATTAGCTTCCAAGTGAAATATTCAGATAAACATAAAAGTAGTGTGCAGTGCTGAATTTCTGAAAATATATAATATCTTAGATACCAGCTCTTTAACTATTTTTTGTTGTATGCATTTGTTAACAAATCTGAATTAGCAAGATATTTTATTAACATTTAAAGACTAAATCCAATGGCTCCGTAAAGTACTCACAATTTATTTTCTACGCATTGCAATGGTGCATGCAAGTTCAAAGTTCAAATAGGGAATAATTGAATTGCTACGAAACAATTACATAGATGATAAATCATGGCAGGAAATGTCGCTAGCTTTGCTCAACATAAAATACGTGCTCATGTCTATGCATACATCACTTGCAGATACGGTCCGGCATGAGGCATCAAAAGCTTTCTTTTGCAAATGTATAGACATTCAGCTGTTAGTGCATGGTTACCTTCGGTTTTGCACTTTTGCAATGTCTGAACCTGAATAAACAAAAAAAACAGTTCTTGTAGCTAAAGATAGACATATAAAAATGATGAGTGGCGTGAGGATGCCGTCAAACTTCTTATTGGGTTAGCAACTGGATCCGAGGGCCATCAAGGAGCATCTTCGAGCGGGCGGTGGACCAGCGATGATCTGTAGGTGGCCGACGTCGTGGCGGTGCAAGGAGTAGAAGCTGCAAAGAGAAGGGCGGCGAGGAGGGAGACGGTATGCCACCAGCGTAGAGGGATGATGATGAGCTACGGGAGCTGGTGGGGCGGCGGCGGTAATGGGAGTCCGTCGGTCCCTAGAGGGGAGAGGTCGGAAATTAAAGGGCAGTGGCTCCAGCGTACGATGCCCTTTCAGTAAATTGGAATCAAGGTTTTCCGTCCTAAACTAAGTTTGATATGTCTATGGCCTATGGGCTTTAGTGGGCATACAGGGCACAATTAATCGCAAAAGGCCAATTTGATGGCCAGAGTAGCTTCCCCAGGGATTTTCGGCCCACTGCGGTACATATGGTCATCCTACGGTTAGAAATAGGCAGATGGGACGATCGGATGGTCAAAAATGTCTAGGCCGTGAGAGAGCTCCCTCTTGTCTAGGTTATAATATCCCTAATATGTACATTAATTTAGGTCAAGACGTTATCTTTAGGGTTGTCAGCATCACCTAGCACGTTAGCCTTTTCCACTTTCTATTTGATTTTATTTTACAACTATTTCTCAAACATCAATGGTAGCGGTCGAATCATAGTTATAGTTAAGATTTCAATGGATTGCATAGTTTATCTGACGATATCCAGTAAGATCAATATAATGCATAGCAATGTTCAGGAAAAAAATGTCATGTTAGCAATTGTCTTGATTTTGAGTGTATGTTACTTTCTAATGCATGTCGCATGTAAGACAATGGTATATCTTCGACATCTCGCAGTATGTATAGAATCTCCTAATTTCAGGTTGAACAGCATGTGGATTGTTTAGAAATCGCATAACACATGTCTCGTATTTCATAAAATTAAGAAAACTATATCATGATGGGGTGGTATATATGTAAACATTTAAGTTTAAGCTCCAATAGTAGGACACATGTTAAGAAGAACTTCCTATCTATGTGCACATACATAGACTTTACGGACTTTGGTAAAACTTAAGCCAGGCAATAGCTCTACAAGAGAAGGTGAACAATTATCAGGATTATTAAAGAGTGAATGCTCGTCAAGTTACAAGAAACCCTAATCTCCTATTTAAACAACCAATGCGGCATGAATGTGGTAGACTGGCATGTGACTTCGAACAAATGTAATGCCACGCTGTATGCGCTGCTCCTCTCATGTACAGATATGATACATGCAACTAAAGCAAAAATAAACCTCAACAATGGCGGCCTAAGCTACCATGTACACCATCTGGTTTGGATGAAGGCAAGCATAATATCTTATTTTATTAATAAAAGGGCACTGCAGCTCAATTATGTATTGAGGTAAGACAATACATTAGTAAAACTGAAAAATGAAGTAATGCTTGCTGGGATCATGTACCTTAAGTTATATATACCACGCACAACATGATTGAAATCTTGCTTTTCCAAAAGCAACATATTTAACGACAATTAGAATACACTGATCAATCTAATCCTGCGAAATTCTAGAATATACCGATCCAATCTAATATTGTGAGATTCTCAATCAGACATCGATATAATCATCAGTTCCACACAATCTCCCGTAAAGTATATGAAATTTGATGAAGAATAAACTAATCCTAGAACCTTACCCGCAAAAAAACTAATCCTAGAACTTGTTACTGTGAAATTCTAGATTCTATATTATACTAATATACTAATCTAATATGATATTCTTAAATTCTCAATCAGACATTGACATAGTCATCAATTCTAGACGACCTTATGTCAAATCGTTACAAAAATACGTACGGAAGGCATGCACCGATATACATACTACCATCGTTCTAAAAATGATGCCATGGATTTATCTAAATTTATATATTTCTATATACTAAAACGCGTCTAGATTCACGTAAATCTAGACAAATTTGTGACATCTAATTTATGACAGAGAAACTAAAAAAGCATAAGAATTCAAGTTAGGTCTATTTCTCATGGGTCGTGTGATGCGACATGTCATCCAATGCTACAAAACTGCCTAGTACCCGTAGTTTTAGCATAGCTAGAGCTAGAGGATTCACATCAAAGACCTACATGTCACCATGGCCATGTACGTAGAAGTAGTACTCTGCACTTAGGTCTATTTCTCAAAGGTTGTGTAAGATAGCTAGATAATTCATGTAATACATGTCGCTCGCCCCAGGACGACGCATGCTGCATTATCATGCAAGAGATGTGCGCCGGTCGACGGATCGTGTGATCGTTGGTGCCAAACTGCTTGGTCCACCTGGTATATATATACTTGATCGACGGATTTGGCAGCGCTAGATTAGAACGCGTGAGGATCCCGACGACACAGCAGATCAAGCACACGGAGAGACCTAGGTCCGCACGGCGGTTGTGCAAGGACGGAGAAGATGAGCGTTGACTAATAAGAATGAAGAGGTACGGAGAGACTTAAGTGGTGGCATTTGTGGGTAATTTTCTTAACTCTATATTTTTTATAAATCTATTGGTTGTGGTTTGCTGTGATACAAAATCAAGGGTTAGATGTTTCTGATTTTTCTGGGAATTTCTAGCATAATTCTCTTTTTTTCTGGTGAACCCATCATGTACTTTTAATATATAATAGAATAGATGTGTATGTGCTAAGTGCTAACAAGATTGTGAAACTGGACTACGACACCATGGAGGATTATTTAGGGGTTCCTTGCCGGTATCTTCCAACCGGAGAGGAATGACTTGCACATGCTTGTCATTCGACCGGCGTTCCATAAGGACCTGAAGCACTAGATCAGGACCACTAGATCAGGACCCCACTGTGCGACGAATGACTGCATCAAACAACCACATGAAATTTTCCCGAGCCTGACTGGGCCAGCTCTAAAGTAATTTCAGGTCTTTGATTTGGTTGTTGCTCCGCCAGATTCTCGATCTAGAAGCATCAAGCTACTCACTCCATGAATTCCTCAAAACAAGGCTCATCAAAATGCAAAATAATCAATTCATGGCATCTTAAAACTATAAAACCTGTTATTCGACAGCCTAGCTCGTGGATTGGCATGGGCAATAATGGAAATATATATAGCAGCATCAAGAGAAACTGCGTGAGGAAATCTCACGCCACTAAATAGTACATCTAGTTCCTTCCGCAAAACTAGAAGACCCCAAGAAAACCGAGATAACATAATGGTGCATAGAAAACCTCCGGTGTTTTGACAGAATAAACAGTGCATGGCAAATTAAGTAGCAACAGTTAATGAATTCTGACGACTCAATAGTCTAGACAAAGCTCGGCTCATAGTACCAGTAGCGAGCATCACACTGCTGAGCTTCTTAACGCGGTTGACTGAACAAAGATTGGCTGATGAGACGGGTTGCCTCCATGTACCGATCAACGCAGCGAGATACGCAGCTGCTCTCACTTCCGCTCAAGCTCGATCCTGGCTTGGTCACACACTTTGCAAAGCACTTGTTCCCAACAGTCTGAAATTACAAGAGACAATTAGCATGGAGCTATGCATTTGAAAAAAAGACAATATGGGTAAACAGGACAGACAAGTAATGATCCTTTACAGCAAACATGGTGGTTTTTCGATTTGCATGTAATTAAGATTGTTTATATGCACAAATATGGAAAAGAACAAGATTTTTTATAACCACCTCATGTTACATACATAACAAAGCAACAGAGCTAGAAACTTCCCTGCTAATTCTTTGTGCATTGTTTGTGGTGGAAGTATTTCAAATTTAAGAAGTGCTGATTCAACAAAAAAATCACTCAAAATATCTTTTGGCCAAAGGGTAACATGAAGATCTTACATTTACACACACAGATAGCAAAGATAAATGCTGAAAAGTCAACATAACTGCAAGACCTCAGGGAAGTAGAAGCATGTTGGTTATCAAGACGACATTTGTTTGTATCAATCTCAAATGTAGTTAAGTTGATATTAAGTATACTGATCCAATGTCTAAGCAGATACCGACTTAGCAAGTTTACTATTATCTAGTGTGATACAATGAAGTTTTCAAGAGTTCAATATGTAAATGGACACTGGATTTTTTTCCTCTACCAATGCAACAGGTCATCATTAGATAGGAAAGAAAACCACTTGTTCCCAACAGTAGAGATGGAAGTGGGTCACCATTAGCCTCTTTAGTTCAAAAAAATGAACTAACTTCTCCAAAACATTGAAAAAGTTAGTTCATTTTGTTGAACTAAAGAGGGGTAGAGGGTACCATAATCTTGTCCCACTTGCATCTCTAACAAACAGTCTGGAATTACAAGAGACAATTAGCATGGTGCTATGCATTTGACAAAGATAATATGGATAAAGGAAAGAGGCAAGTAATTAACTTGCAGCTAATGAGGTGGTTTTCATTCTGTGTATGACTGTTTACACGCACAATATGACTGTTTACACGCATTATTACGGACAAGAACAAGATGTTCTCAAACAACCTCATGTGACATTATTGACGTATTAACAAGGCTAGAAACTTCCCTGCTAATTCTTTGTTGTGCAAGTGTTTTAAAATTAAGAAGTGCTGGTTCAACATAAATTACACATCTCAAGAAATCAAATATCTTTTGGCCACAAAAGGGTACCATGAAGATCTTAAATACTCCCTCCGTCCAGAAAATAGTGACTTGGATGTGTCTAGATTTGCATGTATCTATACACTAAAACATGTCTAGATACATGTGAATCTAGACAAATCCAAGTCACTTATTTCGGACGGGGGAGTACCTTTGTTCCATAATAAAAGACATTTTGATATGCTAAAATAGCTACCAAAACATCTTATATTTTCGAACAGAGGTACTAGATAGCGAAGTTAATGCTGAAAGTCAACATATATGCAAGACCTCAGGGAAGTATAAGCATGTGGTTGTTAAGACACCATTTGTTTGTATCAATCTCAAATGTATGGTTAAGTTGATATTAAGTACACTGAACAAAATTCTAAGCAGATACTGACTTAGCTAGTTCACAAATATCCAGTAGCGATGCAATGTAGTTTTCAACTGCTCAATATCCAAGTGGACACTGGATGTTTTCTCTATGAATGCTACAGGCATTCCTAGATAGGAAGAAAAACATAACATGCTACAATACCATTCACCAGATCACACCCTATATTTCCAAAACAAAGTGCAGCTTTGTTGAACCCATTGCAATGAAACAATATTCCATATCAAATAGTACTACAGCCCCTTACATTATAAAGCATGCTATCTTTTGTCTCAAGCTATAGTATATGAATACAATTGAGTTATGGGGGATGCCAATATATTGTTAAAAAAGGGTTGACCCTTTACTTACGGTAACAATTAAAAGGATAGGTAGAAAAGCAAATCATTCCAAGAAAAATAAGACTGTTCAAAATTAAAAACTGACTCCTTCCTACAACAGGGGATGCATAAAATTAGACCTCAACTGTTCTGACTATTCCATGCAAGCACAACAGCTGTACCTCCTTGAAGATAAAATCCTCAGTACCTACTTATGAACCTAGTGCTTTAGTTCTTGCCATCATTGATTACAATAGAAGAACGAAGCAATTATCTTCTTCTAACAATAACTTTTACCAAGGAAAATCAAACAATCAAGATATATCCAAATTAACAAACTAATTAAGTTGAAAAAACCAGATCAGACTGGAGGTCCGACTGGAATAAACCAGAACCGGGCGATCTGCCAGTCTGCTGCAACAGATGGACGGGACAAGGAAGTCAACAGGAAAAATTCCAGTCGAAACGCCGGTTTTTGTTCAGAAACCATAGGGAGGTCGAACCACCTGTTTTTATTTGGAAACCATAGGACGGTCCAATCAGCGACAGTAATCTGCAAGTGTCCGTAGCGCCAACATTATATGCGGGCAGAGGGCTGGATCTTAAAACTGGATTTAAGAGCTGAGGTCGTGGCCTCAACCACAATGCGCTAACCATCTTCCCTTAACTAGTTTACTGTTTCAAGCATGGAAGCTAGCTTACTTGAACCTTTATTTCTCTATTGCACTAGTAAAAATAACCCTCTTAATGACCGGTCCAGCTATCGGTCAGACCAATGAGGCGATGAACCAAAATCCTGACCGGTTCCGGTCACCGGTCCAGCTTTTAAAACTATTCAGGAGATGAAGAGATTCGTGCAGATCTTTAAACCTCAGGTACAAATATTTCTGCCAGACAGTGTGACATTAGTCATATTACCTGGCCGAAATATTGTGCCACCACATCCCTCGTCCTAAAGGAGTTGGCGTATAAACTCAGATAAAAAGTCAATGTTCTCAAAGTTTGACTAAGAATATATAAAAATATATGAATATCCGTAATACCGAATCAATATCAATAGACTCATCATAAGATATATTTTCATAATATACTTATTTAATATTACATGTGTTGGTATTTTCTTTAATGTATTTGGTCGAAGTTAGAAACATTGACTGTTATTATTAAGTTTATAAGCCACCTGTTTAGGGATAGAGGGAACAGATCATATATTCAGAACAGATGTAGCTTGTTATTACATCAATTGTTTCAGTGAACATTGCTTTACGGTAAAAAAAAGTTAAGTTCTTCCCAAGCTAATATCCTGTACTCGGCAATGGAAATCAGCTACTCTGATCTAGCTAACAACCACATAAAAGCTATCACAAGAGCAAAAGGATTGGGCCTAAGCTCAAATACATCCAATAATAATAATTTAACATCACTGATTTCCTCTCTAAAACGATAAGTCGATAAATAGAGCACAAATTTCTTCAATCAAGCAATGTAGACTGCTGCTTGCTCAAAACTGGAATCTGCAATCTCCCCCAAATAGAATATCTATCTAATAATAAACCCTTAACGACGTCCAAAGAAAACTTGCAGTCACAACAAACAATCCCCACCGAAACTACGCTGCTATTGGGGAACCAAGAAATATTCGCCGTCAAAGTAGCGGCCGCACAATTTATTAAAATAAAACGAACCATATTATTCGCTACACAACTAGCCATCAATAAGCACGCACATCAGAGAAATTACTAAGGATATGAAAGATTGGGGGGAGATTGCACCTCCATAAACTCCTGGGCATAGGCCTGGGCGAGCTGCGCCTTGATCTGCTCCATGACCGCCTCCGTGCTGGGCGGCGACCCGGAGGACGACATCGACGGCGATGAGAAGGAGTCCATGCCGACTTCGCCTACCTTGCTTTCCAAGTATTCGCGGGTGATCGATGGTTGTGGTGTGTTCTGCGCCGAAGATTTCTGGGGACGGCAGGTTATACCAAGGTCGGGGGCGGCGCACAGGCAGGTAAACCCTAGTCAGACTGGGAAAGGGCCAATCCTATTGCACCAGCAACATATGAGCCCAGATTGTTTATTGCGCAATTTGGCCCATGTCTCCACGTGGTGCGCGAAATACTACTGTAACCCATGTCGAATTATTTAACGGGCCTTCTTGCTTTTTGTTTGGCACACCTTATTTGGGCCACAATAGCCGAGTATTTCCAGCTCCGAGGAGTCAAATTAGTATAATTTCTATAAAAAAAATGGAAACCTTCTCTTTTTGGAGAGTACGCCAAGCCGTACCTTAATTTTATATTACTAGAAAACATACATGTGTGTTGCACCGAGATAAACAAAAACAAAAACGCTCGAGCGAACCATCCATGATGCTATTTCTATTTTGTGCCATCATCCCTGATGCTGTTTTTAGTCAAACCATCCGGTACGTTCGGACACCGGAGCCGCGTGTCGCCACCTCTAGTTCACCCCGCTCATCAAAGACCTTCACCTTCCTCGGGATAGGGTTATAGAGAAAGCAGCAACAGGCGGATATAATGTTTGAAAATGATTCGTAATGTGGATTGATTAGAACAACCTGAATTGTGTGGATAATTCGATTTTAGGTTCACAATTTTCTCTCCTTTTATTATATGAAAAAATGGTGAATATGATGTTATCGATTTTATTCCCCGACACAGCATTCATATGTAGTTTTCCGTCTAACTAATTTTTTTAGCCTAGACTTTATTTTCATTCTATCAACACCCACGAGTAACCAACATGGTCTTATTAATTATTTGCCTAGCATCCATCAACCCAACAACCGCTCCTCTTTACTCCTTTGCCCATCCTCATTTTATTCATTCATCAGCCCAACACAAAATCGTTTTCATTTAATCCTTCTTGCCCATCATTCGCACACATGCATATTTTTATTCCGACCTGGCCATTAGATTTCAAACCATCCATCTTATTGATTTCGAGCCAGCTTGATGATGTTCCAGAGTCGCTTTAAAATGTTTATAAACTGGTGATACTCGTTTTAATCAAACGAGGTGGGACTATTTCAAGCCAAAACATCTAATATTAGATCGCGAGAGTAGCCCGTCTGTATCCCGACGTCTTCATGGCCTTTTGGCCTGCTTCAGCCCAGCGGAACTTCAATCCCGCGGCCCATCTCGCAGGGCATGATTGATGGGTTCGTTGCATAGAAAACAAAAACAAAAATATACGGTTGCAACTATCAAGATCAAACTTAGGTGATACTTGTAACATTTCAGAAGGACTCACCCTCGAAGACCGGCAGCAGGATAACGTTTCGGCAAACAAACGTGGCGGATGTAGAATATACTCGTTCGTCCTTTAAGGTCGTGAAGACGACCAGCGCCACAATCGAACATCGCCTCCGTAATCGGTCACACGTCCAGCACGACAGCCTCCGTCCCTTGCTCCAGTTGGGTAGCGGAAGCATCGGATCTTTAGGAACTCTAGCAACACTATGACATTGTGGTGGTGGTGGAGAAGGTCTTGAGCAGGGTTTTGCCTAAGCACCGTACTCGTGATATTGGATCAACTAGAAAGGGAGGGAAGATGCTAACCAAAGGGCATATGAGAGAAATGGAATAGAGTATGAGGAGAGGGTCTCCACCTCCTCCCTATATAGGAGTGGGGGCAACACCCAAGGGGTGGTCGGCTCTCCATGTGGTGCCCCCACCTCTCCTCTCTTGATTGCTAGTGGAGTCTCCACTCACAAATAATAAATGGTCACTTTCTCCCATTAAATCTCCACTAAGAGCAAGTACAATAAGTCTTAGTCAGCTGGCTATAAGGATTAGAATACTATTTCCTTGCCTAGTTGGAAGAGAGAGAAGAGGAGAGAGAGGAAGAGTTGACTCTCATACAAGAGCCAGCTCTAGCACGTGCTCCTAGGCACTTTGAGAGAGTGAAGGGTGGGCCATGTAGTGCTAAAGTAGTATATTTTTGTAGCTCACTATTGTACATACTAGCTCTAAGTTGGCTATAGATGACATGGCACTTGGCTTGTAGCCAGCAGCTGGCTATACTATTGTCCTTGCTCTAAAAATCAAAGGTCTTTCCATTAAAACACTTTTAATTCACTTGGTTTAATGTCACTCAAATTAATGAATACTTCATTTAATGAGTACTTAATTTAATGGACACTTAATTTAATGAATACATTAACAATTTATTCCCTTGCACTATTTTGATATACCGAAACTATTCCGGCAGTTTTATCAAAATACTTTCTATGTTGTTTAGTATTTTCTCTAGCGGTTTTTATCCACTCAAAATGTATCGACGAGCCTTAAGTGTGTCATCCTACGATTTATGAACTAAGTGGACATGATCGAGACTCTTTCCGATCAATGATCATTAGCGAGATCTAGAGATCCATAACGACTCTCACTTACTTAACGATGAACTAATGACCGTGTGAACCTTTGTCGCAGTAACCAATTCATTTTGTCTCGCGATATTTTACTTGTCCAGGATCTGATCATTTGATATCATTCATACCTAGTTCGATCTCGTTATCGACAAGTACTCTTTTACTCGTTTCGTGATATAACATTCTCATGAGCTAGTCACGTGCTTGCAAGCGATGTCAATGTAATATCATCAAGAGGGCCCAGAGTATATTTATCCGTCATCGGGGTGGAAAAATCCCCACTCTTAATCCACAAGTCTCAACTAACACTTTCTAAGTACCTAATGACATCTTTATAATCACCTTGTTACGGTGTGACGTTTGATCGAATCAAAGTACTCTTCCAATGTTAGTGATTGACGTGATCTCATGGTCTAAGGATTGGTGTTACTTCGTGTGAGATTGATATAGCAATATAAACTTTGATTACATGATCATATTTCTATACCTATCGTGGGTGTATGTTCATCGCATCATTCTCCATTGACATGACCTTGTCATTAACAACATCCAATGTTCATGATCATGAAACACTACAAGAAAAATGGCTTTTACAACGGACGATTTTTGTGGTTGAAGGCCCGCTTTTCGTGGCTAAAAAGTCTTGTACGACGGATGGCCTTCATGGTAAAATCCATGTCACAAATGATTCTACCAAGGTTTTTTTTCTGACCGTGGCAGATCGCACCCTTCAGCCACGGAAACTTGTTCCATCGTAGATCTATTCACCAGCCGTGTTGTTTGCTGACATCATGCAAACTGCCACGTTGCAAACATCGTTAACGCCCAGTTACCACTATTAACGGTCACAAAAATCATGATAGAAGCCAGGCCCAACCAAGGCCTGCTAATTATTAAGTGGGTTGGACCACCCAATAAGAATACAACCCTTTGCCTTTTTGTCCTGTAGTGTTTAAAATCGACCTAGTACTGCAGCCAACCGTGACCCGTAGACTTTCAGGCCCAATACTATTTCAGTCTACATGAGGCCCAAGTTAGCCCAAAACGGTGCGACCACTTGAGGCCTGCACCACGATGGCCTGGTACCGTTCAGACCTAGTGTCAATCTAGCATTTTACTATCCAGGTCTATTACCATTTAGGCTTGTTACTGTTCTAGCCTTTTAGGATTTTCACCTCATTACTGTTTAGGCCATTTAGTGTTTGGGCTTTTGGCTATTCAGGCCTATACTGTTCAGCCTGTTACTATAGTGGCATGTCACTATACTGGTCTTTCATTGTTCTAGCTTTCTACTATTTTGGCCTTTTACTTTTTTTTAGCGGATTCAGGCTTTTTACTATTCTGGACTTTAGAAGTTCCGGTCTTCTACTGTTATGCCCTTAGGAGTTCTAGCCTTCTATTATTGAGGCCTTTCACTGTTCCAGCCTTCCACTATTCAGGCCTCCTACTATTTAGGGCTTTCACTGTTTTGGTCTTCTAATGTTCTAGCCTTTCACTGTTCCGGCCTTCTACTGTTCTGGCCTTTAGAGTTCTGGCCTTCTACTTTTCAGGCCTTCGACTATTCAGGCCTTCTACTATTCTCCCCTTTTAATGTTCGTTTTGGACCATCCATGTTCACATTGTTTCAATGTTCGTCATGTTACTACTCTGGCCTATTACTATTTTGGCCTTTTTTGGTAGCGCCTACTTTTTTTCAGAACAACACAGGAATGTGAAGACATCAATTAATAAACACGCACAAATTTAAAATACTTATTACACAACAATAAAAGTTTATTACAATAGATTATACAACAAGATCGACATTCTGAAAAATTACAAAGTGTTGGTATCATCAATAAGAGATCAGTACATGGAGATTCGCTTCAATGTATCATATGACCTCTTCTTCAACATTTCAGCTATTGATCTAAGATCAGCTACACCCTTTCTTTCTGCATGCAATACAACCTTTATATATTTATCACCTATAGGAGTTATTATAGGTGAACTGTTAAGTAAGTTGTTTGCTTCAAAAATGCAATGGGAAGATGAATGGGAAGAGGGATCACAACTTTCAGTCCTACCTTCCGAGGACTCTTTCTTGGTTTTAACAACAACCCGCTAAAATATGGTGAAAGAGGTTAAAACAAAGAACAAGAGAAACAAGTAGTATTATATAAAGTAGAGATCATTTAAAGTAAGTATGAACTTACAGTAGCACATTCAGGCTAAAAATAGCTCCTTCTCAAGCGGGTGCAACTCCTGGTCAATCTGCTAGAAGAATCTGAGCTAAGCAGCTAGAACTCTGGTCCTTGTACTCCATTGTCATTTCTCTGTATTAAGGCATGACATTGAAAACACCAAAAACATAGCATTAAAAATTACCGGATGTATGATTCAAACTAGATAACTGGTTTGGAAGGATGAAAGCAGATGAAAACACCAAAAATATATCATTAAGAATGACCAGATATATGATTCAAACTAGACGGACATTTTCTGAATTAAGCATTCGCAGATAGAAACACAATAGAACATGAACACAAATGTCATGGCAAGGTTTTAGGTAGAATGACTTATTAACTTATTAGGCATGTAGGTTATATAACTTATTAACATGACAAGAAACTAGCCTAAGTAACACAAGGAAACCTAAGTAACACAAGGAAAACTGGCACTTTAGCCTTGTTTGGCGTCAGATTGTCAGTGTTGGATCCTCTATGAGCTGTTTGCATGACCTGTGTGAGTGCTCGGAAAGAATAGCATCTATGAGTTAGTGTTATAGGATTGTACCGATAGCGTGAGAATGTAAGAAAGGGAATAAAAGCGAGAAGCTAATGATGTGGATAGGACCTACCAGATGTGGGTGCAAACTAAATGGCAATAGCATGCAGGATATTGAGAAACATTCTAATGATTTCGTAGCTTACGAGTACCAAAAAATAGCAAACGGGCAAGAGAAATTATCACTGCACGGCGAGGACGGGTGGGATGGGCAAGAGGGTGGCAACTAGGCATTTTGGGGTCAACGAAGAGTGATTTGGTGAAGCTCCCCCGTAGGGTAGACGACAACGTTGGTGAAGTAGATATGGTGCAACGAGGGAGTCCGTGAAATAGTTTCGATGTCCACGACACGGTAGTCGGTGGACGAGGGCAGGGAGAGGTGGATCTAGTGCATGGGGTGGTGAAGAATCTCCCGTGTAGAAGAGAGAGCTGGCAGTGAAGGAGCTCCGGTGTGGAAGAGAGGGCCGGCAGAAGCAGGTACAGGAAGGTCGTGGTTAGAGGGATGTGGGCGGGGAAGAGGCAATGGGGCGATATAGGTGGGATGGCGCATATTTACCACCTATACCCCTCTATTATTGTAGTAATCCTCTGGTCCTTGTTTCTGGATCAGGGATAGAATAGGAATTTTGCATTTGTAAAATGTGGGGCAGGATATTTGAATAGATGTGCAGGATGTTTTGGCGCTATGCAGAAATTTTGAGGTTGAAGCTTCGGACGTACGCTACTCCAACATGGCCGCTCTCACATGTTGGCCCCGTCCAGACTCACATGCCGGCGACAGTATGCTTACCAACATTTAAATGAGTTTCCACACATTTGCCGAAATTAATAAACATTATATTTTGAAGGTTTTCATACAATATGAACAAGGTCACGGCCATATCTTTGCTACAGTTTATGATAGGGTGTCCATATCTGGTAGATCGCTGCATCTTGGCATTTCAAAATAAGATTCTCGATTTGATGGATAATGCCCTACTTTCATGAATTTCCAAGCTTTCTAGCTAAATCTATGCAATAAAATGACTTTTTTGACAATCTAAAGTAAGTATGTCTAATTTCGAACTACAAAGTGTGTGATATAGCTTGCTCTTGACTTTTTAAAAACAATTCAAAGGTACCAAGTAGTCAAATATTGGAGAACCACCGATACTTTTGCAAGATTCAACTTTTTGATATGAATGGTAATGACACCAAATTTTGGTCATTTAAAAAAAATACAAAAAAAACAAAATATAAAACAAAATACAACCATTATTATCTCTCTTGGTGTCTCACTATGTTCACTAGCTAGTTTTGATGATAAATATAATCTTAAAATTTGTAACTTTTGAAAAAAACTTGTTTCACAATATATGGAGTACCATGTATGAATATGCATGGCTTTCAAACCAGATGACCAAGGTCATGGCCATATCTTTTCTATAGTTTATAATAACATGTCCATATTCGGTAGTTGGTGCGTATTGGCGTTTAAAATATTATTTACGAAGGAAGCTTCCAAATTCGAAGTTATTTCAATTTTCTAAGGCACAACAATGGCTTTTGTCATGAAGCAACTACAAAATATGGCTCAAAATCCCATTGCCGCAGTTTTCAAACAAAGTATATATAGCCTAGGGTTTAGGGTTTGGGGTTTATTTTGGGTTGAGGGTTGAGGGGTTTAGGGTTTAGGATTTTAGGGTTTAGGCTTTAGGGGTTTAGGATTTAGGGTTTAGGGTTCATGATTTAGGGTTTGGGGTTCAGGATATAGGGTTCAGGATTGTTTAGGGTTTTAGGGTTTATTATTGTTTAGGTTTTAGGGTTGAGGGAATTTTTAATAATAATGTTCAAGCTTTATATATATGCATATATTCATGGAATAGAATGGCGTTATCGCAGTTTAATGGAAGTATCTCAAATTTTGATCTATAAGTGCATTATACCTGGTTGGTAAGGGTTTAGAGTTTAGGGTTCTAGGGTTAGGGATTAGGGATTAGGGTTAGGTGGTTAGGGTTTTTGATTTTCAATAATGTTCAAGCTTTATGCTTTTATTCGTGGAATAGAATGGCATTACCGCAATTCAATGAAAGTATCTCAAATTTTGATCTAGAAGTGCAAGGTACCTGCTTTCTTAGGGTTTATGGGTCGATGATTTAGGGTTTTAGTGTTTAAGTTTTATTGGTTTTTTAGGGTTTAGGGTTGTGAATTTTCAATAGTGCTCAAGCTTTATGCTTATATTCATCGAATAGAATGGCATTACCTAATTTATTGAAAGTATCTCAAATTTTGATATATAAGTGCATGATACCTGCTTGGTTAGGGTTTGTGTGTTAAGGATTTAGGGTTTAGGTTTTAGGGGTTGTTTAGGGTTTAGGGTTTAGGGAATTTTTGATAATGCTCAAGATTTATGCTTATATTCGTCAAATAGAATGGCGTTGCCCAATTTAACGAAAGTATCTCAAATTTTCATCTATATGTGCATGCTATGTGCTTGGTCAAGGTTTAGGGTTTAGTGTTTTAGGGTTTGGGTTTTAGGGTTTTACGGTTTTGGGTTTTGGGAATTTTCAATAATGTTCAAGTTTTATGTTTATATCCGTGTAATAGAATGGTGTTACATCAATTTAATGAAAGTATCTCAAATTTTGGTCTATAAGTGCATGGTACCTACTTGGTTAGGGTTTATGGGTCGAGGGTTTAGGGTCTTACGGTTTAGGTTTTATGGGTTGTTTAGGGTTTAGGGTTTAGCAAAAGTTTAATAATGCTCAAGCTTTATGCTTATATTTGTCGAATAGAATGGCGTTACCTATTTTAATGAAAGTGTCTCAAATTTTGATCTATAAGTAAATGATAACATCTTGGGTAGGGTTTATGGGTTGAGTGTTTAGGGTTTAGGTTTTAGGGGTTGTTTAGGGTTTAGGGTTTAGGGATTTTTCGATAATGCTCAAGATTTATGCTTATATTCGTCGAATAGAATTACGTTACCCAATTTAACAAAAGTATCCCAATTTTTTATCTATAAGAGCATTCTTGATGGCTCTGAGTATGGCGCCCAGAAAAATGCTGGAGCGATGATGATGTAGAGCTCGTTGGGAACCCCAAGAGGAAGGTATGATGAGCACAGCAACAAGTTTCCCTCAGTTATGAAACCAAGGTTTAATCGAACCAGTAGGAGCAAGGAAACACCCCAAAGGTGTTACTAGCTAAGCTTTGGCAGGGCGCACTATCGGTGCTAGTAGCAACGTGGAGACCTGCACAACACAACCACAGAACTTTGTCCCCAACTTGCGATGAGGTTGTCAATCTCACCGTGTTTTGCGGAAAACAAAGGATTAAACGTATCGAATGGAAAGAAGTAAAAGTTGGAGAAAGTAAACACAAAACAGTAAACAGATTGTAGATTGAATGTAAAAGACAAGGACCAGGATCCATAGTTCACTAGAGGTGTCTCTCCTTAAGATAGATAACATGCTGGGTGAACAAATTACAATGGGGCAATTGACAAACATCGAGAAAGCAATACATGCATATACTAATCATCTTGACTCCTTTGAGACGTGATTGGGCATTACAACATTATACATAGACCGCCATCCAACTGCATCTATGACTAATAATCCACCTTCAGGTTATCATCCGAACCCCCTCCAGTATTAAGTTGCAAGCAACGGATTATTGCTTTAAGAACTGCGTGTAAAGTAAACAATACGATTGTTCTATAAACAAAGGATTGTTGTTTTCTCCCTAGTAGCAACAACACATCTAGTACCTTAGAGATTTCTGTCACTTCCCCAGATTACCAGAGGCATGAACCCACTATCGAGCATAAATACTAACTCTTGGAGTTGCTAGAATCTACTTGGCCAAGATAGCTACTAACAACGGAAAGCATGCAAGATCACAAATAACAAAGACATGATAGAATCAATAATCAATCTGAAATAGCATCTCAATATCCATCGGATCCCCGCAAACACAACATGCAGAATTACAAATAGATGATCTTGATCATGAACGGAGCTCACAAGATCTAGACATGAAAGCACAAAGGAGGAGAACCAGCCATCTAGCTACTACATGGATCCGTAGTCCAAGGATGAACTACTCACGCATCACACCGGAGGCTTGCATGGTGATGAAGAAGGCCTCCAGGGTGAATTCCCCTCTCCGGCAGGGTGCCGGGAAGAGCTTTAGATCCCTCCCGATCTAGGGAAGGAGATGACGGCGGCTACAGACTCTTTCGTGGATTTTTGATCGGGCACTTAGGGTTTTCGTCTTGAGGGCATCTTATAGGCGGAAGGGGAGGCCGAGGGGGTGCTAGGGCCACCACACCACCCCCCTGGCGTGGGCCTAGCCTGGGCGCGCAGCCAGGTGGTGTGGCTGGCCTCTGGCCCCTCTCTGTCTCGTATTCTGGCATCTGATGACTTCCGAAAAAATAGGCACTTTGGCTTTTGTCCCGTCCAATTCCGAGAATATTCATTTTCTGACTTTCCTGGAACCAAAACAGCAGAAAACAGGCAGCTGGCATTGTGGCTCTTATTAATAGGTTAGTCCAAGAAATCATATGAAAAGTACTCCAAAGTTGGAACAAAACACAAGAAAGTGGATAAAACCAAGCATGGAACATCAAAAATTATAGATACATTTGCAATGTATCAACATCCCCAAGCTTAACTCCTGCTCGTCCTCGAGTAGGTAAGTGATAAAAAGAAAGAATAATTTTTGAGGTGACATGCACCATCAAATACTTGATCAAAGTATTTGTAAAACATTCAAAGCTGGGATCATAGTACTTCAATCATAACATGAAAGACAAAGTTCTAGCAATAAGACAAAGAAACTATGATGCAACATGAAAAGGCACAAACAAAAGATTCATGAATAATAATGCTTTGCAATACGTTTGTTTGTTTCACATAAATAAAATATAGCATAATAGTATTCAGCTTGTCCCTCAATAGAGTAGAAAATGTAAATGCATAGGACACCTTCAAAGTTCAAAAGAGTGACTAGATACAATAGTTTAAAATAAGCAATATCAAGTTATGCATCAATCAACTAGTCTTGGGACAATGCACATAGAACTAAGAATGGCCACTATGCTCTCAAAGTAGGTGCATAAAGATAGAAGGTGGAGACTCAATATAATGGTGGAAGAAAGGCCTTTTTTATAAAAGGAAGTAGGGATTCAAGTCTCATAAAGAGCTTCCAAAAATTATGGTACTTATAGATTTCAGCTCTCATTGCCCCTATCATAAGCATCTTGAAGTGATTAAGGTTAAAGTGAACAAACTATGGTGTACATGCTTGACGAAGTATCAGTTAGAAATCTCATGTCCCTTGTATACAAGGGCCGCTCCTCATGCTACTCAAGTTTAGTCACCGGTAAGTTCTTGTCATCGTAAGTACATGTGTATCATTGAGAACCGCCAACGGGGTACCCCTTGCCCGATGATACAGCACAATCCCCATATCAAAATGACAAGGCAAGCTGACAATGAGCATCTCAGCATTCTTCTTATTTACCATGGGAATATGGTACTTTTTTCTCTCTTTCCTCTTTTCATAATCTCTCTTTTTTCTCTTTTCTCTTTTTTTCTCAATATAGGACTCTTTTTTTTATAAGAAGAATGCTTCATAGATAGCTCATTATGGTTACGCTGCAGGTTTCCACCATGTCAGCATGGATTAGACCAGCGGCCCAGGCGTTTCTCTAACACATATACATAACTCCATGGACTTACAAGCTCCCCTTTCATTTCACACCGACGACATCCATATACAAAATAGAGAACCGCCAACGGGGTACCCCTTTCCCGATGATACGGAAGAATCCCCATATCAAAATGACAAGGCAAGCACACAACGAGCATCTCAGCAATCTTCGTATTTACCATGGGAATATGGTGCGTTTTTCTCTTTCCTCTTTTCATGATACCTCTTTTTTTTCTTCTTTTTCTCTTTTTTCTCAATATAGGACTCTTTTTTTATAAGAAGAATGCTTCATAGACAACTCATTATGGTTACGCTGTAGGTTTCCACCACGTCAGCATGGATTAGACCAGCGGCCCAGGCGTTTCTCTAACACATATACATAACTCCATGGACTTACTCCCCTTTCATTTCACACCGATGACATACATATACAAAAGAGCATGATATCAACTAGGTACAAGTACCAAGTGCAATGTTGAAAGCGTTCCCCATGAAAGCATGGTTCTGCTAATTCCCAACAAATAAGTGCAAGCATATACAACATAGACGACACAATGGTTCAAGTTTATTAAGGGCAAGTAAAGTAAAGTGTGCCATCAAGTTCGTGAGAGCTTTAATCACTAGTTTTCTCACAACAAGTTTAATTTGGAAGGTAAACAAAAGCATGAATGTACTTGGAATAGCATAAGCTAGTGTTGGAAATATGCCCTAGAGACAAATAGTAGTAAGGACTATTATCATATTTCATATAGTTTATGATTAAGTTTTTTATCATGCTATAACTGTATTGAGTGGAAACATCAATACACGTGTGATATACAAACAACCAGGGGTTCCCAGTGAAACTCTAGTCACTGGTTCATTGGTCAACAGATGATCATGTTTCCTAATCATGTGGCATTTATGCCAGTTGGAAATGAGGTCATCTCATTCGGAGAATGAGATGATGAACCAACACCCAACCTAAACATCGTGACCCGATCATGTCACGAAGTTCAAGTTACGATGATTAGAAATGGATCCTTGTAGACTATTCCTTAGACCGTGAGGCTATATCAATCACTGTCTCCCGAGAGTGCTTAGATATCATCAAACGCCATCTGGTAAAATGGTGGTTATAAAGGTGTGTTCAGGTATTCGGAGGAAACCGTAGAGGCAATATATGTCGAGAGCGGGATTTGCCCGTCCATGTGACGGGAAGATACTCAAGGGCCCACTCGAAGAAGTTATATCCAATAGCTGCGCAGCGTGTGATTGGATCACGGGGATATCACTTGTCGGGACGAGTTAAGTAGCATTGTTCAGTAACGAGATTGAACCCGACATGGTGATGTCAATGATCAGATCTAGGGCAATGCAAGTATCGAATGACAAAGGGAATAAGACACGACTGTCCTGGTTCAAACGACGAAAGATCTTCGTGGAGCGCACAGGGGTCACATGGCCATCCAAGTCCCTCTATTAATCATTGGTGCGGGAGTGGCCCGACCATGTCTAGAGTGTCCCCGGACCGTAGGGTATCACGCTTAAGGGCTTGATGATGCTTAGAGAGTGTTTATAGGATCGGTAGAATCACCGAAGAAAAGAAGGGAGAAAACCGGAAGGGTTTCGGTAAGTCCGGAGGATGCCGGAGTGGAGGTGGAAGGTGTTCCATGGCCACGAAGATTAGATAATATAAGAATGAATGTTAAATATTGATTTAATCATTTATTCATAATTATTTAATAAAGAGAAAATAAATTAAAGGTCAAAAAGGCTTAATGGGCCAATTTCCGGAGGGAGAAGGCCCATTAGGGAAAGGAGAGAGGGAGAAGGGGCAAGGGGCTGGCCGGCTGGGCCTAGCCCCCCGCGCGGGGCCCACCAGGGGCTGGCCGGCGGCTTCCCCTCCCCCTCCTCTGCTTTCGTCCCACCCCGGGACTTGAGGGGAGGTAGTACCTCCCCTCCCCCGATATAAGGTGGGGTATTTGGCCTAGAAAATACACCCAATAATCAATAAAGGTCTCCCCACTTTTGGGAGGACCTCCAATTGATATTTTCTCTCTCCTCTCTCTCTCGTGACCGTGGTCCCAAGTCTGGACTGCGCGAGCGAGAGACATCTTCACCGCGGAGCGCCGTCGCGCTATGGGATTCGGATCCGGGAGCTCTACTTCCGCAACTGCTGCTGGATCAGGGAAGCGGGAGTCATCGTCAGGCACCGGACGTGTGTAACTCCCACGAGGTGTCACACTTGAGGCACTCAAGTCGTTGGAGACAGAAGGAGCGCAAGGACTTCATCACGACCTTGAGGTCGGCTTCGGCTCGTCTACATCAACCACGCTCCCCTGAGTGTTGGCAAGGCTTTTCGGTCTTCGAGGGTAAGTTCGCGAAAAGCCCCTCCCATTACTGTATTACTAATAGATAGGTCCTGGCAGCTTCAGGGGTTCAGAGGCGTAGGGTAAAATTTTATTGTTTTCATGCGCGGAACCCCTACAGCTAGTAGGTAGGTATGGTGGACTCTTTGGAATAACTTGGTTTAAGGAGTTGGATGCATGAGTGGAACTCATACTTGGTTGTGGAGGCTAGCAAAAGACTGGGAGCGACAAACTAAGAGAGCAATAATGGCTATAATCATGCAAAGCGACAAAACATCATTGATCAAAGCATAAAGTGATACTACAAGTTGAAAACTAAAGGATCATAAAGACTATGGTGACTTGAGATAGTCATAACATGGTGTGAGCATGCACCAAGTCAACCCAAATAAAGCATCAAAGGAGAATACCACTATACTATGCTTTAATATGCTAAAACAACGCATGATTCATCCAAGGCACATTAAGCAATCTCAATTGTTTATAACAATTCATGCTACATCAAAGAATACTAAGCATAAAGCCAAAACAATATCAAGCATGGCATGACAGAGCATAGGCCACAGTCAAAAACGAGCTCTTTTTACCACATAAGTATAAACTTTCCTACTCTTTTCCAAACCAAACCAAACTATTTGCAAACCAATGTATGAAAGAGGAGGTCCAACCAATTTATTAATAAAACTAAGCAAACCAAAGCAAACGAAAAAACAAAACAAAAACGAAAAAGAAGACGCTCCAAGAAAAACACAACTATGCATGAAACGATAAAATGAAGCGTTTGGAAGAAACCTGGGATTTTTATTGATGAAGAGGGGGATGCCTTGGGCATCCCCAAGCTTTGACGCTTGTACTTCTTGGATATTTCTTAGGGTGACACGCGTGGCATCCCCAAGCTTGAGCTTTAGTCCATCCTTCATCTCATTACTCATTCCTTCCATACACCTGAAAATTTTCCTTCATACAAAACTTCACACAATCTTTATTAGCAACATTAGTGCACTCAAGATAAAAAAGTCTTAAGGTTCAGTTCTAACACCAAATAAACTTCCATTAGAACACTAGATACTGTAGCACTTCCCTCAAAAATCTCAATTCCCCAAAAGAACTCAAAAAGGGACAGACAAGAAGCAAATGCAGAAAATGGCAGAAATCTGTCAAAACAGATCAGCAGGTAAAAACAAAAAAATTCGAAGACCTTATGTTGCTCAAATAAAAAAGTGTTCAACTAAAGAAAGTTAGATAACAACCTGGGGCAGAAGCACAAAAATTCAGGCCTCAAAAAGACGTTCAGAGATTTTACACGAATTTTTACGGTGACGCATAGAAATCTGTTTTGGGACAGCAACTTTCCCAATCATTACTTCTCTCTCATTAGAGGTTACTATTGGCAGAAAAAGCAAATAAAAAGGATAAGGAGAGGTTATTACAGAGGTAATAACTTCCAAGACTCATCTAAAACTTTTGGGTTATCTCCCAATAAGTACTTTTCTTTAACGCCTTTAAGTTAGGCATAAGAAGCAAGAAAGAATCAAGTGTTCTCAAATGAAGAAGCATTAAGATCAATACCAGGAATATTTTCAACAAGGCAAGGTATATCATCCAAATAAGTTCTAGAGGATCCTCTCTCAATGCTCTTAGGTTCACTATTCTCATCGAAAGGGTTTGCAGGAACAATCCAATGAAGATTCTTTTCTATGGCATCATGTATTGCTACTAGTTTAAAGGGTATTAGTATCTTAGGTTCCTCTCCCTTAGGTTCAGTTTTGTTCATCTTTTCTCGTGTACCAATCAACTCTACACATGAGCCTAGCATATTGAAACGTTCAAAGACTTTCCTAGCTTCCTTGGCAACATCATAGAACTCCTTAAATAAAGTTTCCAGAATAAAATCCCTCTTTTCAGGGTCCTCAATTTCTTTAAGCTTTTAAGGGGTTGAGGTTAACAAACCTAGCTTCTAACATGTGAATTAAAGAAGCTGTAGCAATCTCATAGTTTGGAGCAAGTTCTGCAAGGGATCTATCCTCAGTATCTTCATGCTTACTAACATGATTGAAGAATTCTTCAATATTATCTTTTCCAATTATAGAACCACTACCAATTGAAAGGTCTTTCAGGGTGAAAGTAGGGATCAACATGGTGAGCTAAGGAAGAGGTGACAACTAAAGGAGACTTTTTTGTGTGTTTTTGGTAAAGAAAGCAAACTAGTAAAACTAATTTTTTGTGTGTTTTTGATAAAGAAACAATCAAACAAAGCAAAAAGAAACTAAGCAAAACAAAAATAACAAAGTAAAGAGATTGGTTATGAGGGACTCCCCTTGTGAAGATATCCTTGACACCCCGGCAACGGCGCCAGAAAAATGCTAGAGCGATGATGATGTAGAGCTCGTTGGGAACCCCAAGAGAAAGGTATGATGAGCACAACAACAAGTTTTCCTCAGTTATGAAACCAAGGTTTAATCGAACCAGTAGGATCAAGGAAACACCCCAAAGGTGTTACTAGCTGAGCTTTGGCAGGGCGCACTACCGGTGCTAGTAGCAACGTGGAGACCTACACAACACAACCACATACCTTTGTCCCCAACTTGCGATGAGGTTGTCAATCTCACAGTGTTTTGCGGAAAACAAAGGATTAAACGTATCGAATGGAAAGAAGTAAAAGTTGGAGAAAGTAAACACAAAACAGTAAACAGATTGTAGATTGAATGTAAAAGACAAGGACCAGGATCCATAGTTCACTAGAGGTGTCTCTCCTTAAGATAGATAACATGCTGGGTGAACAAATTACAATGGGGCAATTGACAAACATCGAGAAAGCAATACATGCATATACTAATCATCTTGACTCCTTTGAGACGTGATTGGGCATTACAACATTATACATAGACCGCCATCCAACTGCATCTATGACTAATAATCCACCTTCAGGTTATCATCCGAACCCCCTCCAGTATTAAGTTGCAAGCAACGGATTATTGCTTTAAGAACTGCGTGTAAAGTAAACAATACGATTGTTCTATAAACAAAGGATTGTTGTTTTCTCCCTAGTAGCAACAACACATCTAGTACCTTAGAGATTTCTGTCACTTCCCCAGATTACCAGAGGCATGAACCCAACATCGAGCATAAATACTAACTCTTGGAGTTGCTAGAATCTATTTGGCCAAGATAGCTACTAACAACGGAAAGCATGCAAGATCACAAATAACAAAGACATGATAGAATCAATAATCAATCTGAAATAGCATCTCAATATCCATCGGATCCCCGCAAACACAACATGCAGAATTATAAATAGATGATCTTGATCATGAACGGAGCTCACAAGATCTAGACATGAAAGCACAAAGGAGGAGAACCAGCCATCTAGCTACTACATGGATCCGTAGTCCAAGGATGAACTACTCACGCATCACACCGGAGGCTTGCATGGTGATGAAGAAGGCCTCCAGGGTGAATTCCCCTCTCCGGCAGGGTGCCGGGAAGAGCTTCAGATCCCTCCCGATCTAGGGAAGGAGATGACGGCGGCTACAGACTCTTTCGTGGATTTTTGATCGGGCACTTAGGGTTTTCGTCCCGAGAGCATCTTATAGGCGGAAGGGGAGGCCGAGGGGGTGCTAGGGCCACCACACCACCCCCCTGGCGTGGGCCTAGCCTGGGCGCGCAGCCAGGTGGTGTGGCTGGCCTCTGGCCCCTCTCTGTCTCGTATTCTGGCATCTGATGACTTCCGAAAAAATAGGCACTTTGGCTTTTGTCCCGTCCAATTCCGAGAATATTCATTTTCTGACTTTCCTGGAACCAAAACAGCAGAAAACAGGCAGCTGGCACTGTGGCTCTTGTTAATAGGTTAGTTTAAGAAATCATATGAAAAGTACTCCAAAGTTGGAACAAAACACAAGAAAGTGGATAAAACCAAGCATGGAACATCAAAAATTATAGATACATTTGCAATGTATCAATGCTACGTGCTTGGTTAGGTTTTATGGTTTAGGGTTTATGGGTTTAGGGTTTAGGTTTTAGGGGTTTAGGGTTTAGGATTTCGGGAATTTTCAATAATGTTCAAGTTTTATGCTTATATTCGTGAAATAAAATGGCATTATATCAATTTAATGAAAATATCTCAAATTTTGATCTACAAGTGCACAGTACATTGTTTACAGAAAGGGTTTCCATATTGTAAGTTATTTTAAATTTTCCAATCGATAATAATGGCTTTAATTTTGTCATAGGATATATGGCGTATCATGGATGAATATGCATGGATTTCAAACCAGATGACTAAGGTCAAGGCCATATCTTTGCTATAGTTTATAATAACATGTCCATGTTTGGTAGATTGGTGTTTATTGGCATTTTAAATATTATTTGCAAATGAAGCTTCCAAATTTGAAGTTATTTTAAATTTTCCAAGCGATGATAGTCGATTTTGTCATGAAGCAACTATAAATAAGTATGGCTCAAAATTCCACTACCCCAGTTTTCACACAAGATATCTATACCTCTATACCTTATAATAAAGGACGGATTGTTTCTTCCGGTCCAACACTTTTTTGGCCCCTTTTATCCTCCCACCAAACCATATATTACCACCAATGTCACGGATAAGTGAATTTTTAAGTCACCGTGTCCATGTGCATATGGGCTGCGAGACATCGTATCGTAGTGAATTCTTTTGAAGTCACCGTGTCCATATACATATGGGCTGCGAGCCACGATGTCCTCTCTATCCCTATCCCTACGTTAATAATCCAAAGGTATAAACGGTGCTACCTCCGGACGCCACCCCAGCGATTAGCGCGTGTAGGCCGTTCGATTAGGTTCTTAAACAAGATCTGGACCATTCATTTGTGGTAAGACGGTTTTATCCCGATCAATAGTAAAAAGCAAATTCGCTGTGCACACATGTTTTTAATACCCCGATCGCATCTCTCTCTGCCCGGCCTCGCTACGTCCCCGCAAGAAATGGTCCGGACCCGCTTGTCAGCCTCTCCGTTAATATTCTAGGTGGGAATTTATCGGGTACTCCGGTGTGGCAGGGGTAAATCGCACCGATTGGATCAGAGCCCTAATCAGGTACGATTGGGCAAGAAACCCATGCGCCGTACGACCTCCCTCCAATCCCCGCGCAGCCGCCCTGCCGCCGCCGCGCCTCCGCGCCGCCACGCCACCGCCCGCCGCCGCGCAAGAGCTCCACCACGGGCACCGCGTTCCTCAGCGCTCATGGGAGGGGTCCAGAGGCTGGGAGGGGCAGGGATGTGTGGGAGGGGGGCTGCGGAGAAAGGCAGGCTCCATGGCTGAAGGAGGTGGGGCTTGCCATGGAGGAGCTTGTTGTGGCTGGAGGAAGCAGGATCCCTTCCCCTCTTGAGCGCGTTGCCAACCAGGATCCCTTCCTCCACCTCCTCCCGTTTTTGGTGGGCACGAGAGCAGAAGGAGACGCGGGTACGCGGGAGCAGCTCCGCAGAGCGCCATCATCGTCATCCTCGGGTCACAGGAAGGGAGCCACTCCCTCGGCTCCGTCGTCCTTCCCGGCTGCCATCCTGACCAACGCCCTTCTCCTCTACCATTCCTCTCTCTGCATGCTGCAGCCGTCCTTCCTCCGAGCTTGCGTTCACCATTGCCCGGAGCACCGCCGCTGCACAGGGTCATCGCTAGGAGGAACGGCGGGTTGCCGGTGAGAACAGCTCAGCCCGCCGTCGTGCGCTGTGCCGCCACCCGGAGGAGCAGCTGCGCTCCATCTCAACCTCCTGTGCTCAGGTACACTCTCTCTTTCTCTGTGTGTATCTTTGATTCAAAAGGAGTGGATGCGGAGGTGGTAAAGCTCTCCATTTTCCTTCATTGGTCCCTTGTTTTTCCGGTGTTTAAACGGACGTGGTGGAAGGTAGGAGCAGTATTTGCTGCATTTGGGCTGCAGCTGTACCTTTGATGCCTTTTCCCCCTCCTTGATCTACTTCACCCCTATGAAGGGAGGTCGTTTAATCCTCAGTATATATGTTTTATGTTTGTATACTGTTAGTGTAAATAGCACGAGTTTGTAGTTTGGTGTATGTAAGTAGTTTCTTCTAGATCAACAAGGTGTGTTTCCCATGGAATTTCTACCTTTCTCTTGATGCTGCAAACCTTGAAGAAATTAAATGAAGACAGTTAGTGACCCGGACTCGATTATACGGCTTTACCACTGGTGTGGTTTATATTTTTCTCTGAAAATTCCTTTGGTTGTGCCATCTTATTTGTAGTTTCTCGATCTGAAATTTATCCATATTGAAGAAGTGTACTGAACTGAAGAGACGAATATCAGCTAGATTAGTAGTACACTGTTTTTTGCACGTTGCTATTGAACCTCGGCTTCCACCATATACTGATATATTATTTCTAGAAAAAAATTGAGTACTCTAAATAGATTGGATAAATCAAGGAGGATCTCACACAACTTGCATTACAATGTTACAAGTGTTTCAAAATTTACTGCAAGATTTGATTTTAGGCTCACTTCCTTCTATTTGCTTGGTACGATGGAAGTACTACAATGAACATGTATAATTATGGTTGCCTGTTGCTGCCTGGTTAATTATGAGAGTAAAGCTCTGATGTGTCTCTTCTACTAACAATAGTAATTCTTTTACCTTTTGCATTTCACTGTTCGCCTTATGTTTTTGAAGAACATATACCTAGCACGGTTCTGTTTGCTGGTTTGCTTAAATTCTTTACTATGATCATATCATCGTCTAATGAGGAAATTCTTTCATTTTTCAGCATTCTAGCAGGAGCAATTTTATCATATGATCGTAAGGAGATTGTTCAGTCGTAGCATTGCATTGGGAAAAAAAATTAAACATACGAGGCTACATCCAGGCGACTGTTTTTTTGTGTGGCTGCAACGAGGCTACTTATATGTGCAGGTTGATTTGAACAACGAAAAATGGTTTTTGCCAGTCCGCCGATGTATTATGCATGCTCAAAGAATTCCATTGATGTCTTCTATAATGTGTGCCAAAAGAATTAAAGGTGAGTTTTTACTGGACGTTGGACCTTTCTGTTGCTATTTTCATAATTTATGCTAAACCACAAGGTAAAACTGGACATGTCTTCACTTGCTACATATGTATTATCAGCTTCTACTTTTCTTTTTTTGAGACGAGTTTCTACTTTTCTATGACCAATCCAAAAATCCACAATATCAGGCATATTTCTATCTGACCCAAGATTCTTCCATTTCTCCGATATAATATCATACGGATGCCAATTCGTTTCTCTGTACTTGTATTTAGTTGAGCAGGGATAAGAAACAAGTAAGATTGGGATGTTTGCTGAGCTATCTTAAACAGTGGCATGGTGGTTTGGTCATGTTCCAGTTTCTTGCCTCTTCATCTTGAGACGTGTTGAACTGTGAGCTGAGATGTTAAGTGAGCTCACTATTATGTTTGACTGTCGTGGTGTCTATATGTTAGGCCAAGAACAACCTTAGTCACTGTTTCCCAATGTCTTGTGTGTATAGATTTTTGAATTTGATCATCATGAAAAACAAAACTTTCCTATGTTTACTTTGTGTAAACATGATTTCAGAGCATACAGTTATCTATCTCCAGAATTCCGTGACTCCAAAGAAACAACAGCCTGCAAGAATACTGCTAGAATGACTTATAGTGAAGAATGAGCTGTTAGGATTGCTGATGGCAGATCAGGCATGCACTAGTTACAACTTTAGGCACAGAACAAGTTATATTTAAGAGATATTGCAGCTGAAAATAATATGGTTTTAGAATGTTGCAGCTGGAAATCGGTGCGTCCCTGGTTGCGTGTTGAAGGTCCTCCGGCTGCCATCCTCATCCAGTGAACCCCCAACCACTTCTTCCCGTCCTCTACATCTCAGGCAAGATGATGTGCTTTCTATCCTATCTTTCTTCCTTTTTGTGTGTGCATACTAAAATAGCAGGCTATTAGATATAATTCGGCGTGCTATGAATGAAGAATTCGGTGTGGTATGTTCTCATGTCTCTCAATTTTTTTTGTTCAGATGTGTTATGCAAGAAGATCATGTTCTACAAAATATTATGCCCTAATCTTGATGTTCTACAGGTAATGGTTAAAGATGTTTCAGATCTGAACCGTCGTGTGAGCTAGGAGTTGTTAAGTTTTTTGGTTGTGTTATATGCAACAAGGTGGCGAATTGGATTCGGTGGTGTGAGAAATGTTCGAGACGAAGCTTAGTTACAGTAGAATAAATATTTAGTAATAAAAATTGAGCAATTTTTATTTTATAAATCTGGAGCTTTATCACCTCTAGAACTAGGTGATTTTTTAAATATTGTGAATTTCATATAAATTCATCTATACGGAAGCCCCCTTTCATTTAGTCTAATATTCTCTACAGCAAGGAACAGGGTTTGGTCTTTCGTTTGTCCAAAGGGATTTTTTCAATGATGAATCGTCACCTCGAGCTGATCCTGAAGTTATAGTTAAGATGGGTTCTCCGACTGGGACAAAAGAGGTAACTAACTGTGTGTTAGTCACATGTATTCATGAATCTTATCATAGCTCTTTAGATACACGCTGCAGCCATTTTATTTATGAAGCTTGTTTTACAAATCATTTACAAGTTATTTCTTCCACTGACCATGATGATGATAATTCATGGTTTTTTCGGCAAGGATACTGGTCAAGAACAATGTACATCATGTCTAGATAGAGTGAAGAGGTGTCTTTTTGTCAATACAAGCACATATTCTTCTTGTGGTACTATGTTCTGTCATGAAAATTGTACCTGACGTTGTATCATGTGTGGTCGTAAGTGATTCAGCTGCACCAATTGATTAATAAAGCCCACCTGTTTGTTAAAAGAAAATTGTGTGGTTTCCATATGTAGCGGTTTGCTTTATAGCTGTTTGTTTTTCTCATCTTTGAATTTGGTGCCTTATGTTGTAAACCAGGTCAACTACTATGTGTCTAAAGTTTGTTAATACCCTTGAACATTTCTGTTAATCAAATTAACGATGTGGTGCTGATTCAAAGGTCGAGTTGTGCAAGCATCGGCCTTGGGACATGCCACACGGCCTTGAGCAGGTATTTTGTAAATAAAAATTTGAGCATTCTAATACTATTGATAGACTTCTTTCTCTTCAGGCAACTACTACTTTGCAGGTTTTAAGATCTTTCATAGATGACACCATATGCACTTCCTGTACTCAAGACAAGACAGAGGACGCCACCATCCCTTCAACACCCTGTAGCTCATGCGATGCTTCTGGTACAAATATGCACAACTCCATCATGTCTATTCTCATACTCAGCACGATTGCTAGTTCTGCAGATTATAGCCGCTTCTCAATGTCCGAGCCATTACACTACGACTTAATTATGCTCATGATAGAAAAATAGGCAATACAGTCCCAACTACATGGAATATACCATGCTTGAGAACAAACCATTATAAGAGGGAAATAATCACTTATGTAACTTTTATGCAATATTTTTTCTTGGTATGTCCTGAAATTCATCATATGTAAAACAATAGAGATACATATCATGCCGCAGCACCAGATACATAGTAGTGGTCTGTTTTTTTAGGCTATGAGAAGAACAAGGTTACTTTCTATTAGTAAAATGGTCCTTTATGCTTTATATACCAATTGAAATGAAATCCATTCTAAATTTCTAACAGGTTGTTCTGCTACCATGCCAATTATATCATGGACCGTATCAAGATACCACCAAGTGCCACACTTGATACTATGATGAAACAACTTTGTCTTCTGTGCCCTGGTACAAGAGCAAAGCCATCATTCGTTGCCACTATGAAGCCGAAGTGCTTTTGTTTACTACCTGGGAGAGACTTTGGAGGCTGCAATCAATAACGCCGCACGTCGAGCAATCAAACACATGGAGAAGGTTAAAAAAGGTACCTATATATATGAACCATGGTGAGTTAGAAGTACATGAAAAAAATCAATAGAGGCCTTTTCCGTAAAATTAAAAAGATGAAAAAACAGATTGTGAGGAAGAACACGCAGCTAACAGAGCTAACTGATTCTCTTTTCTTTGACTTAACTCGTGTGTAATAAATACAAGCAACTATGCTACGGCCTAAAAACAGTCTCTAGAACTTCCTATATTGTTCTTTCAAGCCTGGTTATTCCGAAGTATCATACTCTATATTTCCTTTTCTGGCGTTGTTCTGATTCGTGCTACTCCACCTCTTTTGCACCTATGAACTGTGACAATACAGTACCATAGAAAATGGAATTCAAGCAACTCGTTCTGAATTTCTTTAGACCATCAACAACGTTGATCAAAACAGAACGTTTTACACCAATGTGCAGTGAAAGTTAGTGCTTATCATATCTACTACCATCATAAGCACTCTCAACATGATTGTTAAAGAGAGTTTATATTGCTGATTGGAAGATTGTAGCATTTCAAATCTGAACATTTCATTTGGCAACCTTAGTATAAGAAATACACCTATAAAAAAGACTATTGCCTTACTTATCTTTTTCGCGCTTCTTAGTATGATTATACCGGGATGGTGTGCCAAGGCGCATTCAGACTAATCATGTTTTGACTGCTTTGCTCCTCTCAGTATTGGATCTAATAACTGTGTCAGTTTTGTTTGATGTTTCGTCTTAGATTATATATAATTAATGGAACATCTCTGCTCTGAACTGCAGACCTATATGTAATATATTTAAGTACTTCTGAAAATTATGATTTGAAATATAGGGAGTACAAAATATGTAACTTCTAATGATTTCACATGCAGCAGAAGACGGAGGGTATTTTAGAACAGAGGGAGTACAAAAGAGAATCCCATGAAAGAAAATCTCATGCGAGAGTCACGCGGTCATGCGCCAAGACGCACCCCTAAATCTAGTATAAATAGTTGCCGGTGATAGGAGAACTCACGAGAGATTTTGGTAGCCAATAGTCCCACCTTGGTTTTTTTATAAAGACTTGGACCAGTTTATAACCATCCTCAGGCTCAACGAGATATCCACAAGACAGCGAGCCGATCTTGTGCAGCCAACTCGGGAATCAAAAAGTAGCCGCATATGCATGTGGTGTTGTGAGCTAACTGAACGATAAAGAAATATGAGTTGCCTGTTGCACTAATTATTAAAGAGTCCATGCGCTCATTTACTCGACCGTAAATAAACGGGTCGTGGGCTGCTTTGCATGTGCATGAACCACAAGGAGGAGATTGAACGCGATTGTGGGCGGTCTTGTGTGCATGATGATTAAAAGGGAAGAGAAAGTCGACGATATTGAGCTGCCATGCCAGCGCCTAAATGGTCCGTGCACAATACACGGAAAGGATGAGCGAAACCTTCGAGATTTGGTAGCAACCTATGAAAGGCTTAGATGTTTTTATTTTTGGGTTTTTCCCCATACTTTTCAAGTAAAAAAATAATCGAATCAAGGGGTATTTTTGAGTTGGAATAGAGAGGAAATCTACGGAAGACTTAGATTTCATTATCGTCTGATTTTTTGTCCTCACTTTTCCAACAAAAAATAATCAAGCAAGGGTATTTTGGACCAAGCGGTTCATCGAAAACCATTAGATTTGCATTTTATGAGTAAATCGACTCGTGCGACATGCTAATTCTGGTTCGGTGATGAGAACGGTCTATTGCGCTTAACAAACGGTAGGGTCACTGATCCCTTTTTCCAGTGCTTGGCAGCCGATCTCTACAGGAGGCGCTTGTGACGGAGCTCTAGGGCGGAGCCACGCGCACGGAGCAGGGCGGCGGGTCCCGAGTTGGCTGCCAGAGAGGAGCGCGAGGGGGTGGACATGGCGTCGTGGAGCTCGGGCTCGCTGGCGACAGGGACGAGGACGCACATGGTAGAGGCGAGAGGCGGCGCGATGTAGTAGAGAGGGGTGGCAGGCGCTGCGGAGGCGCGGTCGAAGGCGTGGGGAAGAGGGGCACGAGGCAGCTGGCGCTGCGGAG
Organism: Avena eriantha; assembly: GCA_910589775.1. Classification (NCBI taxonomy): domain Eukaryota; kingdom Viridiplantae; phylum Streptophyta; class Magnoliopsida; order Poales; family Poaceae; genus Avena; species Avena eriantha. Next base: position 319,471,342 of record OU342745.1, on the reverse strand, counting down.
TCCAGAGGGCCGGCGGGGAGCGAGGCGATGGCGGCGGCATGAATCGAGTGGACGGGGCTCGGGGAGCGATGCGAGAGGGTGTTCTACGGGATCGTGATGGGGTCAGTGCCGAGGTGCGTGGTGTGCGTGTCCTGTAGATATGCGTGCGTGTGTGTTGGATCGGTGTGTGAGTCCAGCTTGCCTGGTGGACCGAACATATGTATATGGCTGCCTTTCTTTTTTAATTTTTATATTTCTTTTTTCATATGCTTTTAGAAATAATAAGAATAGAAATATAGAAATAGAAAGAGAGGCTTGATAGACATGATACCACCAATGGGAAGATGTAATCCATAAGCTTGTTCTTGGAATATAATCCATAAGGTCAACAAGTTTATTGTACCGCAGCAACGCGCGGGCATCGTGCTAGTATATAGCCTATGGTTTAGGGTTCAGGGTATTTGGGTTGAGGGTTTAAGAGTTTAGGGTTTCAGGTTTTAGGGTTTAGGGTTTGGGTTTTAGGGGTTTCGGGTTTTGGGTTTTGGGAATTTTCAATAATGTTCAAGGTTTATGCTTATATTCGTGGAATAGAATGATATTACCCAATTTAACAAAAGTATCTTAAATTTTGATCTATAAGTGTATGATACCTGCTTGGTCAGAGTTTAGGGGTTTAGAGTTTAGGGTTTAGCATTTCAGGAATTTCAATAATATGTTCAAACTTTATGGTTATATATATTCATGGAATAGAATGGGGTTACCACAATTTAATGAAAGTATCTCAAAATTTGATCTACAAGTCGATGATATCTACTTGGTCATATTTTTTGTTAAATTCAATTGAAGGTACCCAAGTACTAAAACAAAGGATAAACACCAATACTTCTGCAAGATTTAGGCGTTGTTTGGTTGGGCTCTAATTTTGGCTTATAAGCCACGAAGGTGTTTTTGGCTTTATTTTTTATCTTTTACTCTGACATAGTTGAATGATGGTATAAGCCAAAAGCGAAAATCAAAAGTGGCTTATAAAATAAAGCTAAAAGCGATAGATAAGCTTAACCAAACACCCCCTCAACTTCTTCATATGAATGCTAATGCAGCCAAATTTGACACATTTTAAAAGAAAAATCCAGCTAAAATCTATACTATTAACAGGCTTACGGTCTTGATGGTCTGGTAAGTCATTTATGATTTCCGAAATTACCCCTGCATTGGTAGGCAAGTACATAAATATTACACGTCTACTGCCGCCAAGTATCGGTTCAAATATCAGCCAGGCGACGAACGAAGCGCCTGCAGCCATGAGCATGTCGTCTATGCGAAGATGGGGTGGGAGTTGGGCGCGCGGAGAGGCGGCCATTGGGGCTAGGATGAGAGCGGCGGCCTCGCCTGCAGCCATGAACGCGTCGTCTACGCGAAGATGGGGTAGGAGTTGGGCACACGGAGAGGCGGCCATTGGGGCTAGGATGAGATCGGTGGCCTCGTGCGACTGTGCGAGCGCCGACTGGAGGCGCGCCAGAGCACGCCGTCGGTGCACACTTCCCCAGGACAGCCTCCTTTTCCGGGAGACCCCCCTCGCCATCATCACCCTCCTTCTTGAAGGAATGGAGCTAGGACGCGCTGAACCAACCAAAGCATCTTTGTCTTGTTCACCTCCGACTGAGCGCCTCCCCCATCGTCCCTGCGCCTCCCGATGCAGCTAAGTATCCTCCTGCCATCCCGGCAAGAGGAGGCACCTTCCGTGCAACTCCTCTCTGACCAGGCCCTCTGTTCCATTGTCCCACTATGTGCCACGGTCATCCGCCGCTGCAGCTGGCCGTCCTTGTGACCATCGATCTTCGAGCCCACCCCACCACATCTTGGACCCATACCCCACCTTCGCGAGCGCACGGCCGTCGAGTTGTACGCCTCGTGGGCATGGCCTGAGGTGAATAAGATAATGAGCTAATGATGTTGATCAGTGCCGTGGTGGAACGAGGCTGCTTTTCAGGGTTGGTCCTGCAGGAGCTGACGGCCAGGGATTTAGTCATGTACTGAACGATAAGCTCAAACGGATACACGATCAAATTTCAGAACGATAATCATGATAAAGGATGTATGTTCATAATTACTTGCTATCTTTTATACAAGAATGCACCTAGGATTTTTAATGGAGAAAAGAAGCAAGATCTTTAACGGCGGCTGCTACTGCTGGTAGTACATGGTGGTGCCGCATGTTATTGATGCAAGTTATGAAAGCTGGCCTCATAGCCGGGCCTAGGCATGCCATGATGGCCGTCGACGAAGTCCATGGCCGCGTTTTCCATGTGCAGCTTCAGTGCTTTGTTTTGATCGGTTTTCTTGCCATAACGGTGAACCAAGTTCAGACTTCAGACTTTGCCAAAATTTTAGTATTTTTCCCGTCAGTCTCGCGAGATGGTTTGGCTTTGGCCATATTCGCCTGGCTCAATAATGACAGTTTGACCCAACGGAGGTGATGGCTAAGAAGCTACATTTTTCTATTTTCTATTTTCCAAATAAATCACTGATTTCTTCGGAGATTCTAAACTTGAACAAAAATTTCTGGAAATTATCATTGGGTTAAATCCCACATCGCTGTCAAATATTCTTAGGAACTCATGGATTTAAAAGGAGTTTACATTTCGAACAAATGATTTTTTTTCAATCGATATGGCCTAAACAATGACCGCATATCGCTATAAAATTACATATTAGGTAATAGTTGTAACTACACTGGATCCATTTTCACCATGGTAAGCAACATCCAAGTTAGCTTATCTTGACTCCGATTTACGCCACTTCACATTCCCTCTGTTCATTTTCTATTCTTAATTGTTGTTATTAGTTTATTTATTACTTTAATTCTCTGAATTATGTCTCTTTTTTTGTGAAATGTCTGAATTTGCGTCTTTTGATTGATTCGAATTTATTTAGATGTCTAGACACTTTAATTTATAGGCCGTAGCAACACACGGGTATTATGCTAGTATATATAAATTGAAGCAATGTCTTTCTTTCACATAGTACCTTGTTATGTGCACTACCTAGTTTCCATGAACAAGTATGCTAAAACTTGACAACTTTCGAAGAAACTTGTTTCACAATATGGTGTATCATGTATGAACATTCTTGGCTTTCAAACAAGATGACCAAGGTCATGGCAATATGTTTGCCATAGTTTATGATAACGTGTCCATGTTTGGTAGATTGGTGCAAAACTACATGTTGGCATTTCAAACAATGTGTACAAAGGGTACATCCAAATTCGAAGTTATTTTAAATTGTCCAAGTGACAACAATGGCTTCCGTTGTGAAGCAACTACAAAGACTATATGTGGTTCAAAATCTCACTACACCAATTTACTCAAAAAATTTGACGGATAATGCCCAAGTTTCAAGAATTTTCAAGATTTCGAGAGAGGTTCGCCAATTTAAAATTTTTTTATCACGGTTTAGCGAAAAATGTTTGAATTTTGAACAACAAGCGATGGGAATCTCAACTTCTCGTAATTCTGGGTCACTGACATGTGGGTCACTTGCATGGTGGGTCCAAAAACTAAGTGTATGTCAGAGTGGGTGGGTAGGTAAATATTGAAGAAGGGCAGGGAAACTTCGATGGGGTGATTCACGTGGGAGAACGTAAATTTACCACATATATCTTTCTGTTATTGTGGTGCTCCTCGGGTTCTTATTTCCAGAGTAGGGATAAAGTAGGAATTTTGCATTCTAAAAAAGTTGAAGTATGTTTGAATGGATGCATGGTATATTAGAATAGATGGGTGCGATGTTTGGGCGCCATACCAAAATTTTGAGGTCAAAACTTCTAGCATACGCTACTCCGACGTGGGGCTGCTCAGATGCACTGTCACCATCTAATCCCACACGCCGGCGAGAGTTGCTTTCCAGCATTTAAATGAGTTTCTAGGCCTTTGCTGAAATTTTCGAACAATTCAAGGCTTTTAATAAGATGATCATCGTTCAAAACAAGGTGACCAAGGTCATGGCCATATTTTATGATGACATGTCCGCATTTGATAGATCGGTGCATCTTGGCAAATCAAACCAATATGTCAGGTACCAAATTTGAAGTTTGTTTTCGAATTTCCAAGTGACAACAATGTGTTTTGTTGTGGAGCAACTACAAAGATGATGGCTCAAAATGCCACCACCCCCATTTTTCACGCAATGTATAACGCCCTTTTAAACTTTTAAGCTAAATTTCTGCAATAAAATAATTTTTGGGGCTGTATGTTTGAATGGATGGGCAGGATATTTTGGTGCTCTACTGAAATTTTGAAGTTGAAGCTTCTAAGGTACGCTACTCCCACTTAGGGATGCTATCCCCGTTAGATAGACCTACATGTGTGTATGCTTTCCAACATTTACCGTCAACCTACATGTCTGTATGCTTTCCAGCATTTAATGAGTTTATAGACATTTGTCGAAATTAATAAATACTAATTCAAGGCTTTCAAACAAGATGACCAAGGTCACAACCATAGTTTCTGATACCATGTCCATGTTTTGTACTCCATACATTGATGCATCTTCGCCAATCAAGCTTTGCTTACAAACATGTCCATATTTGGTAGATCAGTTCATCTTGGCATTTCAAGCAATGTTTACAAAAGGAGATTCCAGATTTGATGGATAATGCCCTACTTTCATGAATTTCCAAGCTTCCTAGCTACGTTCGTGCAATAAAATGACTTTTTAACAATTTAAAGTAAGTATGTCTAATTTTGAACTACAAAGTGTGTGATATAGCTTGCTCTTGACTTTTAAAAATAATTTAAAAGTACTGAATTAGTCAAATATTGGAGAACCACCGAGAGTTCTGCAAGATTCAACTTTTTGATATGAATGGTAATGACACCAAATTTGGGCCATTTAAAAAAGGCATTTCTATTTTCGTGCCTATGGTTCGTTAGTTGTACTCAGTTTTCCCCAACTGCTTAGTTTTTCCTCACTTTTCCCCTCCCTTCATTCTGAAACCCTCACATGTGCTCGGACAGGGAGATACCGTCAGGTCAAAGGCTTGACAGTTACATGCTGACAGGTGGGACCGCGTTGGGAAGGTCCTGCGTTGAGCGTTATATTACGTCGCCTCGACCGTTACATGCTGATAGGTGGGGTCAGGAGACACGGCGGACCAGCCATCCATCTCTCGCTGACTTGTGGGCCCTGTTTTTCCTGATTGTGTGGCCGATGCAACCAATGACAAATGGGGCCGTTTTGTGGGGTCGTCGAAGCCAATGAATGATGGGGCCGCTATGTGGAGACGTTCTATGGGGCCTTCGTAGCCAATGACCGGTGGGGCCGTCATGTGGGGCTGGAGGGGGATTTGCATATTTGCCATGTTTTACTTTGCAACTTGCATATTTGCCATTTTGTGTGTCACTAGCATGTGGTGGTCATGTGGAAAATATGCAAATTTCAAAGAAAAAGTTTGGCAGATATGCAAAATTGAAAAATATGAAATAATTGACAGGTGGGGTCGTGTATGACACGTCGGCTCTCTCTCTCATCCGCTCCCAGCCCCCAGCCCCGAGCAACTCCTATCCCACCGGCGGACAAAGCATCCATCGTCGGCACGTCGGCGCATCGCCGGATCTATCCTAAGGCGGTATCGGATGGACTATCGCGCTGCACCTCAACCACGGCTCTGGCACCTGTTTCGTCTGCACGCATTGTACGTTGAGGCAGTACCGACCGCAGGCAGGTCTGTCGTCCATGACGACCGGGATTTGGTTCCGCCACCATAGCTCGATGAACAGTCGCAGCAATTGCTAATAGTGCTTGCTAAGACCTTTGCTCCTGCTCTTCCCACCCTAATCGATCCGGTTCCCGTAATTTTCTCAATATTGTAGGTGCAAATTAGTCCTCAATGTTTGGTTGTAGCGGGTACACCGTTGAGGGTGGAGAATCGATCATGTCATGGACACATTCTCCTTCTCCTACCACATCATAAGTGCATGTAGCTCCTTCTCTTTGTACTACCGTTAAATTTGAAGTGCTGACATGGCCTGTCGGACCAATTCCAAATTATTTTGTTTTGGAATTGTTACAATGTGCTATGCAGGTCGATGATCCATGGTACATTGCATATCAAGATGAATCAACTCAGTGGTCTAGCCATAGGATGAATTTGCAGGAGTTGGTTGCCAAGTTAGGTGATGAATTGGCCCGTAAAAACCTATTGATATTCGAGCTGAAGCATATTGTCGTGGAAGAATTCAGAGCTTATTCGCAAAGAGAAGTTGACACCTGGGGTTGATCTTGTCGTATATGATCAAGTCGTAGAAAATATAAAACATGAACTTCAAGTGAAGAGGGGGGATGGTAGATTCATGTGGGTAGTTTTAGTAGTTATCATCTGTGTCCTAGCAGTTACAGTATGCAGTTGTGGTGAAGGGTGGCACGTGTAATGATTAGTTGAATAGATAGCTAATTTAGAGAGTAGAATTTTTATTCAATACATGGTTGTGAGTTCCTGCTAATTTAGTCACTTTGCGGTCCAAAAGTTGTCGAGAGAATGCATTGCGGTGCCCGAGTTGCTTGCCATTGGATCTAGCGGTCCCAAAGTGGTCGAGAAAATGCATTGCGGTACCTGAGTTGCTTGCCATTGGATCTAGCAGTCCCAAAGTTGTCGAGAGAATGCATTGCGGGGCCCGAGTTGCTTGCCATTGGATCTAGCTGCCCATAGTTGGCGTGCCAAATGCCTAGAGGGTCAAGTTGGGGCCTATCAGTTTTGACTGTTTTGTCGCTGCCATTGTGGCTGCCATGTAGAGTTGCAACGTTGGTGGCAACATCCATTCCCTGTTCCAAATTAGTGGTTGAGATTGTCAATCCAAGTTAGTTGACTCAAATTCCTCAAGATACAATAGAATCTAGTCAAATCTAAATCAACTAATTTGGGTCGGAGGGAGTACTACTAATGAATCAGCTTTAGAGCATATCCACCGTCCTCACTGCTCAAATACATATCAATTTTGATTCAAATCATACATATTTCGATCAAATTTATACAAGCCCATCGAACATTTTCAAAGCAAGGACTACTACTTATGAATCAGCTTTAGAGCATATCCACCGGTCTCACGGCTCAAATACATGTCAAATTTATTCAAATCATACATATATTTTAAGTCATTGAATTTTGGTTCAAATTGGACTTAAATTTGTCCCAATTTTAAGTGTATGGTGAGATAGCTGCCATCCCCACCATATGTGTACTCCAAGAAGTACGGTCAAAATGCTCCCATCCAGCCTTCACCGTCAAAGTGCACCTCGACGTGCCAGCCACGGCTGCGGCCTGCCTCCCACAGCTTCGGTTCACGAGGCCTTAATCTGCATTGTCGCAGTGATGTTGCGGATGATGGCTTCAATCGTCTTCGCATCGATGACCATTGTCGGCACCACAACCATAGATGTTGCGGGTGATAGCCTCAATCGTCGTCGCATCGATGACCACTGTTGGCACGACAACCACAGATGTTGCGGATGATGGCTTCCATCGGTGTCTTTCATCGATGGCCACTGTCGACACCACCGCCGTCACACTAATGTTGCGGATGATGGTCTCCATCAGTGTCTTTCATCAACAATGGATCTGAGGATGTGAACGGAAGTGAGACAGACAGAGACAGGAATTTCAGACGGTTAGATCCGTGCCGCCGCAAGCCGTTCCGACCCCCACGCGTAGGTCCGTGCCGCCGAACGTCGATAGGAGGGGAGGAAGATGCGTCTGGTATACGTGCGACAGGGAAAGGGAGGGAGAGACCTCTAGCCTATCGGATCATGATGTATCCAACGGTGGTTGTCCAAGATCCGTGTGACATACATCTTGACCAATCAGAGCGCAGCCAAACTGAGCGCTAGTTGATGCGGCTGGTATACATGCAACAGGGAAATGGAGGGAGAGACATCTAGCCTGTCGGTCTCTCCTCGCCATACAAGGTTAGGTGCGCCCATCGGGAGAGAGAGACCTCTAGCCTGTCGGATCATGATGTATCCAATAGTGGTTGGCCAAGATCCGTGTGACATACATCTCGACCAATCAGAGCGCTAGCCAAACTGAGACATGAGAGAGGGGAAAAGTGAGGAAAACTTTAGCGGGAGGGGAAAACTGAGGAGAACTTTAGACGGAGGGGAAAACTGAGTAGAGCTAAGGAAAACAAGGGCGCTTAGATAAAGAAATGACTAAGGGAATTTCAGGCTTTTGGCATAACAAATGGAAAATGTGTTATTTGAACAAAATAATTCATCTTGGCCAATATTATATTGTTTGCAACTCAAAGATACACAAGTGTGCCAAATTTGGCCTCATTTAGACAAAGTATGTTTTGGGATGGGTTATCTTGGAGGTTGACTGAGTAGAAAGCCATGCATCTTCATAGCTAGTAACTCATTCCAAGAAGTGGTTTAGGGGAGAAGTCCATTTCTCTTTATTTCCTTTTCCTTTATTATTCATGCAAGGTTTTAGTTAACATAACAAGACTCCATGCGAAGGTTGCACTATGTTTTGACTTCTTTTTTGAATTAAACTAACCCTAAAACCATTTATTTGAATTTAATCACTTAGAAAAAGAAAAATGTGGCTGATTACAAGTAAATCCACATGGGTTGAGAATTTTCTATGGTTTAAGCCATCAACTAGCTAAACCCCATGGGTTGAGCACATGTCGAGGGCAAAACTGAGCAGTGCTAAGCAATTAGGTGCATGACAATAGAAACTTGCAATAACACATATATTATGGGGTTATCCAACATACAAACTTGGAAGCGCCACAAACATTGACAGTAGTTTAAATTCAATACAAACATTGACAGTAGTTCAAATTCATCATACAAATTCAAATTAATAATTCAATTTCATTTTTTCTTGGTTCTAGTGTTTTTCACTGGAATATTCTCGGAGTTCACCACCTTGCTCCGGGTGATCCTGGCTAGAATATTCTCGGAGTCCACCATCAGCTTCTTCTGTTTGTTTCCTTTGTTCTTTTTCTCTGCATCAAAGGAATCAAGTGCTTTAGTCTGTCGTACAATTGGTTCAACCACGTTTTGATTCATTGGTTCATACGATTCAAAACACATTGACATCATTTCTTCAATATCCTATTGTGTAATTCCTTTACTTTTGAACTCTGCTTCCAATGAATAAATTGCTTAAATCTTCCATGCATTTGGTGCAATTTCCCCTTAATTTGGTTCATTATCCTCTCGATCCATTGGTTCAATCTCCCCTACATTTGGTTCAATCTCCTCTGCATCTGGTTCAATCTCCTATCGATCCGTTGGTTCAATCTGCAATGTATCCATTGCTTCATTCTCCTCTCGTTCAGATACTTCATTCTCATCTACATTTGCTGCTCCCGCCCGATCATCCATCCCATAAGCTGGGTCCACTGCATTTTTACAAAGCCTAGCAATGTGCCCTAGGATCCCACAATGTTTGCACTTACGTTGTCGAGGTGGTGCACCACCCTCTGCACTAGCTCTCATCCTATTCTTCCTTGGCCTACCTGTTGGTCTAGTAAAAACTAGAGGGTATAGCTTGAAGCCTAGATTCACTTCCATCCATTGGTCTTTTCCCAACAAGGCTGGAACATTCTGAGCATATGCTGCCCTAAATTTGGCAACGGAGAAAAACTCCGACACGTACTGATCAACTTCATCCTGTTCACCTCCTAGAACACCCATGAAAAACAATGCATGCATACAGGGTTTTCCACGGAGCTGCCATTGCCTACAATGGCATGCCCTATCAGCCAAACTCACTGGATACCTCCATTGCCTATCTTTACTGTCAGTGTACGTTACCTCAGCCTCCATTCCTTTTCTAATGCATTTCATCTTCAATTTCTTTGCTCTGGCATGCAATACCTTAATCAAAGATGGGAGGATGAGATGGCCAGCATATACTATTGATGCAATTCTTTAATGCAAATCGATCTTTATCATGATGATCTGCCTAATCTTATCAAATATTTGCCACAACATAAGCCCTTTCAATGACTTGACCTTTGCATTGAAACTATCTGCAAGGTTACTTGTCACATAGTCTACCTTGCAAATTTCACTAAATTGGCTTCTTAACCACACCATTCCATGATGTTCATCCAAGTACTCCTCCACCGCAGGTTTTTGTTTATACAACACTTCTAAATAATACAGATGCTTCCTCAAACTACATGTGTATAAAGCTGACCATAGGTTGTTAGTATAAACTTTACCCTTGAATTTCTTTGTAAAATTCTGCACTAAGTGTCGCATACATTCCCTATGCTCCACTCCCGGGAATACTGCTTCTACAACTTTCTCCAAACCTTTGCAAGCGTCCATGTGGATAATAAGTCCTGGTGGATGACCTACAAGGTCGCGCAAATTCTCCAGAAACCAAGTCCAACTTTCCTCTGACTCAATCTCCAAAACTCCAAAAGCAACAGGGAACATCCAACTGTGGCCATCAACTGCAGTAGCAGCTACTAGCTGTCCTTTAAATCTGCCATGAAGAGTTGTTGCATCCACGGCCAAATAAGGCCTGCAACCATCCAGAAACCCTTGTCAGCAGCTTTGAAACAAACAAAAGCCCTTCTAAAGCACTCCTTCTCCATTGTCTTCCCTCTTATTTTGTACTGAACTGTATGCCTGTCTATCTGTACAACACTACCTGGACTATCCATCTCCACTTCAGCTTTGAAGCTATAAAGCAACTGAAAACTTTCATTCCATGGACCATTGATCCTATCAAGAGCAATTTCCTTTGCATAGAACATACTCATGTAAGGTACTGTAATATTAAACCTTTCAAAAACTTTTTTATGAGAGCTATTGCACCAAATGATGGGTTCGCTCTCATCCAATCCATGATTGCCTCTGCCAACCACCTAGTCTTTGCTAGTTTTGTTTTGTACTTTGGTTGTCCCCCTTGAGGTGGACAAGAATGTTCGAACCGGTTACCCTTTATCTGAAACATAATGAAAATGTCAGGTACATTTAACAAATTCTACAGAATGATCTAAAATACACAACTGGTTGTAATACCTGAATCAAACTACTCCTGAGCATAGTGGATGCATGCATCCTCCACCTACACCTCTTGTATGGGCACTTCACTGTGAACCTTGCTGGCTCACTCTTAATAACAACATAATCATTAGTGGTGCAGATGCAATATGTAGTAAGGGCATTACGACAGTCCTGCATCGTTTCAAATACGGTGCCTTCTGAAATCTTAGGATCGTTCTTGTCCCACTCAATTACTGGCAAGTCCTCACCATTGTACTCAGCTAAAATGAGACTATCATTGTTCTCCTCGTTCTCTTCTTCATCAATGTCATCAAATTTGGCACCGTGGGTCAATTCCTCCGTGTATTAATCCTCTAGTGCCTGTTTACTGAATCTATCTACCAATTCAGGAAAACTCATCCTCATCATCTAGTGGAGGCGCTCCCTCGGCAAGCTCTGCTTCGTCCTCCACATCGGCCGCACGAGCGATTTGGCTTACACTCGCAGTGCGAACAGATGGTACTGCTGTGGACCTACAAGGAGCGCGGGGGCGCACACTATTAGCAGAGTCAGCAGAGACACATGATGCCCGACCACCTAATGATGCTTTAGACCTCTTCCCCCCGTGTTCAACTTTAGGTTGCACATGAAGACGAATTCGACCAAAATGTTTGGCAGCATTCAAAGAGAAAAGCATTACCAGATCAGCTTCGCTAGTTAGTGGGAGCAATATTTGCTCGCTAATGTTGAAATATTGCAAATCAACTGAATTGCCATTGCTTTAGGGGAATTTAGAATATATTTTATCTTTCAAATCTCTGAGAGTTATGGTTGTTGCAACCACCGATGGGAAGTAAAATCCAGAGAGATACCATTCACAACCACAAATTACGCTAGTATCCAGTTTAACCGCCATCCGAAATGCCAGCGCTGGATCAATCCTATTTGAAAAGCAAGGCAGTTAGCTGAGCACCGGAGATTCGCGCTCAATTAATGCCTATAATCAATCCACAAAGGGAAACAATACTTACCCAGATGGAATCCATGCGTTAGATCCCTCCGATTCCACCCAATCTTCTCCGCGCTCGACGGGGAGGACCGGTACACCCGCTGACATCGCATACTGTTCTACAAAAGGGGTAGATCTAGCGGGGGAGGAAGCGGAGCCGGAGTAGGCTTCACGGGTGGGGGAGGGGAGGTTTGGGGGCCGAGGACGACATAAGGTAGGAGGGGCTCTCAGGTAGGAGGGCACGACAGCGGGGGAGCAGAGCGGAGGGGCAGTGTGGGAGCTGTTCCAGGCTCGGAGCGAGAATGACCGGTCCGACGTGTCTCCATGCGGCCCACCCTTCACCACGTATGCAAGATCCGTCCCAACGCAGCCCCACCCTTCACCACGTATGAAGGACCCGTCCCAACACGGCCCCACCTGTCAGCATGTAACGGTCAAGACGATGTAACGTAACGCTCAACGTATGACCCGCCCAACGCGGTCCCACCTGTTAGCACGTAACACGTAATGGTCAAGCCTTTGACCTGACGGCATCCCCCTGTCCGAGCGCATGTGAGGGTTTCAGAATGGACGGAGGGAAAAAGTGAGGAAAAACTAAGCGGCTGGGGATAACTGAGTACAACTAACGAACCAGGGACACGAAAATAGAAATCCCTTTAAAAAAAAATAAACAAAATATAAAAAGAAATACAACCATTCTTTTCTCTCTTGGTGTCTCACTGTGTGTACTAGCTAGTTTCCATAAAAAATATAATCTTAAAATTTGATAACTCTTGAAAAAACTTGTTTCACAATATGGCGTACCATATATGAACATTCATGGCTTTCAAAAACTAGATGACCAATGTCAAGGCCATATGTATTACCATACTTTATGATAATGTAACAAATATTTAGTAGATTGGTGCATATTGATATTTAAACATTGTTTATAGAAAGAGCTTCCATATTTGAATTTATTTTAAACTAGTCATTAACCTATGCTCCTGCACGGGCTAGCAATTTTGAAAACTTCCTACTATAGAGAAATCTTATATAATATCGTTTTGTTTGAAAACTTGTCGAGATTGGAACTAAATAATATTTATAAGGACATCCAAACTACTTAACTTAACAATGTTTATATGGTATATAATATTTATTTGCTCCTGTCATAAAAATATTAACAAAAATACAGCTAAAGCGTTGAAAAATATTCACTATTAAACAATATCCATGAATTACTTAATAACTTATACCTTTGTCCAGTATTGATCATATTGTAAAATATCACAATTAATATTTACCTTTATTATTATTTGAGTTTGATATCTTGCGTGAACGGAAATTTTGAAAACTACATGTGTATAAATCTAGAACTCTAAGAGTTTAGATCGACTCCACGACGTAATGCACTAAACCCAGTGGATTACCGTTTAATGTAAGCTATAATACATTAATCCAAGCCAATCCTAGAAAATTGTATCAGCTTAACCGGTGTTCGATTTGAAGTACATATGCAATAAGCATTTCATCCATTTCCTACACTAAACATATGAATTTCTTCTTGCAAAAGAATATCATTCTTAGAGAGAGATTGTCTATTGAGCACAACAAATTATGAGAAGTGAAACAAATGAAAATACATTATGGGAAAAACTAAATGAGTGAATCAGCTAAACTGAATATTTAACTATAGACCCAGTTCACCTAAGATAACAGATAACGTACAAATGATGACTATGATTTGTAAAAAATAGTACGGAAGCTAACCTACATACAAACATGATGAACCTGTTGTGTCAATGAAAGTGTTTCTTATGCAAATGAAATCAAGAGTTCGTAGTTCATTCTCTTTTTTAATAAAGCGACAATTTATTAGAGGTTGCCTATTGCTACAACATTGTGGGATGGTGGTTTGATAAGTAGAATGTTGCATGGTATATATGTGTATGGCGTTCTAGCATCTATGAAGATTTTATTCACTCAACACGCATAACACTGTTTTGTGTGTGGGCACGCAGAACATATTGAATAGCCCTACGATCCTAGATTAATAAGTCGACCAAACATTTGAATACCATCATAAATTGTAAAGCCCTATTTCATTCACCGGACGGGACATGACAAATTAAAATTTTCTACTGACATATGTAACGATCAGTAGAGACATATAGTTGGAAACTAATTTAACATGAACTTGTGGCGAGCGGCTTCACTGAGCATGTTCTCCAAGTTGTGTTGTTAGGACTCAGGAGCACTGATATGAACGCCGCCATATATGCCAGCTAGATGGATCAATCCGTTGGATGTATCATGTATGTGCATGACGCTTTCACCGCAGGAAGTACTATAAACATTACCACCGCCCTATATGAACGCCTATATGCTAGCCTCGTGGATCAGCCTGATTGTCACCGCAGATAACCACCGAAGATATCCAGGAGGAAGATCTGAAACTTGTTCTGCCGGAGGGCTGCGGCGGCGGCATATCAATCTGTTAAAGTCATGGCAGATAAATCTCAGGAAGAAACATACTCCCTTCGTCTTAAAATAGATGTCCCGGGTTTGTCAAAACTTGGAAGAATCTATATACTCCCTCCGACCCATATTAGTTGACGTATATCAAGATACGGATATATCTAGCGCTAAAACATGTCTAGAAACATTCATATTTAGACAAATCTAAGTCAGGGCGGAGGGAGTATTTTAACAAAGAGGGAGTAGAACAATCACTGAGTTTGAGAGAGCACACAAATGGTAATTAGGTCCTTAGATTAACCATGACTATAGGTCCATCAGTTGAGTTATAGTATGAATTAAACATCAAAATGTAGTACAGAAAATTAGCCGTACCTAAATTAGCGAGAAAACTAACATATATATGATGGGAGAAAGCATATCACAGTAGACATCTGGGATTGATGAAGCACCGGGTTATATCTTACCTTTAATTTTGTGACTGATGAAGCATTGGTGTATGTCTTTCCTTCAAACTGTGACTTATACCACTTGTACCCTTCAAATCGAAAAATCAGTAGTAGGTATAATACCTCAGATATAGTACAGACTCGATCAGCTCCAAAGTGAGAACTTCACGTCGAGCTAGTCAATTATTAAATTGGGAGATGTAAAACTAATATAAAAGAGCAAAGATGCGAACTATACTTGGAACAGATCGATCTGATGTGTCGACATGTATGCCATCCTTGCTCACACATAGGCTCAATGCGCCAAGTCGTTTCCGCAACGTGGACTTGCAAGAGCTGGTCGATTTGCACCTCTCCTGAAGGATTTGCCGCTGAGTAGTGCTTACTGCCAAAGCAAAACATGGATGTAGTAGCAAGGCACAAACAAACCCTCCAACTTGGTCGACTGATCGATCTGGTGCTCAGCTAGCTACATGTGCTAATTAATCTTTAGTGCAAGATGGATGTATGGACAGCAACATCCATCAACTGAACATGTTAGATCGATTGCTAGATGGGATAATAAATCTTTAGTACAAGCTTCTATCTGATCGCCAGCTAGGAACCTGCAGCAATGGTGCGGCCGATCAGCAGAGGATTCTGAGAGGCGTAATTATCTGCCCGGACGAACTCGTCACCACCAGATCGATATTACGGAAGCGATCGAGGATGTTCTCCTCGGGCAGAAGACAGCACGAAGGTGAGTCATGCGGGAGAGAGAAGGGATTCTCGTTATTAATCGTACGGCTTCAAATAAATTAGACTAATCTGACGGATGATATTCTCTCAACTCTAGGATTAATGTGGAGACTCCTATGGTGCCTCCAATTAGTAAATATAAGATTTCCAATCGATAATAATGGCTTTAATTTTGTCATACGATATATGGCGTATCATGTATGAATATACATGGCTTTCAAACTAGATGACCAAGGTCATGGCCATATCTTTGCTATAGTTTATAATAACATGTCCATATTTGGTAGATTGGTGCATGTTGGCATTCAAAATATTATTTACAAAGAAAGCTTCCAAATTTGAAGTTATTTTCAATTTTCCAAAGTGACGATAGTGGATTTTGTCATGAAGCAACTGCAAATAAGTATGGCTCAAAATCCCACTTCCCTAGTTTTCACACGGATATATATAACCTTGGGTTTAGGGTTCGGGTTTTTTGGGTTGAGGGTTTAGGGGTTTAGGGTTTATGGTTTAGGATTTTAGGGTTTAGGGTTTAGGGGTTTAAGGTTCAGTATTTAGGGTTTAGGCTTCATGATTTAGGTTTTAGGGTTTAGGGTTATCTAGGTTTTAGGGTTTAGGAAATTTTCAAATAATGTTCAAGCTTTATATATATGGTTATATATATTCGTGGAATAGAATGGTGTTATCGCAATTTAATGAAAGTATCTCAAATTTGATCTACAAGTGCATGATACCTTCTTGGTAAGGGGTTTAGGGTTTAGGGTTCTAGGGTTTATGGTATTTAGGGTTTAGGGTTTAGGGGTTAGGGTTTAGGTTTTAGGGAATTTTCAATAAGTTTCAAGCTGCTTGATGCTTATATTCGTGGAACAGAATGGTGGTAGCGCAATTTGATGAAAGTATATCTGAAATTTTGATCTACAAGTGCATGATACCACCTTTGTTAGGGTCGTTTAGGGGTTGAGGGTTTAGGGTTTAGGGAATTTTCAATAATGTTTAGGCTTTATGCTTATATTCGTGGAATAGAATGGCATTACCGTAATTTAACAAAAGTATCTCAAATTTTGATCTATAAGTGTTGGTACATGCTTGGTTAGGGTCTATGGGTTGAGGTTTTAGGGTTTTACGGTTTAGGTTTTATGGGTTGTTTAGGGTTTAGGGCTTAGGGTTTAGGATTTAGCTTCTTTATGCCTATATTCCTCTATTATTGTAGTGCTCCTCGGGTTCTTGTTTCCGGAGGAGGGACATAAGAGGAATTTTGCATCCTAAAAAAGGTGAAGTATGTCTGAATGGATGCGTCAAATATTTGAATGGATAAATGCGATGTTTGGGCGCCATACCAAAATTTTGAGGTCGAAGATTCTAACATACACCGCTCCAACATGGGTTCGCTCAGATGTGCTTTTACCGTCTAGACCCGCACGCCAGTGAGAGTTACTTTCCAGTATTTAAATGAGTTTCTAGGCATTTGCTGAAATTGTCGAACAATTCAAGTGTTTGAAAAAGATGACCATCGTCTCGAAAAAAAGGTGACCAAGGTCATGGCCATAGTTTATGATGGTGTGTCCGTATTTGGTATATCGGTGCATCTTGGAAAATTAATCAATATGTTTGGTTCCAAATCTAAAGTTTATTTTCAAATTTCCAAATTTGGCCCCTTTTCAAAAAAATAGGGACGAAATTAAATATAAGTTGAAATGAAACCATTTGTTCGCAAAGTGCAAGGCTATGCGCATTAGTTTCCACGATAAAACATAACTTGTATTTTGTCAACTTTTAGATCAATTTTGATCTATGGTGACTGGCAGGTGGGCCACGTATACGGTGGTGCCCAAAGCAGTGTAGGTCAGAATTTACAAAGTTATCCCTCCCCACCCCTTCGCGCTGTGTAATAACTTCCACCCTCCGCCGCCTAGACCCTCACCCCTTGGCCACAAAATAGATGCGCTCACCATCGCTTCTCATCACCACCATGCGCGATAAAGCTTTCCCTACCCGTTGGTCTTCTTTAGATGCACCAGCGAGCACGTCGATCCCATGGTAGTCCTTCTATCTCTAGCTCGATATGGTTGGCATTTTATTGCCCTTTCACCCGATCTGCCTCCTCAAATATGTAGTTTAATTTGTTCTCAATTTGCATGGTTATAGTTGATTCTGCGCTCGATCTGTGTTCTTAAATACCTTCGCCGATTTTTGCTGTCAATATGTTTGTTTAAATGCATAGGTATATATAGTTTTTGTACTCTATCTATATGCTTCCTGCTTTTCTTCTAATAAGAACCAATCTTGTATGTCATAATTAGACAGATGGACAGATTTTGGATAGAGGTTACTCCATTAGGCAGCGCTAAACATATCCTTGGTGTTCTACAATTTATGGAGTTTTTTAGAGCTCATAGTGACAACTCAAAAGTACGTTGCCCCTGTCGGTTGTGTGTGAATCATAGGGTGCTGCCTCAAAGTATAGCAGAATACCATATTTTTATATTTGGGATGCTAAGCATATATGTTAGATGGGTCTTTCATGGTGAACTATATGATCCTCCATATGAACCGCGGGAAGCACATATTTATCATCAAGATCAAGTAGGAGAAGAAGATGGTGATCATCTAGATCAACTAATAGAGGCAGCTCCTGAGCATCTAGATCAACTTGGAGAAGGGGAGGAGAGAAAAAGCGCAAGCTGCATGAAACGAGTTTCATTTCTGGTACTTCCGTTATGCCAGATGACAAGGTATATCTATAGAACGACAAATGTTCAGGTTGTGTGTATTTGATATTTCTCTATAAATGTATCTGTTAATCTACTAATCGTAGAAGCAAACAACCGAAGAGGACTTTGATGGTAATGATGATGACCTGTTCATTGATGAGCATGCACCTGAGGCTGTGGATTGGCTCCCAAAACCTGGTAGTTGCACCTTTGGGAGCCTGGGAGTTAGTGATGGCTCCGGTGGTTGTTCAATAGCTGCAAGACAGTTTTCAACTGATAAAGTCGGGGTTACAGGTCAGATCCTCCCACCTTACCTCTTCCTTCATTTATTCAGAGTCTGCTTAACTGTCTTCGTGGCATGGTACCAACTATTTTCTGCATGTTCCTTTTGTATCCAGGGATAAGCCTCGTCTTTGCAATCTATTCAAAGTTTGGCTGGCCTGTCCGAGGGTTCGAGGGCTACTATTGTGGCCCTGAAAGCTGCCGAGGCCAAGGTCTTGGCACTGAATAAGGAGCCAGCCCGGGTGTCGGGCGAGTCCAAGTCTTACTCCCAGCCTAAGGAGTCATCGAGGCCCAACACCGAGATACCATTACTTGATGTGTGACCTTATGCCTTGCTCAGCGAGTCGCAGGTCTGATGGCATCCAAGGGCTTCCTCGGGAGCCCGACGCTTTCTCACACCATGATAAGGAACTCCCTTGCCTCTGTCGAGGACATCCTAGGGCTTTTCCCTAGATTCTCTTCTTGGATCGATGAGGACCTCGAGAGGGAGGCATTACAACAGGCTTATGAATGCGTGGCGATTGCCCTCGACAAAGTGGAGGTCGCGATGCTAGATTTATCTATGGAAGCCATTCAATCCTCCTTCCCTAGGGGCGAGGGAGAGGCACGTGTTGAGAGCTAGCGAGGTGTTGTGGAGTATTTCGTCGTCCTTCAAAACTTCAGCACCGAGGAGACTAGGGACGAAGGTGCCGGCGAGGGCGATGATGCGAGGGACTAATATGAGCTTATCATTTCCTTCTCCTGATGTAATAGTCCCTAAGGAACTTCTCTTTTTGAATAACCGTGTGGTTGCATCTATCTTGGTACTGCTACCCGCTAATGATATATGCTTTTCCCGTATCAAATCCCTTAGGCGCAGGCCTGCCATGTGGGTGTCTGGTGCCAAGGTCCTTAGCACCATTAGGTATGGTCATGGAAAGTATCCCACGTATCTACTCAGGAGCTTCGTAGATTAGGTTTAACTAGGGTTGATAGCTTGGTCTTCTGCGGTGATGTGTTGCCTGTGGGCTGAGGATAGTATCTCGGGCTTGATTTGGGTGTATCGCTCATAGGCCAAGGTTAGTATCTCAGGTTTTACACGGGTGTATCGCTTGTAAGGGTCCCCATACAATTGTCGCTGCATTAAGATGGGTGTGACTTTCTGGCTAGCCCGAGACATAATGCTCGTGAGTAAGCCTTCCCCCTCTATCCCGCTAGCAATGTTCCTTGGGCCATTACTCGTCAGATTACATCGGGGTTCATAACTTCCTACACCATGCCCTATAGTGGCGTTTTGCTCATGGGTTTTCCCGAGTATTCCCTACCAAAGGTCTCCATGGTCCAGTCGCCCGTGTCAGAGGTTTTTAAGGCCCCGACATAATTTTAGGCTATCGGAGTGAGCATCGATCCTTCAATAGCCCGTCACCACTCGCAGTATCCACATACCTGTTCTCGCTAGTTGAACATAACTAGGAGTGGCCAAGCCCATCCGAAGGGAGGATCCTGAGAACTTTGAGTAGATTTCTGGTTAGAACAGATCGGAGAGCACGCAAGTTTTAGTTTAGGGGATCATGTAGTTCGGGTTAATAGCCAAGTTACGAATCATTTTTTACTTCGGAGCCATGTCGTGTGGGTTAGTAGATGCGTCACCAGGCATTGCTTATCCCAAGGTGAGAGCGTACTTTTCCAATCCTTCTTGGTGATTCCTGCTATCATGACTAGGGTACCCAGGGTAAATAATAATAAAAGAGTACTAAATTTAGGTGGTAAACTCAAATTTAGAGTATGGAGTGCCCCTACATGTAGCCCCCAGATGTTCGATCAAGTGTGGATGACTTATTTGGGCAGCCTAGTAGGACTAGGTATGTAGTACCTTGTTGTTTACAATGCTTGGGGCCTGTCAGGAAACGTTTGAGCCCCCGGGTCCATGTCGCTGTTGCACATGTGGTGGAGGTCTTACCCCCATAGAGGAGGTGGTTTAGGTGTCTCCCCCTCGAAATGGATATTGGTTTGTTCTCCCCTCGATCTAGTGTATGGAAACGATTTCTCTCTTGGTTTTGAGTTGCTGTGTGAGCTATCGCTGGTGCCGGAGCCCGACCGTTGCTACTCCTGGAGCTAGTGCTTTGGTGCTGGTTCCCCATGGTTTCCGTCTTGCGGTGATTTTCCATCTTTTGGCTTTTCTGTAAACTAGTGCGGCATGGTGACATCCTTTTGGGGGATGCCCTCGATGAAAATCTGGTAAAGCCCCTAGGGACTGATTGCTCCTATGCGACAAGGTCCTGTCCAGCTCGGTTCCACAAGCGAGTTAGCCCGGGGATGCTGCAAGATGGTTCCGAACGGGTACAAGGGGTGTAGTCGATCTGTTCTGTGGATGTCCATAGTTCTGGAGAGCATGTGATTGGAGGGCTTCTGAGGTATTCCGGGTTTCTAGATGGACGATTAGCCCATGGTTCCTCTGAGGTATGACCTCCCTATTAGGTCTTAACTCTGCAAGGTCTGCAGGTTGAGCGGCGTAATGCTTGACCCGCTTTCTAAAAAGTGCAACCTCCCACCGTTCTTGTTGGAACCCTGTGTCTTCGTCATAGGCATCACATAGTTCCCTCTTGTGGCCTCTTTGCACCGCAGTCCGCGGCTCATGTAGGATGCGCCGGATGAATGCCCTCGCCATTATGTATCCCCTGGCAAGGAGGGAGTCTCCCGGTGGGATGCTTTATTCGATGGCCTTGAGTTTGACAGAGGCACACGCGCCTAGCTCCCTGGATGTCATGTTCTATCTTGGCAGGTCTCCCGTATCGTGACAGACCCCCTTTGTACCAACAAGGAACATTGTCTGGTCGACCGGGTTTAGGTAGGCCCCAAACTAGGTTAACTACCCATGTCCTAGTACGACTAGTTGTCACATTGGTCGGTCCACGACCTCGAATGTGCACGGTGTCCTTGTTTAGGTTGCTGGTTTCACAATCCAGCATGAATTGATTGATGGGGACCTGGAGGTAATCCAAGAGCATGGAAGAGATTATACTCCTGATCTTGGTTGGATTCATGATGCTCCCCTATATTCGTACATTCATGATATATGGGAGACGAGGAGCGTAGAGCTAGATTGGTCACCCAAGTGGCGGATTACAGGATGTGAGGTCTGGGAGCCTCCGCGGACTCGAGTGTGGCGGCCTAGGCTATACATCCGTCGACCTGACTTGTCATGGATCTGGTCCATAGGTGGTTCAGCTCGTAGGGAGGAGGATTCCTCGGACTGAAGGGTGCGGGTAGTCCTGTTTCCCCGACCTCGTCTCCCCTGAGGTTCATACATGTTGGTGGTGCCATGGTGTTAGCTCCTACTCTGACTCGAATTCCATCCAATGTTGTACCATCTGACACTGGTTGTATTCGTGAGAGATCATCTTGTGGTATCCACACTAGTTCTCCCTTGTCGGCCATACTGGCAACATCCTTCTAATGTTGGGTAGGACCGCTTGCTCACCCCCTGAGAATTTCCCTGTTGATGGCCGATTGCTAATCACCCATCGGGACCGGGATGGTTCCCAGTGTGGCCCGGTCCGATGATAAAGGAGTGATACATTGCAAATGTATCTATAATTTTTGATGTTCCATGCTTGGTTTTATCCACTTTCTTGTGTTTTGTTCCAACTTTGGAGTACTTTTCATATGATTTCTTGGACTAACCTATTAACAAGAGCCACAATGCCAGCTGCCTGTTTTCTACTGTTTTTGGTTCCAGGAAAGTCAGAAAATAAATATTCTCGGAATTGGACAAGACAAAAGCCAAAGTGCCTATTTTTCCGGAAGTAATCAAGTGCCAGAATACGAGACGGAGAAGGGCCAGGGAGCCACCACACCACCTGGCCGCGCGGCTAGGCCTGGCCCGCGCCAAGGGGTGGTGTGGCCGCTCCCGGCACCCCCTCGTCCTCCCCTTCCGACTATAAGGTGCCCTCGGGACGAAAACCCTAAGTACCCGATCAAAAATCCACGAAAGAGTCTGTAGCTGCCGTCATCTCCATCCCTAGATCGGGAGGGATCTGAAGCTCTTCCTGGCACCCTGCCGGAGAGGGGAATTCACCCTGGAGGCCTTCTTCATCACCATGCAAGCCTCCGGTGTGATGCGTGAGTAGTTCATCCTTGGACTACGGATCCATGTAGTAGCTAGATGGCTGGTTCTCCTCCTTTGTCCTTTCATGTTTAGATCTTGTGAGCTCCGTTCATGATCAAGATCATCTATTTGTAATTCTACATGTTGTGTTTGCGGGGATCCGATGGATATTGAGATGCTATTTCAGATTGATTATTGATTCTATCATGTCTTTGTTATTTGTGATCTTGCATGCTTTCCGTTGTTAGTAGCTATCTTGGCCAAGTAGATGCTAGCAACTCCAAGAGTTAGTATTTATGCTCGATAGTGGGTTCATGCCTCTGGTAATCTGGGGAAGTTGCAGAAATCTCTAAGGTACTAGATGTGCTGTTGCTACTAGGGAGAAAACAATAATATTTTGTTCATAGAACAATCATATTGTTTACTTTACACGCAGTTCATAAAGCAATAATCGGTTGCTTGCAACTTAATACTGGAGGGGGTTCGGATGATAACCTGAAGGTGGATTATTAGTCATAGATGCAGTTGGATGGTGGTCTATGTATAATTTTGTAATGCCCAATCAAGTCTCAAGGGAGTCAAGATGATTAGTATATGCATGTATTGCTTTTTCTGTGTTTGTCAATTGCCCCGCTGTAATTTGTTCACCCAGCATGTTATCTATCTTAAGGAGAGCCACCTCTAGTGAACTATGGATCCCGGTCCTTTCTTTTACATACAATCTACAATCTTTTACTTCTTTGTGTTTACTTTCTGCAAACTTTTACTTCTTTCCATTCGATACATTTAATCCTTTGTTTTCCGCAAAACATGGTGAGATTGACAACCTCATCGCAAGTTGGGGACAAAGTTCTGTGGTTGTGTTGTGCAGGTATCCACGTTGCTACTAGCACCGGTAGTGCGCCCTGCCAAAGCTCAGCTAGTGACACTGTTGAGGTGTTTCCTTGCTCCTACTGGTTCGATTAAACCTTGGTTTCATAACTGAGGGAAACTTGCTGCTGTGCTCATCATACCTTCCTCTTGGGGTTCCCAACGAGCTCTGCATCAACATCGCCATCAAGCATTTTTCTGGGCATCGTGCATTGAGCCATCAAGGAGTAATGTACTTCGCAACCTGCTCTCTTATCCATACAGGTTTCCTCCATGCGTGATGTCCCTGTACAAAGTCTCAATGGCTTCATGCAGCGACCTAGTTCATGTTCCCCAATCGGAGGTCCTGGCGTCCTGATGCCCCGACATCTTTCTTCCGAGTAGAGGGTGAGACTTGACTTCGTCATGTCGTACTAGGTAGCTGGTTGAGACTCTATTGAGGCTCGTCGATCCTCCGAGCCCGTGACACTTCGCCCGCGTATCCTAGTAGGTTGACATGCTCCATGCCTCCTTCGTAGTCGCGTTCTTCATAGTTGCGCCCCACGGTGGGTGATCGATACTCCCCGAGGTATGTGCGACCATCCATGTGATGTAGGTTGCCTGCTCGTGCTCCCACCACTGGGTGTTGGGTGGCAAGAATGCTGTAGCCCTTCTACCAAAGCTAAAATATGCCTCCGTGCGAGATCCATGAGCCCACTAGTCTATCTGGTCGTGCCCAAAGTGGCTCGGGTCGTGAGAGACCTCATAGATCCAACAGTCTAAGTCTTTGGTTGTCACCGTGGTAGATCTGTTCTGCATGATGCGTGCTCCCCTGCCCGACGCTCCAACTGACAAAGGATAGTTTTCAGATCCCTCTGCAGTCTCACTTCCTAGGAACAGAAGAGAGTTTATTTATTTGGTAATCAGCTCGGGTCAGCAGGTTTGGATCTCAAAGACGAAGATGCGTGTAATGATAGGAATCCCTCAGACTTTATTCATAAGGTGATCGAGGGATCGTACAATGTGTCTACAAGATGATCTCGGTAGGTTTATAATGATACCCGATGAGAGAGATGGATCCAGACTTATGAGTAAGCCTAATTTCAAAGACTTAGGCGATTATGGTGTGTCCTTCTAGGGTGAATGTCTTCGGGTACTTATAGGCGTCGATGGTAGCCGAGTCCTTCTTAATCACGTCAAGTCTTCGTCTTGTCTAGCACATAATCCTGATATCCGATCTCCCTTGCACATACATCTAGTCTTCTAATAACTCTTGAAATAAATACTACAATAGAAATGCTAAATAAAGTTCTAAGTAACAAGATAAAATGCGAATATTGTGTAAAAAGGTGTTTTTAGGTTTTTGGTATAAGAGAAACAATAAGTAAAGTAAAACAACTGAACACAGAAAGTAAGTATAGCGTATGTAAAAGAGATTGGAACTGCAATAGGAAAAAATGTGTTCTCAGGGAGTAGGGGATACACCTCTAGCATTATAAAGAACTAAAGTAAAGATTATTATCATTATCATTCTCAACTGTGTATGTGTGGGAGGAACTCCGTATTTTGACAAATAGGCAGCAACCACTGCTCACATCATCCTCATAACCATATCAGTCAGCAATCGACATCAATCGAATTACTACGCTATTAAGGGACTTAATCACGTAGGACGTATCCCATGACATGGATAGTGTTCCGTGAGTTTCCTCTGTTCCCAAGTTGATACGTAAGGGGTGCCAACAACTTTATAGTCACTCTAAGTGCTAACACACCTCCGTCTACCAACAAGTAGTTCCCTCCATCAAGTCCCCATAAGAGGCAAATATTGAGAGGTCGGCTTCTCCCAACATCAAGATGAAGACAATCTAACACATGGTCATAGCGATGAATATCATATTAAACTTTATCTTATTTCAATCTCATACTAGGGTTTCTCCATCTCCCCAAGAACTAATGATCTACTCAAACATGGAGGCAATCAACATCAGGGCAATAACAATGGAATCTATCATAGATGAATAGTACTTGTATAAATCCACAACAAGTATGGAAATTACAACAAGATCTAGACAAGATGTAGATGGGATAGATGGAGATGGTGGTGATGCAGCGGTTGACGATCAAGATCGATGCCTTAGCCTCCCGGATCAGCGCAGGGCGGAGATGGATCCCGGTGGACGAGTTCTTCCTCCAGATGCCTTTCAGAGGTGAGGTTTCGGCGATTTCTGGTTGTTCTGTATGTCGTCTCTCTGATCTAGTTGCACGGGGTGAAACTATTTGAGGAGGTGGTGGTGATGCCAACTATACGGCCAGAAAAATATTCCCCGTATAGTTGGTCGTCAAACTCTCTAGACGCCTCAATCGCTTCAGGTTTTCTTCTAGTGTTATTGATATTTCCCAAATGAGCAATTTCCGTTGTTTTTAACTCCTTTTCTCCCTAGTACAACTACTCCAAGAATTGTGATTGTATCCATCAACTGCTACAACTACAGTGCAAACTAATAATATAAAACATGGTGCAATTATGCACTCATCAACTTCCCCAAGCTTAGTCTCTTGCTCGTCCCGAGAAAGTTTAGCTTAATGGATGTTATCCTCATATTCATGAAGCTGAGTCGATAAAATAAATGAGGCAATTGCAGCATGTGTTTATCATATATGATACATAGGAATAAGTTCATGAATAGTACCTTACTCGAACCATCCGAATTATATTAGCAGGCTTCCACACCTTAGCATTTAACAGTTCACAAAAGATCACTCTCAATATGATGTAGAAGTATTCAGTTCAACCGAATGAGTTAGCGAGGTAGTCTCAAGTGTTTTAGAATTAACATATTCACTTGGGATTCGAAATCTCAAAAGGTCTCTTTGTCATACTACATTGTAGTGGTGTATGCCTATTTTCTCTTTGCACATTTGCTCTTTTTCTTCTCTCTTTTCCTCCCTTTTTATATATATGCTCACACTTTTGTTTAAGTGTTGTGCAAAGGAGCTAGCCATATATTCCACTTCATGTAGGAATTCAAAGTTTAACGATCTCAATTACCAAACTCCAATTGTATATAAAGCAATCTTTATAGCTTGAATATTCTACCTTGTCTTGTTCTCACTCTAATTTGATAACAGTTAATTTTCCTTTGTTCAAGGTTTCTTTTTCAACTTAACTAATTAGATATTTTTTATTTCTTTGTATATCAAACCATGTACTTACAACATATTGACCAAATTATCTTTGTATCTTCCATTAATACCAATGGTGTGGAAGACTCCTATTGCTATCATCAAGTGCAAGTAAAATTATACTCAAGCCATTCATATATCCAATAGGACAAGCACAAACTCAACATTGCTCCATATATGATAATAAACTCGGAATTTCATAAAAGGGATCGACTATTCCTGAAGGGAAGTCTAATGATGCAAACTTTATTTCTAGTTTGAACTAATGCAAAACTAAAATAGAAATGTAAAACTTATAAGATAGATTACAAGGTCTTAAAGATCTCCCCAAGATTGAATCAAGCCAGGCGGGATAAAATAATGTCTTGAGATTATTTGATACCGTGATTATTGTAGATCACTGTGGCACCATGTCACGCGGTATCTTCTCTTCATGGGCCAGCCTGAGGAGGAGGGATTGATTGACAGCCTCTAATTCTTTAACACACAACTTGTAGAAAAGACTATTCCTCTCCAGCACTTTCACTTGTTCTTTAATGAGTTCATTGTTATCTTGAAGGGCTTGCATCGCCTTAAGACTCACAGAAAAAACTGATTTGGTTGTCTGCTTAATGTCTTCATCAAGTTTATCAAGATAAAGCCACAACAACCGAAGATGTTTGGGTGTCCCTGGCGTCTCCTTGTCCATCTCTTCAATCTTCCACTCGAGGGCTTTCAACTCCCTCTTTCGACATTCATTGTCGGCGTCGAGGAACTCCATAGGGATGATCTTGATCTCCTTGCCTTGCTCGCTATCGCTCCCGATCTCCATAGAAACTTCTCTCCTTGGCTTCTATCCCTTGGTTTGCGTGTCCTCACGTATAAATAAGAAGTAGATTGGTTTCTGGAGATTATGATTAGAGAGAGACAATGGCAGTATATATAAGGGGGGTCAGAGGTTGGTAAAACTCGCGGGAAACACCAAATTCATTCCCAAGAAAATAATCTTAACAGAACTGGGAAAGAAATCGCGGATTTGGAGGAGTCCTGCCGCGTAATGACCAACTATACAGGCGCAACCCGTATAGCTCCGGCCGTATAGTTGGTTTTGGGAAGATATTTCCAAATATCTCAAGTCCAGGTCGATTAAGTTACTGACTTGGAACCGACAAACCGTTTTTTTAATATCGATAAATGGACAAGGAAATCAAAGAAAATGTTTGAGAGTTTAATGACCAACTATACGGTGCGAGGATTTTCTCCGGCCATATAGTTGCGACCGTATAGATCTAGACACGAAAATCGAAATTGTATGAGAGTTTAATGACCAACTATGCGGCCGGAGATTTTTCTCCGGTCATATAGTTGCGACCGTATAGTTTCTAGACAATAAAAACAATTTCACAAAGAAGATACAGAAGGTTTAACAACCAACTATATGGCCAGAGATTTTTCTCTGGTCATATAGTTGCGACCGTATAGTTGGTAAAAACCTTTAGAAACTTCAGAAAACACGGGGAATTCAAAGGAAAAAAATTCAGGAGTAAAATTTGTGAAAACAAATCACTTATTTGAGTAAGAACACTTACCATGAACTTACCATTTACTTATTCGAGGACGACAAGCTCCTCCAACAACAAAGACTTCTTCTCTTTTGGAGGAATTGACCTTAGTTCATTTAATAATTCGCGTAAACGAAAATCACCAGGACTAAAGTTCCTCTCAAGTAGATTGGTGTCTTGCTGCTCGAATATGGACACTACATCCAACATCTTTATTTCTTGCCTCTGCATAATCTGCAAATCAAATTCTTGAAGTAAAAGGATCCAACGGATCAGTCTTGGTTTATGGTTTTTCCTCTCAAGGAGTTCTTTTAAACCATCATGATCCGTATGAACTCTTACTTTTGCATCAACTATATAAGAACAAAATT
This sequence comes from Avena eriantha, assembly GCA_910589775.1. Classification (NCBI taxonomy): domain Eukaryota; kingdom Viridiplantae; phylum Streptophyta; class Magnoliopsida; order Poales; family Poaceae; genus Avena; species Avena eriantha. Next base: position 319,442,670 of record OU342745.1, on the reverse strand, counting down.
TATCGCAAGAGAAAAATACAGCAAAAAGTTCCCTCTCTTCCTTATGATAATTCTTTTGAGAACTATTAAGAGTTCTACTAGCATGATGTATAATATTAAATCTGCGACCTATATGTTGTCCCGGAGTCACTCCTACAATATCATCACTAGCTTCACATATTAAGTCAAAAGTTATATCCTAGATCGGTGGTTTAATGATAGGAGCATGGGATAAAGAATATTTAAGTTTATAAAAGGCTACAACACATTTGTCATCAAAATTAAATCTTACCCCCTTTTGCAGAAGGTTAGACAAAGGTTTAGACATTCCAGAGAAATTCCTAATGAACCTTCTATAAAAACCCACATGACCAAGAAAACTTCTTATACCTTTTATATCCCTAGGTTGTGGCATTCTTTATATGGACTCAACCTTAGCTCTAGCCACTTCAATTCCCTTACCTGATACCTTATGTCCAAGGACTATACCTTCTTTGACCATAAAATGGCACTTCTCCCAGTTTAGAACAAGATTGGTTTCTTCACAACGCTGCAAAACTCTTTTAAGATTATCCAAGCAACTAGTAAATGAAGTTCCATAGACAGAAAAGTCATCCATAAATACTTCCATTGTTAGTTCTATAAAATCCGCAAAAATAGCAGTCATGCATCTTTCAAAAGTAGCTGGAGCATTACATAAACCAAAAGGCATACAAAAGTAAGCATGTAAACCATAAGGACTAATGAAAGTTGTTTTAAGTTGGACATCAGGATGAATAGCTATTTCAGAAAAACCAGAGTATCCGTCCAATTAGCAAAAATGAGTGTGGTTTGCTAACCTTTCTAAAGTTTGATCTATGAATGGTAAAGGATATTGATCTTTCCTAGTTTCTTTATTAAATTTCCTGAAATCTATACACATCCTATGTCCAACAATAGTTCTAGTAGTTATCAATTCATTGTTTTTATTAGGAACAACAGTAAAACCGCCCTTCTTAGGGACACAGTGAACAAGACTAACCCATTCATTTTCTTTTATAGGATAGATTATACATGAGTCCAATAGGCGTACTATTTCTTTTCTTACAACTTCCATCATTTCGGGCTTCAGTCTTCTATTAAATTCCGCAACTAGTTTAACACCTTCCTCCATGAATATTCGATGGACGGTTATCATGGGACCAATGCTCTTCAAATCATCCATTGAGTACCCAAAGGCCTTGCGATGATCCTTAAGTACTTTCATGAGTTCTTCTTCTTCATCTCCTGAAAGTTTAGCCCTAATAATAACAGGAAATTTATTTTTATCATCTAAAAATCTGTATTTAAGATTATCTGGTAGAGTCTTCAATTCTAGGGGTGGTAATTCCTCGTCCCCTCTCTTTTCTAGCTCTTCAAAAGCCTCATTAGTTGGAGGCCCTATAATGGGAAGTGAATCAAGTTCACCTTCTAATTCTTCTAGGGACTTGTTCTCCATAACTATTTCTTCATAATTTAAGTCTTCATTTATTTCTTCTTTTTGATCACTAAAGAAGAGAGGTGCCATTTCCTCAATAGTTTTCTCTTTCTCTTCTTCTTGTATTTGTGGAGGTCTGTCTTTAAATTTGGAAAAGTGGAATTCTTTTTCCGCTTCCCCAAGCTTAAGAGACACAATCTCCTTTTTGAAATCAACTTTGGCACCTACATTACTCAAAAAGTATCTTCCAAATATAATTGGGCAAAGAGTGTCAGCTGGCATATCAACAACTACAAAATCGATAGGAAAGTTTTTATTGCCAATTATGATAGTTGCATCTTCAACTACTCCCATTGGAATTCTAAGAGTTTTATTGGCTAACATGATTGCATATCAGTATTTTCAATTGTAGCTAGTTCTGTTTCTTCTTTTATTTCTAAATACATAAGATATAACATTAACTTCGGTGCCAAGATCGCATAAACCATAATGCGAGGTTTCCTTAAATATGCAGGGAAGAATATGCTTACCCACATATTTTACCTTTGTTTTACCTTCAACCAATACAAAAGTCTCTTTATCAAGTTCGACCATGTTACAATGTGCATACATAGACATAATTGCTTCCTTGGTTTTTTCTTCATCTTTGGTTTCTTCCAAATGTTCCACAACTTCTGGCATATTTTCCTCTTCCTTCTTCTCTTGTACTGCTTTGACCTGTTCATATTCAAAAATATGCTTTTAGGGAAATGTATCTCATATATTGGTTCTAGGGAGACCAGTATTGCTTCAACTTCTCTTTTCTTCTTAGGTTTGGGTGGTGGATCATACTTGACCAAACCCTCTTTTGGAGCTTTGATGTGTTCTGTAAGAGCTTTAACAACATGCAACACAAGATCTGAATCCAAATAAAGTTCCTCAGATAATTCTTTAACATGGCCCTTTTATTATAGTCATGAATACAATCATAATCTATTTCTATGCCTCCTTCGCTCCCTAGACCAAAATTCCATGAAACTCTATGATCGCGGATTCTATTAAGTAAAGCCCAAGCTTTAGTTATAGGAAGATTCATAAAAGCTCCTCTCGCGCAAGAGTCTAGTTCAATTTTATTAGGTTCAATTAAACCGCCATAAAAGATATGCAATAAATACCATTCAGGTAAATCATGATGAGGACATTGATTAAGTAAATCTTTAAATCTGATATAAGATCTTACTAGTCCTTCATTAGGACGGTTCCTCCAACTCATTATACGATGCCTGATTCCAAAAGATTTTGACAATGGATAACATTTTGCTAGAAACTCACTGGATAAATTATCCAAAGTAGTAGTGGCTTCTAGGGGTAGAGATCTATACCATGAGAGAGCTGTACTAGTCAAAGTCCGACTAAAAAGTTTAACCCTTACCTCATTAGCGGTATATCCCGGTAATTGGAAAGTGCCATATATATATATATATATATATCTTTAAAACATGCAATATTCTCATATGGATCAAGATCTTCTTGATCTTCAGTAAATTACTTCTCGTGTAGAATATCAAGTAGTAGAGGATTTATTTTAAACCCCCTTGTCTTCTTATTGGAGTTGTCGCTTTTATAAATATCATAGGGCTACCCAAAGTGGCTGAGTGGGTTAGCACTAGTCATATGCTCAAATTCTATCATGTTGGTCAAAATCTGTAACTCAAAACAAAACTTAGCAAGACAAACATAAATAAGCAAAAACTAAAAGACCTATAGTGCTTAGCTCCTCGGCAATGGCGCCAGAAAATAGCTTGATGCCTACAAGTGCACATATCGTTTGTAGCTAGTTTCGAAATAAAGATATTGATCCCACAGGGAGCAAGAGTCTGAAGTCTAATAACTCTTGAAATAAATATTAGAATAGAAATGCTAAATAAAGTTCTAAGTAACAATATAAAATGCGAATATTGTGTAAAAAGGTGTTTTTGTGTTTTTGGTATAAGAGAAGCAATAAGTAAAGTAAAACAACTGACCACAGAAACTAAGTATCGCATATGTAAAAGAGATTGGAACCGCAATAGGGAAAAATGCGTTCTCAGGGAGTAGCGGATACACCTCTAGCATTATAAACAACTAAAGTAAAGATTATTATCATGAACATTCTCAACTATTTATGTGTGGGAGGAACTCCGTATTTGGACAAATAGACAGAAACCACTGCTCACATCATCCTCATCACCACATTAGTCAGCAATCGACATCAATCGAATTACTGTGCTATTAAGGGACTAAATCCCATAGGACGTATCCCATGGCATGGATAGTGTTCCGTGAATTTCCTCGGTTCCCAAGTTGATATGTAAGGGATGCCAACAACTTTATAGTCATTATAAGTGCTAACACACCTCCGTCTACCAACAAGTAGTTCCCTCCATCAAGTCCCCATAAGAGGCAAATATTGAGGTCGACTTCTCCCAACATCAATATGAAGATAGTCTAACATATGGTCACAGCGATGAATATCATAATAAACTTTATCTTATTTCAATCTCATACTAGGGTTTCTCCATCTCCCTAAGAACTAATGATCTACTCAAAGATGGAGGCAATCAACATCATGGCAATAAAAATGGAATCTATCATAGATGAATAGTACTTGTATAAATCCACAATGAGTGCGGAAATTACAACAAGATATAGACAAGATGTAGATGTGATGGATGGATATGGTGGTGATGTAGCAGTTGATGATAAAGATCGATGCCTTAGCCTCTCGGATCTACGCATGGCAAATACGGATCCCCGGTGGACGAGTTCCCCCTCCAGATGCCTTCTAGAGGTGAGGTTTCGGTGATTTCTGGTTGTTCTGTATGTCGTCTCTTTGATCTAGTTGCACGGGGTGAAACTATTTGAGGAGGCAGTGGCGGCGCCAACTATACGGCCAAAAAAAATTTCCCCGTATAGTTGGTCGTCAAACTCTCTAGACGCCTCAATCGCTTCGGTTTTTTTCTGGTGTTATTGATATTTTCCAAATAAGCGATTTACGTTGTTTTTGACTCCTTTTCTCCCTAGTAGAACTACTCCAAGAATTATGTCCATTGTATCCATCATCTTTCCTGATCCTGGTAAAAATAGACATAAAATGTGCGCGTGAACACCGTAAAATACCAAGATCCTACAACTACAGTGCAAAATAAGAATATAAAACATGATGCTATTATGCACTCATCAGATCTCTAGAGATCTATCTTGCAGCCCCACAAGTCAGGTCTATTGACGATAGGTTGGTGGAGACCTTCTATATGCAGGCCTTCAGGTCCTTAATTGTCAGAGGTAGGCGCGGAAAGAATCGTGGATTAAGGCTCATGTCTAGTTCATGCCTAAATACACCCGTCACCGACAAGAAGCTCATCGCGCATAGTGTCTTGGCATAGATGAGGTTGATGCCGCTTCCCGCATCCATGAAGATTTTTCTCATGTCAAATCTGCCGGTTTGAGCATCAACTGTTAGTGCAGAATGTCCTAGTCGCGGGACCTGAAGAAGATGATTGTATTTATTGAAAGTGATCTATTTTTTGGACCAGTTAAGGTACTCAGGTGTCGGCGGAGGTGCTTTGATCGCCAAGTTCACCTATCAAGTTATTAGCTTTTGGGTCCTGTTGGAAGGGCACCCCTTATGAATCATGTGCATGGCTCCTCTAGACCGTGGGTACTTGTCGTTTCAGGCTCTATTTTCTGCGTGTTGCTGTTGGTTTGCTAGCCACTTGTGGTGGCTCTGGTGGTGGTGCGTCAATCGCTAAGGCTCTGGGTACAACGTTCTACCCTTGATTTGTATCTTCGGCTTGTCTGGCATTATATGCTCCCTATAGCTGCATAAAGATGCGGCAATCCTTCATGAGGTGGCTCGATCTTCTCCTTCCTTAGTCAGTATTGTGGTGCATGTGGCATGGTCCTTTGAGCATAGATAGTGGTGATTTTGTGCAGCATCTTGAGGGGGCCATGGTCGATATTGTTGGGTTGTCCTACTAGTTCCAGGCTCGTCCTAATTGCCGCAATATCTGATGTTGCGGTACTCACCTTTGCGGTTTTCCTCACTAGTGAGTCTAGTCACAACTTGGTTGGGTCCATCGTAATCATCATAGTTGTGGCCACGTGTTCGCCTGCAATCGCTGTTGCGGTCGCATCTGTCCTGGTCATCTTCGGGTTCGCTTTTTGTTTAGCGCATCCTCGCCATCAGCCCATTGGTTGGTGATGTCCATCCACTCAGAAATTTTTTTGAGCTTGGCTCGGCCAGCTCCTTGATGAGGTCCTTCCAGCGTATGCCATTGTTTAAAGCGTCGATTTCCCTCTCTTCAGAGACATTTCCGGCTGTATTTTTTATGTTGTTCCAACGCAAAATGTATGCACGTAGTATCTCGCCAGATTTTTGTACGCACGCCTGCAACTCCTCAATAGATGTGGGTCTCTTGAAAGTGGATCTGAATTTATAGATGAACTTATCCTACAACTCACTCCACCTGCTGATGGATTCTTCGGGTAGATTCTTGAGCCAAAACCTTGCAGCCCCACTCATATGTAGTTGTAGACTTTGCATGGCGGTGGCTTTCAAGCAACCCTGAAGCTTGACGGTTTATAGGTAATCACCCACCACGCTCCTGAAGACCATCATATTTTTGGCAGTCATGGGGTAGCTTGAAATCCTTCGACACCGGAGTTTTGCGAACCCAACAGGTAAAACAACTCGCACCGCAAGGCTCCTGACCGTTGTCGTCTTCATCCTTAGGATCCTTCGGGTGTTGCGCTCATGCCGAGATCTGTCGACTCTGCGATGTGCGATGTCGTTTCTGGCATCTTGATTGCGCGACGAGTTTGGACTGAAGCGCACGTGGTGTGGCGAAATAGATCTTTGCGTCTTGGCCACGTGTTGAGGGCTGTTGCGACGATGTGGTGACCTATCGGGTCATGGGGCGACCTCTTTATCTCCTGGTGTGAGCGAAGCTCCAACCATGCCGAGGCCCATGAGGGAGGAGCGATGGATGGCCGCCCGCGGATCGTTGTCTGGCGATTCGGTAGCGAGTAGGTAGGTTTGAGCTGCGACGATGGAGGCTTGGGGCGTCTTGGCTTTTATATTACTCGCCGAGTCTACTGACATGAAGGAAAAATCTAGGTCGCTTGTTAACTCGCGCCTCTCTTTTTCAGGGATATTGTCCAATCAAGAGCCACCCCTCCATGGTGGAGGGCTGATGGCCCAAAATATACCGAGCTCGTTGGGGAACCCCAAGAGGAAGGTATGATGAGCACATCAGCAAGTTTTCCGTCAGTACGAAACCAAGGTTATCAATCCAGTAGGAGCAAGGAAACACCCCAAAGGTGTAGCTAGCTGAACGATGGCAGGGCGCACTACCAGTGCCAGCAGCAACGTGGAGACCTGCACAACACAACCACATAACTTTGTCCCCAACTTGCGATGAGGCTGTCAATCTCACCGGTTTTGCTGAAAACGAAGGATTAAACGTACCGAATGGAAGGAAGTAATAGTTTGCAGAAAGTAAACACAAAGCAGTAAACAGTTTATAGATTGTATGTAAAAGAAAGGACCGGGATCCATAGTTCACTAGAGGTGGCCCTCCTTAAGATAGATAACATGCTGGGTGAACAAATTACAGCGGGGCAATTGACAAACATCGAGAACGCAATACATGCATATACTAATCATCTTGACTCCTTTGAGATTCGCTTGGGCATTACAAAATTATACATAGACCGCCATCCAACTGCATCTATGACTAATAATCCACCTTCAGGTTATCACACGAACCCCCTCCAGTATTAAGTTGCAAGCAACAGATTATTGCTTTACGAATTGCATGTAATGTAAACAATACGATTGTTCTATGAACAAAGGATTGTTATTTTCTCCCTAGTAGCAACAACACATCTAGTACCTTAGAGAGTTCTGTCACTTCCCCAGATTACCAGAGGCATGAACCCACTATCGAGCATAAATACTAACTCTTGGAGTTGCTAGCATCTACTTGGCCAAGATAGCTACTAACAACGGAAAGCATGCAAAATCACAAATAACAAAGACATGATAGAATCAATAATCATTCTGAAATAGCATCTCAATATCCATCGGATCCCCGCAAACACAACATGTATGAATTACAAATAGATGATCTTGATCATGAACGGAGTTCACAAGATCTAGACATGAAAGCACAAAGGAGGAGAACCAACCATCTAGCTACTACATGGATCCGCAGTCCAAGGATGAACTACTCACGCATCACACCGGAGGCTTGCATGGTGATGAAGAAGGCCTCCAGGGTGAAATCCCCTCTCCGGCAGGGTGCCGGGAAGAGCTTCAGATCCCTCCCGATCTAGGGATGGATATGACGGCGGCTACAGACTCTTTCGTGGATTTTTGATCAGGTACTTAGGGTTTTCATCCCGAGGGCATCTTATAGGCGGAAGGAGAGGCCGAGGGGGTGCTGGGGTTGGCCAGACCACCCCCTGGCGCGGGCCAGGCCTGGCCGCACGGCCAGGTGGTGTGGCCGGTCCCCAGCCCTTCTCCGTCTCGTATTCTAGCATCTGATGACTTCCAGAAAAATAGGCACTTTGGCTTTTGTCCTGTCCAATTCTGAGAATATTCATTTTCTGACTTTCCTGGAACCAAAAACAGCAAAAAACAGGCAACTGGCACTGTGGCTCTTGTTAATAGGTTAGTCCAAGAAATCATATGAAAAGTACTCCAAAGTGTGGACAAAACACAAGAAAGTGGATAAAATCAAGCATGGAACACCAAAAATTATAGATACATTTGCAATGTATCAACATCCCCAAGCTTAACTCCTGCTCGTCCTCGAGTAGGTAAGTGATAAAAAGAAAGAATAATTTTTGAGGTTACATGCACCATCAAAGACTTGATCAAAGTATTTGTCAAACATTCAAAGCTGGGATCATAGTACTTCAATCATAACATGAAAGACAACGTTCTAGCAATAAGACAAAGAAACTATGATGCAACATGAAAAGGCACAAACAAAAGATTCATGAATAACAATGCTTTGCAAGACGTTTGTTTGTTTCACATAAATAAAACATAGCATAATAGTATTCAGCTTGTCCCTCATAGAGTAGCAAATATAAATGCATAGGACACCTTCAAAGTTCATAAGAGTGACTAGATACAAATAGTTGAAAACAAGCAATATCAAGGTATGCATCAATCAACTAGTCTCGGGACAATGCACATAGAACTAAGAATGGCCACTATGCTCTCAAAGTAGGTGCATAAAGGTAGAAGGTGGAGACTCAATATAATGGTGGAAGAAAGGCCTTCATAAAAGATGGTAGGGATTCAAGTCTCATAAAGAGCTTCCAAAAATTATGGTACTTATAGCTTTCAGCTCTCATTTCCCCTATCATAAGCATCTTGAAGTGATTAAGGTTAAAGTGAACAAACTATGGTCTACATGCTTGATGAAGTATAAGTTAGAAATCTCATGTCCCTTGTATACGAGGGCCGCTCGTCATGCTACTCAAGTTTAGTCACCGGTAAGTTCTTGTCATCGTAAGTACATGTGTATCATAGAGAACCGCCAACGGGGTACCCCTTGCCCGATGATACGGAAGAATCCCCATATCAAAATGACAAGGCAAGCACACAACGAGCATCTCAGCAATCTTCGTATTTACCATGGGAATATGGTGCGTTTTTCTCTTTCCTTTTTCATGATACCTCTTTTTTTTCTTCTTTTTCTCTTTTTTCTCAATATAGGACTCTTTTTTTATAAGAAGAATGCTTCATAGACAACTCATTATGGTTACGCTGTAGGTTTCCACCACGTCAGCATGGATTAGACCAGCGGCCCAGGCGTTTCTCTAACACATATACATAACTCCATGGACTTACTCCCCTTTCATTTCACACCGATGACATACATATACAAAAGAGCATGATATCAACTAGGTACAAGTACCAAGTGCAATGTTGAAAGTGTTCCCCATGACAGCATGGTTCTGACAGTTCCCAACAAATAAGTGCAAGCATATACAACATAGACGACACAATGGTTCAAGTTTATTAAGGGCAAGAAAAGTAAAGTGTGCCATCAAGTTCGTGAGAGCTTTAATCACTAGTTTTCTCATAACAAGTTTAATTTGGAAGGTAAACAAAAGCATGAATATAGTTGGAATAGCATAAGCTAGTAGGTAGGTATGGTGGACTCTTTGGAATAACTTGGTTTAAGGATTTTAATGCATGAGTGGAACTCATACTTGGTTGTGGAGGCTAGCAAAAGACTGGGAGCGACAAACTAAGAGAGCAATAATGGCCATAATCATGCAGAGCGACAAACCATCATTGATCAAAGCATAAAGTGATACTACAAGTTGAAAACTAAAGGACCATAAAGGCTATGGTGACTTGAGATAGTCATAACATGGTGTGAGCATGTGCCAAGTCAACCCAAATAAAGCATCAAAGGAGAATACCACTATACTATGCTTTAATATGCTAAAACAACGCATGATTCATCCAAGGCACATTAAGCAATCTCAATTGTTTATAACAAGTCATGCTATAGCAAATAATACTAAGCATAAATCCAAAACAATATCAAGCATGGCATGACAAAGCATATGCCACAGTCAAAAACAAGCTCTTTTTACCACATAAGTATGAACTTTCCTACTCTTTTCCAATCCAAACCAAACTATTTGCAAACCAATGTATGAAAGAGGGGGTCCAACCAATTTATTCAGAAAACTAAGCAAACTAAAAACCAAAACGAAAACGAAAAAGAAGACACTCCAAGAACAACACAAGTGTGCATAAAATAATAAAAATGAATCGTTTGGAAGAAACCTGGGATTTTTATCGATGAAGAAGGGATGCCTTGGGCATCCCCAAGCTTTGACGCTTGTACTTCTTGGATATTTCTTGGGGTGACACGCGTGGAATCCCCAAGCTTGAGCTTTAGTCCATCCTTCATCTCATTACTCATTCCTTCCATACACCTGAAATTTTTCTTCATACAAAACTTCACACAATCTTTATTAGCAACATTAGTGCACTCAAGATAATAGGTCTTAAGGTTTAGTTCCAACACCAAATAAACTTTCATTAGAATACTAGCTACTGTAGCACTTCCCTCAAAAATCACAATTCCCCAAAAGAACTCAAAAAGGAACCAACAAGAAGCAAATGCAGAAAATGGCACAAATCTGTCAAAACAGACCAGCAGGTAAAGACGAATTTTTTCGAAGACCTTTTGTTGCTCAAATCAAAAAGTGTTGAACCAAAGAAAGTTAGATAACAACCTGGGCCAGAAGCACAAAACTTCACGCCTCAAAAAGACGTTCAGAGATTTTACACGAATTTTTACGGTGAAGCACAAAAATCTGTTTCGGGACAGTGTCAACACCCGGATTTTTAATCCTAGATGCCCGTTATAACATACCTCGCAATCCCAAGATTACCATTTTTGCGAGACATAACGGATTGGATATCACAGTACATCATCCATTACAAACCATACATAAGGTTTTACACAAATAAGGATCTCATGATCCAGTCTTAATACAACAAGCAGTGTAAATAAAAGATAAGCATAGCGGTGGGGTCCATCTTCAGGGGCACATGCAATGCTGACGAAGGCAGATAGTCCTAGTTATCATAGCCGTCCTGCTGGCCATCATCTTGATAGTCTCCTTCATGGTCTGGCCATGAGAATAGCCAGGGACAAAATCCATGAGTACTCTTTAAGTACTCGCAAACTACCACTAATAATTAGTATAGATTCTAAGTTAAAGTGCTAACTCTAAGTTTAACTATAGAGTTAAGTTTGAAACCTAAGCTGAGTTCAAAAGCAAAGAAAGATAAAATAAAGTTCTAGAATCACCTAAGTTGGGAAGCTAGTGTCATAAACACAACCCTGTTGTGGTCAAGTCAAGGTTCATCATTTCATAAGTCACTTTGGAAAACATCTGACAACGAAACAGTATGGCCATTCCAACTGTCCATAACCGCGGACGCGGCTATTCAAATAGTTTGACACTCTGCAGAGGTGGTACACTTTCACCACAAGATTCGATACATCTGCCAGGGATAACCCTGAATCATCATACTTAGTATGCAGATAATCAAACATAACCTTTCCTTTACACACCCTAGTATAAGCACCTGTCCTATGAGCATGGCCTCCCAACCATGACCATCTGTCATCTTGGGCACTACATAGGTGGACAACATTGAGAGGTAGCGTCAGCTCAAACCTCTCCCGTGAGGGAACTAATACTAATGCATATAAACTTCTCGCTAAGCCTTACCCAATTCAGGTAGTGTGGTTGTACGGTAAATTTGGAATGGTATCGCATCCGAATCCAACCATCAGTTTTATAAAAGGGTTCAGGCTCATGCCTCAACATTTTCATCATCATAAACCATTTGTGTTTCTCAACACATGTCAAAACATATCAATAGAATGACTCATCATTCCAAGGTTTTCATAATTCATTTTCACCAAGTAATCCCATCTAAAGTGACTCAAGTTTTGATCTAGCTTTAATCTACTAAGTTAAGAGTGTTCACTAAGGTGGAAAAAACGGGATCAATCTCATGCCATAGAATGACATCTAAAGGATTCTATATAGGCCAAGTTTTATACTCTTTATGTTACCTTCTAAACAAGTAAAGAACTTTGCGTAAGTAAAGGAAGTAAAGCTTGGAAAGTAATGCTTGGGGTAAGTAAATAATCAAAGTGGTATAACAAAAGCATGCCTAATGCATTTGCTTAGATTATCTAGCTTGCAAAGGTTAGCTTGCATTGTTAATGGTGGCTTGCAAGTACCACTTGCAAGGGTTAACTTGGATAGTGCTAGCTTGCCTTGGGTAGTGCAGTGGTTGAAGTTTTCTTCTTCTTCTTCTTCTTGGTAGAACTCCTCCTCCTCGTAGACTTGATCGGTACCATCGTCTATAAATACATACGGAGTACACAATCACCAAACAATACTTAACTAGTCTAATTAGCACTCTAAGGAACACCTTTGATGATCTATTATCATCACAAGCATCACAAGTTTAATTCAATAGTTTCATCCTTTTTATTATAGAAAAGTAATTTCTACTCATTGAAAAAATTAACTAAGATTTAATATTCACCACTTCAATATGGGATCATGTGGACACATGTCATCACCACATATTCTAACATGTGGGAATGTGATTTAAGGGTTGGATCATAATTACTTTGGTTTAAGTTCATTATTTAATGATTTAAAGTGACTAGAAATGCCTATATAGCATTATTTTGGTACTAGTCCAAAAGTCACTGCATGTAAAACCTAATATTATTACATATTCAGATAGATATAGTGAAATGTGATTTTTGAGAGTTGGAATCAACTCAAAAGCTATCATGGTTGAATTTTGAAAAATGTTGCAAGGTGTAATTGCTTCTGTTTTGTTCTTTTTACTATCAGAGATCTCTAACTCTAATTGAATTAAATCCAACCGGCTTGGGTAGATCTTTTTAGTTGCTTTCTAGCAAAATTGGAATCACTCCATTTGGATTTGTAAATCTCTCTAAATATATTTTCAAACTAGGGGATATAACTAAATGTAAACTAAAAAGAAAAATCCTAATTCAAACTAATTGGGTTGCGCGGAAAATGCTAACAGGCTGGCCCAGTGTCACTCCGCAGCGCGGGGCTCAGCTGACAGGGGGGTTCCACCAGTCAGCGGCTCATAACGCGCGAAGTGTACGGGGCAATGTGGGGTGTTGGATTAGAGTGGGGATCAATGGCTGGGGATCATCATCGACGATGGACCTGTCGCCGGCGAGCTCTAACCCTAGCGGCTCGGTGGGGGTGCATAGGGGGCGTACGAGGGCTCCAGCGACGATGGCGAGGGGGCAAACGGACTGGTGGTTGATGGCGAGCTCAGGGACGGTCGAGGCAGCTCCGGGGGTGGTCGCAATCCGCGGCGCCCTTCTCCTCTAGAGGCGGCCTGCTCCGGTGCAATTCTGGCGAACGGCTGCTCCCCTTGCTCCGGCTAGAGGTGTGGGACGATCAGTGAGGTGAGGGAAGGTGAATGGTGTGCCACAACTGGCCGAGGGTGCCCTTCTTTTATAGGCTCGACGACGGGACAACGCGGCATGGCCAGGCGACAGTGGCGACATGGCTACGGGCTGCTAGCGGCATGGCCGCGGGCGGCAATCGACGCGCGGTCTCCTGGCGGTGCTCTAGGAATTTAATGCGGGCTTAGGGGCGGTAGTATGTGGTCGGGTGGAGTTGGAGCTCTGAGCGGCAGAGACGGCGGCTTCGACGGCGAGCGTTGGCTGCGAGGCGTTGGACGGCGAACAGGCATGTACGGCGTGCTCCCTAGGTCGTGGCGGAGCGGTGGGCGCGGGCTGTAGTCGAGCGGTGGCTTGTGCATGCATGCCGGGCGCGGCGCTCTGGCGCATGCTCGACATGGCGTAGTCGCACTGGGCGCGGCAGTTCCTCGGTGGTGGCCTGGCTCGGGGAGGGGACAGTGGGCAGCGGTGAGGTGCTGGCTAGCTGCTAGACATGGCGAGAGAGGGGGAGGTGGTCTGCTGTGGTGATGGCATGGTCGGCCGGCGAGTTGGTGCTCGGCTTGGCATGGCCATGCCACTAGGGTGTAGGGGATGGGGTAGTTAGGCCTTGGTTTGATCAAGAGGGGACAACGGGAGCAAATGGGGGTCAAATAGGAGACAAGTTTGGCCAGAACACTATTCAAAATAGTGAAATTGATTTTGTTTGAAATCTGTCCACAAGGTGTTTGATGAAATGGACGCATGAACTTTACTTTTGAATTTTGAAAAGATTTTTGGTGGGTGTGTTAGTACTAAGCTTGAGACTCTGTGGGTGCTTGGGTTTTGAAATTTGAGCTTGTTTGAGTGGTTTTTGAAATAGTGTGATCTTCCCATATGAAATAGATTCAATTTTACACTGTCATTTAAAATTAGTATTTGAATGTTTTTGGCAGATCACAAAGTGGGCCTTGGTACCTCATTATGTGTACTAGCAAGGGGTGCAAATATCCACATTTGTTTCTGTTAGGTTTTGAGTACTAGGAATAGCCAAAGTAGGCATGATAGTTAATTTGGCACAAATGACCATTTGATTCTTTTGTTCATTTTGATTTGTTTTTCTTTGGGAAATGTTTGGGAATGATCTAGATGATGTTTATTTCACCTAAGAATAATTTTACAACTAATGGATCACTTAATCATGGCAATTCAAATCAACTCTTATTCTAAATGCACATACATATAAATGCTTTAATAATTTTAATTGGAAAAGTTTTTGTTAACCCTAATTTTGATGATTTGGATCTTAATAACCTTGGATTAAAGTTTTGTGATGTTACAAACCTTCCCCCCTTAAACAAAATCTCATCCCGAGATTTACAAAGAAAACCAGGAACTAAAGAGATCTGGGAACTCTGTCCTAATGTAATCTTCTCGCTCCCAAGTGGCTTCCTCCTCGGTATGGTTGCTCCACTGAATCTTGAGAAACTTGATACTCCTGGTCCTGGTGGTTCTGTAAGCTTCTTCTAAGATACGGATGGGCACTTCACGATATGTTAGGTCATTGTTGATCTCAACAGCTCTGTGATCGATGTTCTTGAAAACTTCAGTCTTCTCTGGCACTTCTAAGCATTTGCGAAGTAACGACATATGGAACACATTGTGGATGGCCGACATCTCTTCAGGCAGTTCCAGCTGATATGATACTTCTCCTCGACGGTTCAGAATCTTGAAGGGCCCGATATATTTGGGGGCTAACTTTCCTTTAAGACTAAAGCGCTGGGTTCCTTTTAATAGTGAAACCTTGATAGACAAAATCTCCGACATTGAAAGTCAGGTCTCTCCTTCTTTCGTCAGTGTAACTCTTCTGTCTGGATTGGGCAGTCTTGAGGTGCTCACGGACTTTGTGAACCTTCTCTTCTGCTTCTCGGAGAATGTCGGGTCCAAAGATCTGACTCTCTCCTACTTGCGACCAATTCAAAGGGGTACAACACTTTCTTCCATATAGGAACTCAAATGGTGCCATCTGCAAACTAGCCTGATAACTGTTGTTATATGAGAATTCTGCGAAAGGTAGGCAGTCTTCCCATTTTGATCTGTATTCCAACACACAAGCTCTTAACATATCCTCTAGGATCTGGTTGACTCTCTCAGTCTGTCCATTAGTTTGCGGGTGATAAGCGGTACTGAAGTTCAACTTGGTTCCCAATCCTTCCTAAACTTTCTGCCAAAATCTTGAGGTAAACTGGGTTCCTCGATCTGATACAATGGTCTTGGGGGTTCCATGTAGACTAACAATCCTAGCAATATACAGTTCTGCTAGCTTAGAACTTTGGTAGGTTGTCTTGACTGGGATAAGTGAGCTACCTTGGACAGTCTATCCACTATGACCCAGATTGAGTCATTTCCCCTACTAGAAGTAGGCAAACCGGTGATAAAGTCCATTCCGACGGAATCCCATTTCCATTCCGGAATCTGTAATGGTTGCAATAGTCTTGGAGGTCTTTGATGCTCTGCTTTCACTCTTTGACAGATGCCACACTTGGCGATGTAGCTGCCGATTTCTCTCTTCATCTTGTGCCACCAAAATTTGTCTTTCAAATCCTGATACATCTTCGTTCCTCCTGGGTGGATAGAATAGAGAGTATCATGAGCTTCCTTCATGATAACTTGCTTCAACTCCGAATCTGCGGGCACACAGATACGTCCTTTGTACCACAAAACTCCTTCTTCGTCTTCAGTGAATCCAGGTACTTTTCCTGTACCAATACGACGTTTGATTCCGTCGATACTTTCATTTCCCTTCTGGGATTCCTTGATTTGGCTAATCAAAGTGGGTTGTAGTTCAATGCTAACTAATTCAGTCCTGAACTGCTCCAACTCCTCATACAAACTTGGCTGGTTCTCGTTGATCACAGTGTTTAGCCTACAAGGTAATCTGCTAAGAGCATCCGCTACCACATTGGCTTTGCCGGGGTGATAGTGAATGTCAAGGTCATAATCCTTGATTAACTCGATCCATCTCCTTTGCCTCATATTCAGCTCCTTCTGAGTGAAAATATACTTCAAGCTCTTGTGATCTGAGTAAATCTCACAGTGATTACCCATAAGGTAATGACGCCATGTCTTCAATGCCAAAACTACGGCTGCTAATTCAACATCATGGGTCGGATAGTTCTGCTCATGCTGCTTCAGTTGTCGAGACAGATATGCGATGACTTTGCCTTCTTGCATCAATACACATCCGAGACCAATCTTGGATGCATCACAGTACACATCAAATGGCTTCTTGATGTCTGGCATGATCAATATTGGGGCTGGTATCAATCTCTTCTTCAGCTCCTGGAAGCTGGCTTCACATTTGTCTTTCCATTCAAACTTCTTGTTCTTCTTCAACAATTGGGTCATAGGTCTGGCGATGCTCGAAAATCCTTCTATGAACTTGCGGTAATATCCCGCTAATCCGAGAAATGCACGGACTTGGGTTTGAGTGGTTGGGGCTTCCCATTCTTCGACATCTTTGATCTTGGCGGGATCAACAGAAACTCCTCCGACAGACATAATATGTCCTAAGAATCCTACTTCTTTCAGCCAAAACTCACACTGACTGAACTTGGCATATAACCGATGCTCTCTCAGGGTTTCTAGGATGATTATCAGGTGCTGCTCATGCTCTTCTTCTGACTTGGAGTCGATAAGGATGTCGTCGATAAACACAACAACAAACTTATCTAGGGAATTCATAAAGATCTTATTCATGAGATTCATGAAATAAGTAGGGGCATTGGTTAATCCAAAAGACATAACCGTATACTCGTATAAACCATAGCAAGTAGTAAAGGCGGTCTTCGGAATATCCGTTAAACAAATCTTAAGTTGGTGATAACCACTCCTAAGATCAATCTTTGAGAATACCTGGGCTCCAGCCAATTGATCATATAGATCCTCTATCTTTGGCAAGGGGTACTTGTTCTTGATGGTGACGTCATTCAACTTTCTGTAATCTGTGCACAAACGGTTGCCTCCATCTTTCTTGTCGATGAATAACACTGGTGATCTCCATGGTGATGCGCTTGGTTGAATCAAGCCTTTCTCTAACATGGCATCCAACTGCTTCTTCAGTTCCACTAACTCTGAGGGGTTCATGCTATAGGGCCTCTAGGCTATGGGTCCGGTTCCGGGATTAGTTCGATAATGAACTCAATATCCCTATCCGGGGGCATACCTGACAATTGATCTAGGAATACGGCGGGGTATTCACAGACTACTCTGACCTGGTCAATGATGGGCAAGGCTACACTCTTGTTGCACTTGAATTGACGGGGTAAGGTTTCAGAGATATGCTCTACGGTGACTCCAGAGCTACTGGTCATGGTGATGGCTTTCTTAGCACAGTCTATCAGTCCTTTATGCTTTGACATCCAGTCCATACCTAGTACTACTTCCAATCCTTTGGTTCCAAGTACAATTAGGTTGGCATAAAAATCTATCCCATGTATTCTGATAGGCATAGCTTTGCAAATTTTTCTAGCTTTGGTTGTTGAACCGGGGATTTGAACTATCATGACATGCTTCAGGTTGGTTGGGTGAATCTTACTAGTGCATGCAAATTCTTCCGGGACAAATGAATGCGATGCTCCTGAATCAAACAATACTCTTGCTAAAACTGAGTTGATAGAAAACATACCCAGCACTACATCTGGCGCTTCTTGGGCTTCTTTGGCATTCATGTGGAAGAGACGACCGTTGCGGTTGTGAGGGTTCCCTGGAGCAAATCTTCTCCCTGGTTGAACATGACGCTGCTGTTGAGCTGGGGCATTCACATTGGCTTTGGCGACAGTCTTCTTAGGACACTCATTGGAATAGTGAACTTTTACTCCACACTCGAAACAAGTGATCTGGGACTTGTCATTGACTACGACAGGCACAACATTGCTGCCAGTTCTGGGTGCAGTGTTGTTGTTATTGTTGTTGTTGTTGCTATTGGGAGGTGCACGATTGAAGTTGCTGGCATTGCCGGAGTTGTGATTGTTGCCTCCGGACTTCACATTGCCTCCGCTACGGTTGGGGTAGCTGGGGCGAGACATTGGGGGTCGATTGTTCCTTGGTGCATATCCTGGTGGGGGGTTGGGACGGTACTTCTAGTGACTACTAGATCAAGATTGCTGCATCATACGACGTTTGCGGTTGTCGTTTGCCTAGTGAATCTTCCCTTCCATCTGAATGGCAGAGACGACTAGCTCTTCGAGATCCTGGAAACGGATGTTGACGAGGATAGTCTGCATCTCATGATGCAGTCCATTCAAGAATCTCTCCTTCTTCTTGGCCTCCGTGTTGATCTCATCAGGTGCATATCTGGCAAGCAATAGGAACCTATCACGGTACTCCACCACAGTCATTCTACCCTGCTTCAAGTCCCGAATTTCATCTCTCATCCTGTTGACTAGACCTTGCGGCACATGGGTGCGGTTGAACTTGACTTTGAATGCTTCCCATTTCATCACTTGACCATGGTTCATGTTGCGGATACTAGTCCACCAAGCTCTTGCATCTCCTGCCAAATAGTGGGTGGCGAAGAGAACTTTCTCGTTTTCATCAACTTCTGCAACTTCTAAGTTGTTTTCCATGGTTTGCAACCAGTCATCAACATCTAGTGGGTTTTCAGCTTGGTTAAAGATTGGGGGATTGGTGTTCTGAAAGTTTTTGAGTTTCGATCCATGGTGATCCTGGTTTCCATGTCCTTGGTTGTTTTGGGCCATCTGAGCTATTGATACATTGCAAATGTATCTATAATTTTTGATGTTCCATGCTTGGTTTTATCCACTTTCTTGTGTTTTGTTCCATCTTTGGAGTACTTTTCATATGATTTCTTGGACTAACCTATTAATAAGAGCCATAGTGCCAGCTGCCTGTTTTCTGCTATTTTTGGTTCCAGGAAAATCAGAAAATGAATATTCTCGGAATTGGACGGGACAAAAGCCAAAGTGCCTATTTTTCGGAAGTGATCAAGTGCCAGAATACGAGACGGAGAGGGGCCAGAGGGCGGCCACACCACCTGGCCGCGCGGCCAGGCCTGGCCCGCGCCAGGGGGTGGTGTGGCCAGCCCAGGCACCCCCTCGGCCTCCCCTTCCGACTATAAGATGCCCTCGGGACGAAAACCCTAAGGACCCGATCAAAAATCCACGAAAGAGTCTGTAGCCGCCGTCATCTCCATCCCTAGATCAGGAGGGATCTGAAGCTCTTCCCGGCACCCTGTCGGAGAGGGGAATTCACCTTGGACTCTTTCTTCATCACCATGCAAGCCTCCGATGCGATGCGTGAGTAGTTCATCCTTGGACTACGGATCCATGTAGTAGCTAGATGGCTGGTTTCTCCTCCTTTGTGCTTTCATGTTTAGATCTTGTGAGCTCCGTTCATGATCAAGATCATCTATTTGTAATTCATACACGTTGTGTTTGCAGGGATCCGATATATATTGAGATGCTATTTCAGATTGATTATTGATTCTATCATGTCTTTGTTATTTGAGATCTTGCATGCTTTCCGTTGTTAGTAGCTATCTTGGCCAAGTAGATGCTAGCAACTCCAAGAGTTAGTATTTATGCTCGATAGTGGGTTCATGCCTCTGGTAATCTGGGGAAGTGACAGAAATCTCTAAGGTACTAGATGTGCTGTTGCTACTAGGGAGAAAACAACAATCCTTTGTTCATAGAACAATCGTATTGTTTACTTTACACGCAGTTCGTAAAGCAATAATCTGTTGCTTGGAACTTAATACTAGAGGGGGTTCGGATGATAACCTGAAGGTGGATTATTAGTCATAGATGCAGTTGGATGGCGGTCTATGTATTATGTTGTAATGCCCAATCAAGTCTCAGAGGAGTCAAGATGATTAGTATATGCATGTATTGCTTTCTCGGTGTTTGTCAATTGCCCCGCTGTAATTTGTTCACCCAGCATGTTATCTATCTAAGGAGAGCCATCTCTAGTGAACTATGGATCCCGGTCCTCTTTCTTTACATACAATCTACAATCTTTTACTGCTTTGTGTTTACTTTCTGCAAACTTTTACTTCTTTCCATTCGATACGTTTAATCCTTTGTTTTTCGCAAAACACGGTGAGATTGACAACCTCATCGCAAGTTGGGGACAAAGTTCTGTGGTTGTGTTGTGCAGGTCTCCACGTTGCTACTAGCACCGGTAGTGCGCCCTGCCAAAGCTTAGCTAGTAACACCTTTGGGGTGTTTCCTTGCTCCTACTGGTTCGATTAAACCTTGGTTTCATAACTGAGGGAAGACTTGCTGTTGTATTCATCGTACCTTCCTCTTGGGGTTCCCAACGAGCTCTACGTCGAAAGTCGAGCGCATCAAGATTTTCTGGCGCCGTTGCCGGGGAGTCAAGGACATCTTCACAAGGGGAGTCCCTCATAACCAATCTCTTTACTTTGTTGTTTTTGTTTTGCTTAGTTTCTTTTTGCTTTATTTGCTTTTTTTGTTCTTCAAAAAACACAAAAAAATTAGTTCTACAAGTTTGCTTTCTTATTTCAAAAACACACACAAAAAAATTAGTTCCTTTCTTAAGTTGCCTTTATGACTAGCTCTGCTCCAATCACTATTTCATTATGGATAGCTCACTCAGTTTCCTATTTGGGAACAGTTTTATGACTGCTTAGGTAATAGATGAACTACCGCCTGCTAGAACCTCCATGGAAGAAGAAATTGCTGAACCTGAAAGCTCATTAGATGAAAAAGAGGAGGAGAGTGATGGAAAAAAGGAGGAAGAATGGATCTACCCATGCCTACCTTCTAATGAGAGTAACTATTTATCCCTTACATTATTTGATTGTCCCCCATGCTTATCAAAGGAGGGTGAATATTATGTTCTCGAGGATTCTTTTGAAAATGTTTATAATAAAGCTCTAGTGCTTGTAGATCATAAAAAGCATGCCTTATGTGATAGATATATTGTTGAGTTTATTCATGAGGCTACTGAAAATTATTATGAGAGAGGAAAATATGGTTGTAGAAGTTTTATGGTAATGGAACACCTCTCTATGTGCTGAAAGTTTTGAAGTTACTTTTGTTTTATCTTCCTATGCCTGTCACTTTGTTCTTTGTGCATTTATTTGCATATAAGATTCCTATGCATAGGAAGTGGGTTAGACTTAAATGTGTTTCGAATTTGC
The DNA here is from genome assembly GCA_910589775.1 of Avena eriantha. Taxonomy (NCBI): domain Eukaryota; kingdom Viridiplantae; phylum Streptophyta; class Magnoliopsida; order Poales; family Poaceae; genus Avena; species Avena eriantha. The sequence goes on along the minus strand of OU342745.1, from coordinate 319,421,024 downwards.
TTCTTGATACTCTCTTTTACTTCAATTCATATTTCTTATGTGAGCATCTTTTCAAACTATCATGCCTAACTTAAAGGCGTTAAAGAAAAGTACTTATTGGGAGATAACCCAAGAGTTTTAGCTGAGTCTTGGGAGTTATTACCTCTGTAATAACCTCTCCTTATCCTTTTTATTTACTTTTTGTGCCAAGAGTAACCTCTAATGAGAGTGAAGTAATGCTTGGAAAAGTTGCTGTCCCGAAACAGATTTTTGTGCTTCACCGTAAAAATTCCTGAGAGAGCGCTGTATGTCGGATTGATCTGTAAATATTTCTGCTTCTGCCCCAGGTTGTTATCTAACTTTCGTTCGTTCAACACTTTTTTATTTGAGCAACAGAAGGTCATCGAAAAAAATCGTCTTTACCTGCTGGTTTGTTTTGACAGATTTCTGCCATTTTCTGCATTTGCTTCTTGTTAGTTCCTTCTTGAGTTCCTTTGGGGAATTGAGATTTTTGAGAGAAGTGCTATAGTAGCTAGTGTTCTAATGGAAGTTTATTTGGTGTTAGAACTGAACCTTGAGACTTATTTATCTTAAGTGCACTAATGTTGCTAATGAAATTGTGTGAAGTTTTGTATGAAGGAAAATTTTCAGGTGTATGGAAGGAATGAGTAATGAGATGAAGGATGGACTAAAGCCCAAGCTTGGGGATGCCACGCGTGTCACCCCAAGAAACATCCAAGAGGTACGAGCGTCAAAGCTTGGGCATCCCCTTCTTCATCAATAAAAATCCCGGGTTTCTTCCAAACGCTTCGTTTTTATTATTTCATGCACAGTTGTGTTTTTCTTGGAGCGTCTTCTTTTTCGTTTTTGCTTTGGTTTTTAGTTTGATTGGTTTGCTTAGTTTTCTGAATAAATTGGTTGGACCCCCTCTTTCACACTTTGGTTTGCAAATAGTTTAGTTTGGTTTGGAAAAGAGTAGGAAAAGTTCATACTTTTGTGGTAAAAAGAGCTTGTTTTTGACTGTGGCCTATGCTTTGTCATGCCATGCTTGATATTGTTTTGGCTTTATAGTACTCTTTGATGTAGCATGACTTGTTATAAACAATTGAGATTGCTTAATGTGCCTTGGATGAATCATGCGTTGTTTTAGCATATTAAAGCATAGTATAGTGGTATTCTCCTTTGATGCTTTATTTGGGTTGACTTGGCCCATGCTCGCACCATGTTATGACTATCTCAAGTCACCATAGCCTTTATCATCCTTTAGTTTTCAACTTGTAGTATCACTTTATGCATTGATCAATGATGTTTTGTCGCTCTGCATGATTATGGCCATTATTGCTCTCTTAGTTTGTCGCTCCTAGTCTTTTGCTAGCCTCCACAACAAAGTTTGAGTTCCACTCATGCATCCAAATCCTTAAACCAAGTTATTCCAAAGAGTCCACCATACCTACCTACTAGCTTATGCTATTCCAAGTATATGCATGCTTTTGTTTACCTTCCACTTGTTATGAAAAAACTAGTGATTAAAGCTCTCACGAACTTGATGGCACACTTTACTTTACTTGCCCTTAATAAACTTGAACCATTGTTTCTTCTATGTTGTATATGCTTGCACTTATTTGTTGGGAATTAGCAGAACCCTTTCATGGGGAACGCTTTCAATATTGCACTTGGTACTTGTACCTAGTTGATATCATGCTCTTTTGTATATGGATGTCGTAGGTGTGAAATGAAAGGGAGCTTGTAAGTCCATGGAGTTATGTATATGTGTTAGAGAAACACCTGGGCCGCTGGTCTAATCCATGCTGACATGGTGGAAACCTGCAGCATAACCATAATGAGCTGTCTATGAAGCATTCTTCTTATAAAAAAGAGAGTCATATACTGAGAAAAAAGAGAAAAAGAGAAAAAAGAGATACTATGAAAAGAGGAAAGAGAGAAAAAAGCACCATATTCCCATGGTAAATAAGAAGAATGCTGAGGTGCTCGTTGTCTGCTTGCCTTGTCATTTTGATATGGTGATTCTTCCGTATCATTAGGCAAGGGGTACCCCATTGGCGGTTCTCAATGATACACATATACTTACGATGACAAGAACTTACCGGTGACTAAACTTGAGTAGCATGAGGAGCGGCCCTCGTATACAAGGGACATGAGATTTCTGACTTATACTTCGTCAAGCATGTACACCATAGTTTGTTCACTTTAACCTTAATCACTTCAAGATTCTTATGATAGGGGCAATGAGAGATGAAAGCTATAAGTACCATAATTTTTGGAAGCTCTTTATGAGACTTGAATCCCTACTTCCTTTTACAAAAGGCTTTTCTTCCACCATTATATTGAGTCTCCACCTTCTACCTTTATGCACCTACTTTGAGAGCATAGTGGCCACTCTTAGTTCTCTGTGCATTGTCCCAAGCCTAGTTGATTGATGCATAACTTGTTATTGCTTGTTTGAAACTATTGTATCTAGTCACTCTTATGAACTTTGAAGGTGTCCTATGCATTTATATTTGCTACTCTATTGAGGGACAAGCTGAATAATTTTATGCTATGTTTTCTTTATGTGAAACAAACAAACGTCTTGCAAAGCATTATTATTCATGAATCTTTTGTTTGTGCCTTTTCATGTTGCGTCATAGTCTCTTTGCTTATTGCTAGAACTTTATCTTTAATGTTATGATTGAAGTACTATGATCCCAGCTTTGAGTATTTTGCAAATACTTTGATCAAGTCTTTGATGGTGCATGTCACCTCAAAAATTATTTCTTTTTATCACTTACCTACTCGAGGTAGAGCAGGAGTTAAGCTTGGGGATGTTGATACATTGCAAATGTATCTATAATTTTTGATGTTCCATGCTTGGTTTTATCCACTTTCTTGTGTTTTGTTCCAACTTTGGAGTACTTTTCATATGATTTCTTGGACTAACCTATTAACAAGAGCCACAGTGCCAGTTGCCTATTTTCTGTTTTTTTTTGGTTCCAGGAAAGTCAGAAAATGAATATTCTCGGAATTGGACGGGACAAAAGCCAAAGTGCCTATTTTTCCGGAAGTGATCAAGTGCCAGAATACGAGACGGAGAGGGGCCAGAGGGCGGCCACACCACCTGGCCACGCGGCCAGGCCTAGCCCGTGCGAGGGGGTAGTGTGGCCAGCCCAGGCACCCCCTCGGCCTCCCCTTCCGACTATAAGATGCCCTCGGGATGAAAACCCTAAGGACCCGATCAAAAATCCACGAAAGATTCTGTAGCCGCCATCATCTCCATCCCTAGATCGGGAGGGATCTGAAGCTCTTCCCGGCACCCTGCCGGAGAGGGGAATTCACCCTGGAGGCTTTCTTCATCACCATGCAAGCCTCCGGTGTGATGCGTGAGTAGTTCATCCTTGGACCACGGATCCATGTAGTAGCTAGATGGCTGGTTTGTCCTCCTTTGTGCTTTCATGTTTAGATCTTGTGAGCTCCGTTCATGATCAAGATCATCTATTTGTAATTCATACATGTTGTGTTTGCGGGGATCCGATGGATATTGAGATGCTATTTCAGATTGATTATTGATTCTATCATGTCTTTGTTATTTGAGATCTTGCATGCTTTCCGTTGTTAGTAGCTATCTTGGCCAAGTAGATGCTAGCAACTCCAAGAGTTAGTATTTATGCTCGATAGTGGGTTCATGCCTCTGGTAATCTGGGGAAGTGATAGAAATCTCTAAGGTACTAGATGTGCTGTTGCTACTAGGGAGAAAACAACAATCCTTTGTTCATAGAACAATCGTATTGTTTACTTTACACGCAGTTCGTAAAGCAATAATCTGTTGCTTCCAACTTAATACTGGAGGGGGTTCGGATGATAACCTGAAGGTGGATTATTAGTCATAGATGCAGTTGGATGGCGGTCTATGTATTATGTTGTAATGCCCAATCAAGTCTCAGAGGAGTCAAGATGATTAGTATATGCATGTATTGCTTTCTCGGTGTTTGTCAATTGCCCCGCTGTAATTTGTTCACCCAGCATGTTATCTATCTAAGGAGAGCCACCTCTAGTGAAATATGGATCCCGGTCCTTTTTCTTTACATACAATCTATAGTCTTTTACTGCTTTGTGTTTACTTTCTGCAAACTATTACTTCTTTCCATTCGATACGTTTAATCCTTTGTTTTCCGCAAAACATGGTGAGATTGACAACCTCATCGCAAGTTGGGGACAAAGTTCTGTGGTTTTGTTGTGTAGGTCTCCACGTTGCTACTAGCACCGGTAGTGCGCCCTGCCAAAGCTCAACTAGTAACACCTTTGGGCTATTTCCTTGCTCCTACTAGTTCGATTAAACCTTGGTTTCATAACTGAGGGAAGACTTGCTGCTGTATTCATCGTACCTTCCTCTTGGGGTTCCCAACGAGCTCTACGTCGAAGGTCGAGCACATCAACTATCTGCTGTAATGTTGCTAAGTTGGCTTGGCGCTCTGCCCTGCTTGCTTCACGGTCTGCAACTAACATCTGCATAATCTGCAGCATTGGGTCTTGCGACAAGCTGCTCCCTCCTTGGTTTCCACGAGCCATCTGAAGATTGAGATAGATACGGGGGTAAGAGGAAATTTTCTAAGGTTCAGGGTTTTGGTTTCAAAGCTAAAACTTTGAGTTTAACTCAGGTTTTGCCACTAACTTAATTTCATTCATGCAAGCAAACACACGATACAACACACACCACAATAATCAAAAGGAAAACATATGGTTTGAAGAACCATTCTGCAAGCTACGATATAGTGGGACCGATACATCTCGTGCTACGTAAGTGCTCTAGTACATCTACTCATCGGTGATGAAGTCGGAGTCATCATCGTCCATGTAGAAGTCCACAACATCCTCCTCCAGAAAGTCATCATCATTGCTGAGGTAAGAATCCATGTCTCCCTGGATGTCTTCACCCTCATCTTCTTCCTCCTTTGCTGCAAGCTGAGCTTCCTGCTCCTTGACGGTCTTCTCGAGGTCGGCCACCTTCTTGCAAAGACGGGCGATGGTGCGATCCTTCTTTGCACGCTGGCGTCGAAGAGACTGACGATCCTGTACGAGCAGTGCGAAAGTCTAGGCCTTCTGGTCGGCAATGGAACGGTTCTGGTTGGCTATCTCTCTAGCATTGTCCAGGTCCTTCTGATGATCATACAACAAGAAGTCGAGGTTCTCCACTTGGTGCTTCAGTGCTGGATGACTTGGCATCTCCATCGGCATTCCCATGAAGTCACGTCTTGCATAGTGAGCAAAATGGGTTCCTTGGATTTGGTTGACGCTGATGGCACATAGACGTGCGAGAGCTTCATGCATTGCCCTGGCTAATCCATCTAGCCAGTTGTTCTCTCTCACGGAGAACTGAATTCTCCCAGAAGTTGGTGCTTCGATGCTTCCTCTAAGATCCGTGGTGACTAGCCACTATAAGTCTCCTCCTGGGGGTCCTAAAAGTTGAGCTCCAAGAAACTCCGGATGTGCGCGTCCTAGTAACTCCGACAGTGAATCCAGATCCCTCTCGAAGATTAGTTGACCTCCGTTTCTCAACTGGTAGAACTTGCTGAACTAAGACTCCATCTACAAGAGTTTAGGATGAGGAAGTTAGTGAAGTGATCAAGTGTGTCAAATTTTTAAGTAGTAATGTATGAATTTTGAGGCATATGAATTTTTGAGAGAAAGAATGAATTCCCAAGGATGAGAGAGGAAATAGTTTTTATAAATACTCACTTTGGTTTTGAAACTAAGTTTTTGTTTGGACGTCCATTCTAACTAGGGTCTCCTATGGTCAGGATGGCTCTGATACCAACTTGTCAACACCCGGATTTTTAATCCCAGATGCCCGTTATGCCATACATTGCAATCCCAGGATTACCATTATTGCGAGACATAACGGATTGGATATCAGAGTACATCATCCATTAAAAACCATACATACGGTTTTACACAAATAAGGATCTCATGATCTAGTCTTACACAAAAGATAAGAGTAGCGGTGGGGTCCATCTTCAGGGGCACATGCAATGCTGACAAAGGTAGATAGTCCTAGTTATCATAGCCGTCCTGCTGGCCATCATCTTAATAGTCTCCTTCATTGTCTGGCCATGAGAATAGCCAGGGACAAAAGCCATGAGTACTCTTTAAGTACTCGCAAACTACCACTAATAAGTAATATAGATTCTAAGTTAAAGTGCTAACTCTAAGTTTAACTATAGAGTTAAGTTTGAAACCTAAGATGAGTTCAAAAGAAAAGAAAGATAAAATAAAGTTCTAGAATCACCTAAGTTGGGAAGCTAGTGTCATAAACACAACCATGTTGTGGTCAAGTCAAGGTTCATCATTTCATAAGTCATTTTGGAAAATATCTGACAACGAAACAGTATGGCCATTCCAACTGTCCATAACCACGGACGCGGCTATTCGAATAGTTTGACACTCTGCAGAGGTGGTACACTTTCACCACAAGATTCGATACATCTGTCAGGGATAACCCTGAATCATCATACTTAGTATGCAGATAATCAAACATAACCTTTCCTTGACACACCCTAGTATAAGCACCTCTCCAATGAGCATGGCCTCCCAACCATGACCATCTGTCATCTTGGGCACTACATAAGTGGACAACATTGAGAGGTAGCCTCAGCTCAAACCTCTCCCGCGAGGGAACTAATACTAATGCATATAAACTTCCGGCTAAGCCTTACCCAATTCAGGTAGTGTGGTTGTACGGTAAATTTGGAATGGTATCGCATCCGAATCCAACCATTAGTTTTATAAAAGGGTTCAGGCTCATGCCTCAACATTTTCATCATCATAAACCATTTGTGTTTCTCAACACATCTCAAAACATCTCAATAGAATGACTCATCATTCCAAGGTTTTCATAATTCATTTTCACCAAGTAATCCCATCTAAAGTGACTCAAGTTTTGATCTAGCTTTAATCTACTAAGTTAAGAGTGTTCACTAAGGTGGAAAAGATGGGATCAATCTCATGCCATAGAATGACATCTAAAGGATTCTATATAGGCCAAGTTTTATACTCTTTATGCTACCTTCTAAACAAGTAAAGAACTTTGGGTAAGTAAAGGAAGTAAAGCTTGGAAAGTAATGCTTGGGGTAAGTAAATAATCACAGTGGTATAACAAAAGCATGCCTAATGCATGTGCTTAGATTATCTAGCTTGCAAAGGTTAGCTTGCATTGTTAATGGTGGCTTGCAAGTACCACTTGCAAGGGTTAACTTGTATAGTGCTAGCTTGCCTTGGGTAGTGCAGTGGTTGAAGTTTTCTTCTTCTTCTTCTTCTTCTTGGTAGAACTCCTCCTCCTCGTAGACTTGGTCGGTACTATCGTCTATAAATACATACGGAGTACACAATCACCAAACAATACTTAACTAGTCTAATTAGCACTCTAAGTCACACCTTTGATGATCTATTATTATCACAAGCATCACAAGTTTAATTCAATAGTTTCATCCTTTTTATTTTAGAAAAGTAATTTCTACTCATTGAAAAAATTAACTAAGCTTTAATATTCACCACTTCAATATGGGATCATGTGGACACATGTCATCACCACATATTCTAACATGTGGGAATGTTATTTAGGGGTTGGATCATAATTACTTTGGTTTAAGTTCGTTATTTAATGATTTAAAGTGACTAGAAATGCCTATATAGCATTATTTTGGTACTAGTCCAAAGTCACTGCATGTAAACCCTAATATTATTACATATTCAGATATATATAGTGAAATGTGATTTTTGAGAGTTGGAATCAACTCAAAAGCTATCATGGTTGAATTTTGAAAAATGTTGCAAGGTGCAATTGCTTTTGTTTTGTTATTTTTACTAGGAGAGATCTCTAACTCTAATTGAATTAAATCCAACGGGCTTGGGTAGATCTTTTCAGTAGCTTTCTAGCAAAATTGGAATCACTCCATTTTGATTTGTAAATCTCTCTAAATTGATTTTCAAACTAGGGGACAGAACTAAGTTTAAACTAAAAAGAAAAATCCTAATTCAAATTAACTGGGTTGCGCGGGAAACGCTAACGGGCCAGCCCAGTGTCACTCCGCAGCGCGGGGCTCAGCTGACAGGGGCTTCCACTAGTCAGCGGCTCATAACGCGCGAAACGGTACGGGGCAATATGGGGCGTTGGATTAGAGTGGGGATCAACGGCACGGGATCGTCGTCGACAACGAACCTATCGCCGGCGATCTCTAACCCTAACGGCTCGGTGGGGTGTATAGGGGGCGTACCAGGGCTCCAGCGACGACGGCAAGGCGGGAAAACGGACTGGTGGTCGACGACGAGCTCAGGGACGGTCGAGGCAACTCCGAGGGTGGTCGCAATCAACGACGCCCTTCTCCTCTAGAGGCGGCATGCTCCGGTGCAATTCCGGCGAACGACTGCTCCCCTTGCTCCGGCTAGAGGTGTGGGACAATCAGTGAGGTGAGGAGAGGTGAATGGTGTGCCGCAACTGGCCGGGAGTGCCCTTCTTTTATAGGCTCGACGACGGGACATCGCGGCATGGCCATGTGACGGTGGCGACATGGCTACGGGCTGCTAGCGGCATGGCTACGGGCGGCGATCGACGCGCGGTCTCCTGGCGGTGCTCTAGGAATATAATGCGGGCTTAGGGTGTTGGAGATATGCCCAAGAGGCAATAATAAAAGTGATTATTATTATATCTTTGTGTTTATGATGAATGTTTACATCCCATGCTATAATTGTATTATTTGGAAACACTAATACATGTGTGTTTTGTAAACATAAGAGAGTCCTAGTAAGCCTCTTGTTGAACTAGCTTGTTGATTGATTGATGATCATGGTTTCCTGATCATGGACATTAGGAAGTGATTAATAACAAGGTTATATCATTAGGATAATGATGTGATGGACACACACCCATAGTAAGCGTAGCATAAGATCAAGTCATTAAGTTCGTATTGCTGTAAGCTTTTAAATGCATAGTAATCTAATCCTTCGACCATGAGGTTGTGTTAATCACCATCACCGGATGGGTACTTTGATGGCATCAAACACCGCTTCGTAATTGGGTGGTTATAAAGGTGTCATTGGGTATTCTGAAAGTATGTGTTGAAGCGCATGGACCAAGATTGGGATTTGTCCATCCATATGACGGATAGATATGCTCTGGGCCCTCTCGGTGGAATGTCATCTAGTTAGCTTGCAAGCATGTGACTTGGTCACAAGGGATGACATATCACGGAACGAGTAAAGAGTACTTATCAGTAACGAGGTAGAACTAGGTATGGAGATACCGACGATCAAACCTCGGATAAGTATAGTATCACGTGACAAAGGGATTTGGTTTCGTATGTAAATGGTTCAATCGATCGCGAAGTCATCGTTGAGTATGTGGGAGCCATTATGGATCTCCAGGTCCTGCTGATGGTTATTGATAGGAGATGTGTCTCTGTCATGTCTGCATATCCACGAACCGTAGGGTGACACACTTAAGGTTCGAAGTTATTTTAAGTAGATATGGAATATGCGTTGGAGACCGAATGTTGTTCGGAGTCTCGGATTGGATTCGGGACATCACGAGGAGATCCGGAATGGTCCGGAGAATAAGATTCATATATTGGGGATCATTTTCTGAGTTAGGAAATGTTCCGGAGTTTTTGTATGAGGGTTCTAGAAGGTTTCGGAATGTTCTAGAAGGTTCTAGAGGATTTCTTGGAGTTTGCTTGAAAACCAAGAAAGGGTCAAAGGAAACCTAGTGGGGCAAGACACGGATTAGTGGGGGAGGAGGACTCCTCCCCCCTCCCCAATCCGCCGGCCCTAGAGGAGGGGAGTCCTACAAGGACTCCCCCTCCCCAAGGCGCCCTCCCCCCCTTAAATAGAAGGGAAGGGGCGCCCCCTCTAGGCCCTGCTCCACAACTCCCAATCTCTGCCGCCTCTCTCCTCCACCTTTCTTTTGCACAGGCATAGGCGAAGCCCTGCAGAATTCTCTACTCCACCACCACCACCACGTCGTCGTGCTGCTGGGATTCCGTGGAGAAGATCTACTACCTCCGCTGCTCGCTGGAACAGGGAGAGGAAGGTCTGCTTCGACTCCGCACGTGTGACCGACTGCGGAAGCGCTGCCAAAACGCGGCGCCGGAAGGATCGTCCACTTAACCGACTGCGGAAGCGCTGCCGGAACGCGACGCCGGAAGGATCGTCCACACGATCTTGAGATCGGCAAGTGATCGACTACATCAACCACGAGATCTTATCTCGTTAACGCTTTCGGATATAGGAGGGTTAGTTCCTATCTATCTCGTTGCACATGTCTAATAGATTAGATCTTGGCTTTTATCTAGATTAGATCTGGGTTTTGTTCGTTCTTGCGGTAGAATTTTTTTGTTTTCCATGCTACGAACCCATCAGTGGTATCAGAGCCGTATCTATGCGTAGATCTGTTGCACGAGTAGAACACAATGTTTTTGTGGGCGTTGATGCTTTTGTTTTCGGTGTCTTAGCGTGTACTTTGCATCTTGCGGCATGGTGGGATGAAGCGGCTCGGGCTAAAATTACATGTCATTGCACATGAGACTTGCTCCACGCTTGACGTGCAACTTGCTTTGCACAAGTGGCTTTGCGGGTGTCTGTCTCTCCCACCATAGTTAAGATTCAATTTACAATGAGCATCTTGACAACACTTGTATCAACGTTGTGGTCCTTGTTCGTAGGTAAGATCGGTCTTATGCGAAAGCCCCAAACCACGTAAAACATGCAAAGAAAATTAGAGGCGTCTAACTTGTTTTTGCAGGGGTTTTGTGATGTGATATGGCCAACATGAGATTGTGATTGTATTTGATGTATGCAATGATCCTTGTTGTAATATGGCAACCGGCAGGAGCCTAATGGTTATCTTTAATTCTGTTAAGACCTGCATGTCTATTCATCTTGTAATAGCTTTATTCCAAGTAGTTGTAATAGTTGCTGGTGATGATGGACAACCATGAAGCGGCGCCACTGACCTTAACGCAATGCTGGTGATGATGGAGATCATGTTCGTGCTTTGGAGATGGAGATCAAAGGCGCAAGAAGAAAATGCCATATCATATCACACTAATTATGAATTGCCTATGATGTTAATCCTTTATGCATCTTGTATTGCTTAGATCACGACGGTAGCATTATAAGATGATCCCTCTCACTAAATATCAAGTAATAAAGTGTTCACCCTTAGTTGGCACGGTTGCTAAGACTCGTCGTTTCGAAGCATCTCGTGATGATCGGATGTGATAGATTTTACGTGTGCATACAACGGGTGCAAGCCAGATTTGCACATGCGGAAACTAAGGTTATCTTGACGAGCCTAGCATGTACAGACATGGTCTCGGAACACGGAATACCGAAAGGTAGAGCATGAGTCATATAAATGATATGATGAACATGAAGATTGTTCGCCGATGAAACTACATCTTCTCTCTTGAAGATCGGACTTGGTGTAGTGGACTTGGTTCGTGTAATCACTAAGACAATGTGAGGGATGTTGTTTTGAGTGGGAGTTCACCTAGTTAGTTTAAGAATTAAAATTGAACTCGATTTGTCATAAACTTAGTCTAAACTACTTGCAAATTGTTGTAGATTATGGCGACCCCCTCCATCAATTTCAATGCGTTCCTAGAGAAAGAAAAGCTTAAGAACAATGGAAGAAATTTCACGGACTGGTTCCGTGGACTGAAGATCGTCCTCAGGGCTGGTCAGTTGACCTATGTGCTCGAAGCACCGCTAGGTGACCCACCTGCAGATAATGCCACCGATGACGAAAAGAATGTTTTCGCCACTCGGAAAAATAATTACTCCACAGTTCAGTGTGCCATCCTGTACGGTTTAGAAGCGGAGCTCCAAAAGCATTTTGAGCACCACGACCCGTTCGAGATCATTAAGGAGCTCAGGCTAATTTTTGAGACTCGCGCGGCCATGGAGAGCTATGAGGCCTCTGAAAAGTTCTTTAACTGTAAGATGGAAGAGGGAAGCTCCGTTAGCGAGCACGTGCTCACCATGTCTGGGTACGCAAAGAAGCTTCAAGAGTTGGGAATATCGATTCCTAATGAATTGGGGATTCACCGTCTCCTTCAATCACTGCCACCAAGTTACAAGAACTTTGTGATGAACTACAACATGCACTGCATGAACAAGACGTTGCCTGAACTATCGTCCATGCTGAAAACTGCTGAAGTGGAGATAAAGAAGGAGCACCAAGTGTTGATGGTCAATAAGACCAACAATTTCAAGAGACGGGGCAAGCCTAAGAACAAGGGCAACTTCAAGAAGGACGGAGAGAAAGCTGCCGCACCTGCTAAGAAGCCCAAGGTTGGTCCTCAGCCTGAAACTGAGTGCTTCTACTGCAAGGGTGATGGTCACTGGAAGCGTAACTGCCCCAAGAACCTGGCGGATCTGAAGAACGGCAACATCAAGAAGAAAGGTATATTTGATATATGTGTTATAGATGTGTATCTTACTAGTAATCGTAGTAGTGCCTAGGTATTTGATACTGGTTCGGTTGCTCATATTTGTAACTCAAAACAGGAGCTGCGGAATAAACGAAGACTGGCAAGAGACGAGGTGACGATGCGCGTTGGAAATGATGGGTTCGTAGTATGGAAAACAAAAAATTTCTACCGCAAGAACGAACAAAACCCAGATCTAATCTAGATAAAAGCCAAGATCTAATCTATTAGACATGAGCAACGAGATAGATAGGAACTAACCCTCGTAGATCCGAAAGCGTTAACGAGATTAGATCTCGTGGTTGATGTAGTCGATCACTTGCCGATCTCAAGATCGTGTGGACGATCGTTCCGGCGTCGCGTTCCGGTAGTGCTCCCGCAGTTGGTCAAGTTGACGATCCTTCCGGCGCCGCATTTTGGCAGCGCTTCCGCAGTCGGTCACACGTGCGGAGTCGAAGCAGACCTTCCTCTCCCCGTTCCAGCGAGCAGCGGAGGTAGTAGATCTTCTCCACGGAACCCAGCAGCACGACGGTGTGGTGGTGGTGGTGGAGTAGAGAATTCTGCAGGGCTTCGCCTATGCCTGTGCAGAAGAAAGGTGGAGGAGAGAGGCGGCAGAGATTGGGAGTTATGGGAGAGGGCCAAGAGGGGGCGCCCCTGCCCTTCTATTTAAGGGGGGGAGGCGTGCCTGGGGAGGGGGAGTCCTTGTAGGACTCCCCTCCTATGGCCGGCGGTGGGAAGGGGGAGGAATCCTCCTCCCCCACGAATCCGTGTCTTGCCCCACCAGAACTCCTTTGATCCTTTCTTGGTTTTCAAGCAAACACCAAGAAATCCTCTAGAACCTTCCAGAACATTCCGAAACCTTCTAGAATCTCCATACAAACACTCCGGAACATTTCCTAACTTAGAAAATGATCCCCAATATATGAATCTTATTCTCCGGACCATTCCGGATCTCCTCGTGATGTCCCGGATACATTCCGAGACTCCGAACAACATTCGGTCTCCAACGCACATTCCATATCTACTTAAAACAACTTCGAACCTTAAGTGTGTCACCCTACGGTTCGTGAATATGTAGACATGATAGAGACACATCTCCTATCAATAACCATCAGCGGGACCTGGAGATCCATAATGGCTCCCACATACTCAACGATGACTTCGTGATCGATTGAACCATTTACATACCAAACCAATTCCCTTTGTATCGCGATACTATACTTATCTGAGGTTTGATCGTCGGTATCTCCATACCTAGTTCTACCTCGTTACTGATAAGTACTCTTTACTCGTTCCGTGATATGTCATCCCTTGTGACCCAGTCACATGCTTGCAAGTTAACTAGATGACATTTCACCGAGAGGGCCCAGAGCATATCTATCCGTCATATGGATGGACAAATCCCAATCTTGGTCCATGCGCTTCAACACATACTTTCAGAATACCCAATGACACCTTTATGACCACCTAGTCATGAAGCGGTGTTTGATGTCATCAAAGTACCCATCCGGTGATGGTGATTAACACAACCTCATGGTCGAAGGATTAGGTTACTATGCATTAAAAAGCTTATAGCAATACGAACTTAATGACTTGATCTTATGCTACGCTTACTACGGGTGTGTGTCCATCACATCATTCTCCTAATGATATAATCTTGTTATTAATCACATCCTTATGTCCATGATCAGGAAACCATGATCATCAATCAATCAGCAAGCTAGTTTAACAAGAGGCTTACTAGGGACTCTTTTATGTTTACAAAACACACAAGTATTAATGTTTCCGGTTAATACAATTATAGCATGGGATGTAAACATTTATCATAAACATAAAGATATAATAATAACCACTTTATTATTGCCTCTTGGGCATATCTCCAACAGTCTCCCACTTGCACTAGAGTCAATAATCTAGTTAAAAACTTGTGCATTCAACACCTATGGCTTTCTGGTGTTGTATAGACACTATTGCTAGTTGTAAACATAATCTTCGGATCTGACACTTCCAGGTCCGTGTGTATTTGCATGTCCTTGCGTCTCTACGCATTACTCATTCTCCAATGAGATGGCATTGTATAAATTTGGTCCTTTGGTGAGACCTTTAGTTCCTTGGGATTAAATCATGTTGATACAATTGTCATACAATGTATCTTTATAGTATTAGCCCACTTTGAACCACACCTAGTTTGATAACAAACTACTTAACACAAATGCCCTCCTTTGCTGCTACTATAGCAGTTATATACTTAGCCTTTTGTTGTAGTATCCGTCACAATGTCTCAACTTTGGAACTCATCCAAATCCATCATGGAACATCCTTTCCATTACATTGTGCCACCCATAGTTTAAATTGAGATAAAACTTAATTTGTATCTTGTGACAAAACTAGTATCAATGTAACACTTTACAATGAACTACCTTTAACTATTTGTCACTTATACATGGTATATTCTTAGTTCTTCCAAAGCTCATAAGAATATCTTTACTATTGTCCAATGATCATCTTATGAATCATTCTGGTATATGCTCATAACATTTAGAGTATAGGACATATCTGGATGTGTACATCTTAAAGAATGATTGATCAAAATATTCTTGTGATTTCACCAAGTGTCAAAACACTTGAATCTCGTGTCAACACACTCGAATCTTGATTCAGTCCTTTCCGTGCGTCAAGAACCTTTCTTGTTGTTTCCATATTGAACTCATTCAACGTCTTATCTATGTACATTTGGCAAAACCATATTAGCGCCTGAATCTATCTATAGACATTGATGCCTAATTCTTGGGTTATGCCTAAGTCTTTCATCAAGATGAAATTCTTAACCTGTGTCAATACAAGATACATCATTTCCAATCAACAATATGTCCTCTACATAATGTATTAGAAATATGTCTCAGCGCTCCCACTTAATTTCTTGCAAATGCAAGCATCTTCATCATCTCCGATGAATTTAAACTCTTTTAACAGTTTCATCATGGTGAAGATTCCAACTCCGCTATGCTTACTTCAACTATTGAAGTTTAGCATACTCTTTTAGCATCCTTTGAATTAACAAAACCCTTTGGATCGTGTCATGTACACGTCCTAGGTAACCATTCTATTAGAAGAACTTGTTTTGTTTGTTCAACTACCATATACCAAAATATATGTAGTGGTTGCTACATTAATCCGTCCAGACTAAATATCGCTATGAAAGATCAAATCTTATCATAGTCAATTCCTTGAACATTGTCGTAAACTCTTTCCAACATGTCGACTATTTCATAGATTTGAAACATCCATGTCTATTTCTTCATAGATCCAAACACGACCGATAGGCTTCACGCCTTTCCGGAGGGTCTTCTAAGTTCAGAAACTTGATTTCTCGTGTATGGATGCTATTACGGATTCCATGACTTCTAGTCATTTTATGGAGTCAGGGCCCATCATCGCTTCTTTGCATGTAGTCGGTTCATCATTGTCAAAACAATAACGACTTGCTTATCAAATCTTACTATTTGATTCTTACCGACCCACATGGTTCTATAGGAACTCTAATCTTCGAGATCACACCTTTTGTAATCACGAGAGCCATGAGCATTGTGGCCGTCACCGGGACACTTTCCGGCGCTGCGCTACTTAGCACATATAGCTAAGGTTCAACAACCTTATCAAAGTTCTATTGTCCTCCCACTTAACTTTTCACGAAAAATTCTTTCTCAAGAAACTTGACGTTCCAAGTAACAAACTCTTTTGTCCTCAGTGTTATGGAGAAATTACCAACAAATTCTTTGGGATAACCTACAAAGATGTGCTTATCCGACTTTGGTTGTAAACATTTTACTTGTGCATAACATACCAAAATTTAAGAAAAGACAATTCGGGTTTTATCCCAAACCATGACTTATATGGTGTCATTTCAACGGATCACGATGGAGCTCTTTTCAGTGTAAAAGCGGTAGTCACTAAAGCTTTTAATCTTTAATATATAATGGCAGTTTTATAAATGACACCTTTGATCTTACCATGTAAAACAAGGTTTCATTACATATCTTGAACACTCCATACTCCTGTGGTGTTTTGGGAAATGCAAATCCATGGAACGATTCCTCAAATCTTAGGTGTTTTGCTAAACTTGTAACTCAAACATCCTTCTTTATGATCCAATCATAAACTCTTTTATTTTCTTGTTACAATGATTTTCCACTTCATCTTGAAAGTCTTTGAACATTTTTCAAATGTTTCATACTTCTTCCTTATTGAGTAAGTATATACATATACTCACTCAAATCTTCGGAGAAAGCATATGAAGCAAAAAAGATCCATCGCATATGGCTACACATAATGGACTATGCACATCAGCATGCTCAATTTCCAATAAGCTAGTCATCCGTTCCTCTCTGGCCCATGGACGGAGTTTCAATTATCTCGAGGAAAGTCTCACATGCGTCAATTGATCAAAATCAAAAGACTCCAAAAATCCATCAACATGGAGTTTCTTCATGTATCCCTTTCAATATGATTTAAACGGCGATGTCACTTTGCAAGTGATCTTTCAATCATTTGTCTTGCGACATTTTAGCATTAGTTTTATGGTCGTTATTTCTCCTACCAGACTTGTATATTATCCATCTATTATGGAATACGGTAATTATTTGAACAACCTTTTGTCGTCATAATACCTGATCAAAATAACAATTATTGAAACAAATCTTGAAGGAAAGCTTTGATGTTAACGAGCAACACAACAACCCTTTGTTTGTTTTCGATGAACATCATCACATTTTCTCTTGCTAGTTACTTAGGCCATTGCAGTTCATGAATTGTGTTGTCCTGTATGACACTTCATACCAACCAATTCGGTATCCAATACCGGAGAACCACATTGTTTAACAAGCAAGGAATACAACCATAACATGTATATCTTCTATATGCCTAAGTTGGACATCTCCAACCTTTTATTTTTCTTCCAAATATTTTATAGATTCTCTTTTAGCAATTCCTTTTCTTTTAAAAGAATCTATCAACATCAATAGTGGTGTCATCAACATGACACATGGTACAAAGCGTATATAGTCAACTACTAATACCTTTGGACTTGCACTTTGAGGTGGATCACCATCATCAAATGTTTGGTGTTCTTTCAAAAATCCATTCTTTAGTAATCTTTTAGTGTAGTAAACATTTTACTTACATCTTTTATTCATCCTTATCATGACAACTTTCATGATCAAGATGCTATAGCTTATAAAGGTGAATTGCGAGTATAATTTCTTTTTCAAAACCTTTTGGAGGATTAGGACGACTAGCGTCTCCAACCTTCACAAATTCTCATCAAATATGAGGACGTATACTCTATCATGTTGTAACCAACACATTGTTTTAGATATCGCAATACCTTGCACATATGATGGTTTCTGAAACATTGCTTTCAGCTCTTAGATAAACTTGATATTAAAAACAATCTTTTGAGTATCAAGAATCATGGAGGCAAACATGATACATTAGATACTAACACTAGAATTGTTACTCTTGATTTAATACTACTTATTAAACTTCATGGAGCAAATAGAGTTTGCTGAAAGTTTGCAATAGGACTTTATAAACTTTAAATTGACACTCAAAACAATACGATACCAGTTCGTAAAGCAAATATCCAGAATTTCTATAGTTCTACTATCTCAATTATAACTAAGCGTAAGGTGGTGAACGGATGCCAATGACTACAACAAACTATGCAAATTTACTTTGATTGTGTTTATGATAAATTGAGTTCGACTAATCCAAATTACAAATGAACTCCCACTCAAAACAACATCCCTCAAGTTGTTTTAGTGATTACATGAACCAAATCCACTACACCAAGTCCGATCATCACGTGAGATGATGTAGCTTTAAAGGCGAACAATCAACATGTTCATCATATCATCCATATGACTCATGCTTTACCTTTCGGTATTCTGTGTTCCGAGACCATGTCTGTACATGCTAGGCTCATCAAGGTTAACCTTAGTTTCTGCATGTGCAAATCTGGCTTGCACCCGTTGTATGCACACGTAGAGTCTATCACACCCGATCATCACGAGATGCTTCGAAACGACAAGTCTTAGCAACGGTGCCAACTAAGGACGAACACTTTATTACTTGATATTTAGTGAGAGGGATCATCTTATAATGCTACCATCGCAATCTAAGCAATACAAGATGCATAAAGGATTAACATCACAGGCAATTCATAATATGTGATATGATATGGCCTTTCTTCTTGTGCCTTTGATCTCCATCTCCAAAGCATGGACAAGATCTCCATCATCACCAGCGTGGCGTCAAGGTCCGTGGCGCCGCTTCATGGTTGTCCATCACCAACAGCAACTATTACAACTACTTGGAATAAAGCTATTACATGATGAATAGACACGCAAGTCTTAAAATTTAAAGACAACCATTAGGCTCCTGCCGGTTGCCATATTACAATAAGGATCATTGCATACATCAAATATAATCACAATCACATAATGGCCATATCACATCACAAAACCCCTGCAAAAACAAGTTAGACGCCTCTAATTTTCTCTGCATGTTTTACGTGGCTTGGGGCTTTCGAATAAGAACGGATCTTATCTACGAACATGAACCACAACGTTGATACAAGTGTTGTCAGATGCTCATTGCAAATTGAATCTTAACTATGGTGGGAGAGACAGACACCCGCAAAGCCACTTGTGCAAAGCAAGTTGCACGTCAAGCGTGGAGCAAGTCTCATGTGCGATGACATGTAATGTTAGCCCGAGCCGCTTCATCCCACCATGCCGCAAGATGCAAAGTACATGCTAAGACACCGACAACAAAAGCATCAACACCCACAAAAACATTGTGTTCTACTCGTGCAACAGATCTACGCATAGATACGGCTCTGATACCACTGATGGGTTTGTAGCATGGAAAACAAAAAATTTCTACCGCAAGAACGAACAAAACCCAGATCTAATCTAGATAAAAGCCAAGATCTAATCTATTAGACATGAGCAACGAGATAGATAGGAACTAACCCTCGTAGATCCGAAAGCGTTAACGAGATTAGATCTCGTGGTTGATGTAGTCGATCACTTGCCGATCTCAAGATCGTGTGGACGATCCTTCCGGCGTCGCGTTCCGGCAGCGCTCCCGCAGTCGGTCAAGTTGACGATCCTTCCGGCGCCGCATTTTGGCAGCGCTTCCACAGTCGGTCACACGTGCGGAGTCGAAGCATACCTTCCTCTCCCCGTTCCAGCGAATAGCAGAGGTAGTAGATCTTTTCCACGGAATCCCAGCAGCACGACGGTGTGGTGGTGGTGGAGTAGAGAATTCTGCAGGGCTTCGCCTATGCCTGTGCATAAGAAAGGTGGAGGAGAGAGGCGGCAGAGATTGGGAGTTATGGGACAGGGCCAAGAGGGGACGCCCCTGCCCTTCTATTTAAGGGGGGAAGGCGCGCCTGGGGAGGGGGAGTCCTTGTAGGACTCCCCTCCTATGGCCGGCGGTGGGAAGGGGGGAGGAATCCTCCTCCCCCACGAATCCGTGTCTTGCCCCACCAGGACTCCTTTGATCCTTTCTTGGTTTTCAAGCAAACACCAAGAAATCCTCTAGAACCTTCCAGAACATTCCGAAACCTTCTAGAATCTCCATACAAACACTCCGGAACATTTCCTAACTTAGAAAATGATCCCCAATATATGAATCTTATTCTCCGGACCATTCCGGATCTCCTCGTGATGTCCCGGATCCATTCCGAGACTCCGAACAACATTCGGTCTCCAACGCACATTCCATATCTACTTAAAACAACTTCGAACCTTAAGTGTGTCACCCTACGGTTCGTGAATATGTAGACATGATAGAGACACATCTCCTATCAATAACCATCAGCGGGACCTGGAGATCCATAATGGCTCCCACATACTCAACGATGACTTCGTGATCGATTGAACCATTTACATACCAAACCAATTCCCTTTGTCTCGCGATACTATACTTATCCGAGGTTTGATCGTCGGTATCTCCATACCTAGTTCTACCTCGTTACTGATAAGTACTCTTTACTCGTTCCGTGATATGTCATCCCTTGTGACCCAGTCACATGCTTGCAAGCTAACTAGATGACATTCCACCGAGAGGGCCCAGAGCATATCTATCCGTCATATGGATGGACAAATCCTAATCTTGGTCCGTGCGCTTCAACACATACTTTCAGAATACCCAATGACACCTTTATGACCACCCAGTCATGAAGCGGTGTTTGATGTTATCAAAGTACCCATCCGGTGATGGTGATTAACACAACCTCATGGTCGAAGGATTAGGTTACTATGCATTAAAAAGCTTACAGCAATACGAACTTAATGACTTGATCTTATGCTACGCTTACTACGGGTGTGTGTCCATCACATCATTCTCCTAATGATATAATCTTGTTATTAATCACATCCTTATGTCCATGATCAGGAAACCATGATCATCAATCAATCAACAAGCTAGTTTAACAATAGGCTTACTAGGGACTCTTTTATGTTTACAAAACACACAAGTATTAATGTTTCCGGTTAATACAATTATAGCATGGGATGTAAACATTTATCATAAACATAAAGATATAATAATAACCACTTTATTATTGCCTCTTGGGCATATCTCCAATAGGAAATGGCTCTAAGGTTGATGTGATCGCCGTCGGCACGCTCCCTCTACATCACCTTCGGGATTAGTTTTAAATTTAAATAATTGTTATTTGGTGCCTGCGTTAAGCATGAACATTATATCTGGATCCTGTTTATTGCGAGACGGTTACTCTTTTAAGTCCGAGAATAAAGGTTGTTCGATTTATATGAGTAATATCTTTTATGGTAATGCACCTGAGATGAATGGTTTATTCTTACTGAATCTCGATAGTAGTGATACACATGTTCATAACATAGATGCTAAACGAATAAAATTGAATGATAATTCTACATATATGTGGCACTGTCGTCTTGGTCACATTGGAGTGAAGCGTATGAAGAAACTCCATTCTGATGGACTTCTTGAATCACTTGATTTTGAATCACTTGAAAGATGCGAAGCATGTCTAATGGGAAAAATGACTAAGACTCCATTCTCTGGAATAATGGAGCGAGCTACATACTTATTGGAAATAATACATACCGATGTGTGCGGTCCAATGAGTGTAGCATCGCGTGGTGGATATCGTTATGTTCTCACTTTCACGGATGACTTGAGTAGATATGGGTATGTCTACTTTATGAAACATAAGTCCAAAACTTTTGAGAAGTTTAAGGAATTTCAAACTGAAGTGGAAAATCATCGTAACAAGAAGATTAAGTTTCTGCGTTCCGACCGCGGAGGTGAATATCTGAGTTATGAGTTTGGCATGCATTTAAAGAAATGTGGAATACTTTCACAGTTGACACCGTCAGGAACACCACAGCGTAATGGTGTGTCCGAACGTCGTAATCGAACTCTCTTAGATATGGTTCGGTCTATGATGTCTCTTACAGATTTACCGTTATCATTTTGGGGCTATGCATTAGAGACAGCCGCATTCACTTTAAATAGGGCACCATCTAAATCCGTTGAAACGACACCGTACGAATTGTG
Source organism: Avena eriantha (assembly GCA_910589775.1). Classification (NCBI taxonomy): domain Eukaryota; kingdom Viridiplantae; phylum Streptophyta; class Magnoliopsida; order Poales; family Poaceae; genus Avena; species Avena eriantha. The sequence continues at coordinate 319,398,957 of OU342745.1, read as the reverse complement.
GTTTGGTAAGAAACCTAAGTTGTCGTTCCTTAAAGTTTGGGGTTGCGAAGCATATGTAAAGAAGTTACAACCTGATAAGCTAGAACCCAAAGCGGAGAAATGCGTCTTCATAGGATACCCTAAAGAAACAATTGGGTATACCTTCTATCATAGATCCGAAGGCAAAGTTTTCGTTGCAAAGAATGGATCCTTTCTTGAGAAGGAGTTTCTCTCGAAGGAGGTGACTAGAAGGAAAGTAGAACTCGATGAGGTTATTGAACATTCTCTCGGATTTGAGAGTAGCACAGCACCGGAAGATGCTTTTGTGCCGCCTGCACCAATTGGAGAGGAAGCTAATTACAATGATCATGAAACTCCAAATGAAGTTACTACTGAACCTCGCAGGTCAACGAGGGTTCGTACCACTCCTGATTGGTATGACTCTGCCTTGAACGTCATGTTGGTGGACAACGCTGATGACCCTGCGACATATGAAGAAGCTATGGTGAGCCCAGATTCCGACAAATGGCTAGAAGCCATGAAATCCGAAATGGGATCCATGTACGAAAACCAAGTGTGGACTTTGGTGGACTTACCGGATGGCCGTAAGGCTGTCGAGAACAAATGGATTTTCAAGAGAAAAACAGATGCTGATGGTAAGGTTACCGTCTATAAAGCTCGACTTGTCGCGAAAGGGTTCCGACAAATTCAAGGAGTTGACTATGATGAGAATTTCTCACCAGTAAAGCTAAAGTCTATGAGTATTTTGTTAGCAATTGCTGCATATTTCGATTATGAGATTTGGCAGATGGATGTCAAAATGGCGTTCCTTAATGGTGACATTGAGGAAGAGTTGTATATGGTACAACCCAAGGGTTTTGTCGATCCTAAAGATGCTAACAAGGTATGGAAACTTCAGCGCTCCATTTATGGACTGAAGCAAGCATCCCGGAGTTGGAATCAACGTTTTGATAAAGTAATCAAAAACTTTGGATTTATACAAACTTATGGAGAAGCTTGTATTTACAAGAAAGTGAGTGGGAGCTATGTAGCATTCCTAGTACTATATGTAGATGACATATTGTTGATTAGGAATGATATAGAACTTCTTAATAGCGTCAAAACCTATTTGAATAATAGTTTTTCAATGAAGGATCTTGGCGAAGCGGCATATATTCTAGGCATCAAGATTTATAGAGATAGATCAAGACGCCTAATAGCGCTTTCACAAAGTACATACTTGGACAAATTTCTAAAGAAGTTTAGAATGGAAGATAGCAAAAAGGGTTCGTGCCCATGTTGTCAGGTAAGACCTTGAGTAAAACTCAAAGTCCAGCTACGGCAGAAGATAGAGAGAAAATGAATAATATTCCCTATGCTTCAGCCATAGGTTCTATCATGTATGCCATGCTGTGTACAAGACCGGATATAGCACATGCTGTTAGTTTGACTAGCAGATATCAAAGTGATCCTGGAATGGAACACTAGACAGCGGTCAAGAATATCCTAAAGTACCTAAATAGGACTAAGGATATGGTTCTTTCTTATGGAGGTGATGAATAGCTTGTTGTAAACGGTTACACCGATGCTAGTTGGAACACCGATCCGGATGACTCGAAGTCACAATCGGGATACGTATTTGTTTTGAATGGTGCTATAGTGAGCTGGAGGAGTGCGAAGCAAAGCGTTGTGGCGAAATCTTCAACTGAATCGGAATACATAGCTGCTTCGGAGGCTGCACAAGAAGCCGTTTGGATGAAGGAATTCATTACTGAACTTGGCGTGGTTCCCAGTGCGTTGGACCCGATGGCCATCTACTGTGACAACACAGGTGCCATAGCAAATGCACAGGAGCCAAGGTCACATAGCAAGCTGAAGCACACCAAGCTACGTTTCCACGCTATTCGCGAGTATGTCAGAGATGGTGACATAAAGATTTGCAAAGTACACACTGATCTGAATGTGGCAGATCCGTTGACTAAACCTCTCCCTAGGACAAAGCATGACCAACACCAGAATGCCATGGGTGTTCGGTATATTACCATGTAATTTGGATTATTGACTCTAGTGCAAGTGGGAGACTGTTGGAGATATGCCCAAGAGGCAATAATAAAAGTGATTATTATTATATCTTTGTGTTTATGATGAATGTTTACATCCCATGCTATAATTGTATTATTAGGAAACACTAATACATGTGTGTTTTGTAAACATAAGAGAGTCCCTAGTAAGCCTCTTGTTGAACTAGCTTGTTGATTGATTGATGATCATGGTTTCCTGATCATGGACATTAGGATGTGATTAATAACAAGGTTATATCATTAGGAGAATGATGTGATGGACACACACCCATAGTAAGCGTAGCATAAGATCAAGTCATTAAGTTCGTATTGCTGTAAGCTTTTAAATGCATAGTAACCTAATCCTTCGACCATGAGGTTGTGTTAATCACCATCACCGGATGGGTACTTTGATGGCATCAAACACCGCTTCGTAACTGGGTGGTTATAAAGGTGTCATTGGGTATTCTGAAAGTATGTGTTGAAGCGCATGGACCAAGATTGGGATTTGTCCATCCATATGACGGATAGATATGCTCTGGGCCCTCTCGGTGGAATGTCATCTAGTTAGCCTGCAAGCATGTGACTTGGTCACAAGGGATGACATATCACGGAACGAGTAAAGAGTACTTATCACTAACGAGGTAGAACTAGGTATGGAGATACCGACGATCAAACCTCAGATAAGTATAGTATCGCGTGACAAAGGGAATTGGTTTCGTATGTAAATGGTTCAATCGATCGCGAAGTCATCATTGAGTATGTGGGAGCCATTATGGATCTCCAGGTCCCGCTGATGGTTATTGATAGGAGATGTGTCTCTGTCATGTCTGCATATCCACGAACCGTAGGGTGACACACTTAAGGTTCGAAGTTGTTTTAAGTAGATATGGAATATGCGTTGGAGACTGAATGTTGTTCGGAGTCTCGGATTGGATTCGGGACATCACGAGGAAATCCGGAATGGTCCGGAGAATAAGATTCATATATTGGGGATCATTTTCTGAGTTAGGAAATGTTCCGGAGTATTTGTATGAGGGTTCTAGAAGGTTCCGGAATGTTCTGGAAGGTTCTAGAGGATTTCTTGGAGTTTGCTTGAAAACCAAGAAAGGGTCAAAGGAAACCTAGTGGGGCAAGACACGAATTCGTGGGGGAGGAGGACTCCTCCCCCCTCCCCAATCCGCCGGCCCTAGAGGAGGGGAGTCCTACAAGGACTCCCCCTCCCCAAGGCGCCCTCCCCCCTTAAATAGAAGGGCAGGGGCGCCCCTTCCAGGCCCTGCTCCACAACTCCCAATCTCTGCCACCTCTCTCCTCTACCTTTCTTCTGCACAGGCATAGGCGAAGCCCTGCAGAATTCTCTACTCCACCACCACCACCACGCCGTCGTGCTGCTGGGATTCCGTGGAGAAGATCTACTACCTCCACTGCTCGCTAGAACGGGGAGAGGAAGGTCTGCTTCGACTCCGCACGTGTGACCAACTGCGGAAGCGCTGCCAAAATGCAGCGCCGGAAGGATCGTCCACTTGACCGACTGCGGAAGCGCTGCCGGAACGCAACGCGGGAAGGATCGTCCACACGATCTTGAGATCAGCAAGTGATCGACTACATCAACCACGAGATCTAATCTCGTTAACGCTTTCGGATCTACGAGGGTTAGTTCCTATCTATCTCGTTGCACATGTCTAATAGATTAGATCTTGGCTTTATCTAGATTAGATCTGGGTTTTGTTCGTTCTTGCGGTAGAAATTTTTTGTTTTCCATGCTACGAACCCATCATAGGGGCGGTGGTATGCGGTCGGGCGGAGCTGGCGCTCTGAGCGGCAGAGACAGCGGCTTCGACGGCGAGCGGTGGCTGCGAGGTGTTGGACGGCGAACGGGCATGTCCGGCGTGCTCCCTGGGTCGTGGCGGAGCAGTGGGCGCGGGCTGCGGTCGAGCGGCAGCTTGTGCACGCGTGTCGGGGGCGGCGCTCTGGCGCGTGCTCGGCATGGCGCAGTCGCACTGGGCGCGGCGGTTGCTCGGTGGTCCACTGCTTGGCCTGGCTCGGGGAGGGGATAGTGGGCGGCGATGAGGTGCTGGCTAGCTGCTAGACATGGCGAGAGAGGGGGAGGTGGTCTGCTGGGGTGATGGCATGGTCGGCTGGCGAGTTGGTGCTCGGCTTGGCATGGCCATGCCATTAGGGTGTAGGGGATGGGGTAGTTAGGCCTTGGTTTGATCAAGAGGGGACAATGGGAGCAAATGGGGGTCAAATAGGTGACAAGTTTGGCCAGAACACTATTCAAAATAGTGAAATTGGTTTTGTTTGAAATTTGTCCACAAGGTGTTTGACGAAATGGCTGCATGAACTTTACTTTTGAATTTTGAAAAGATTTTTGGTGGGTGTGTTAGTACTAAGCTTGAGACTCTGTGGGTGCTTGGGTTTTGAAATTTGAGCTTGTTTGAGTGGTTTTTGAAATAGTGGGATCTTCCCATATGAAATAGATTCAATTTTAAACTGTCATTTAAAATTAGTATTTGAATGTTTTTAGCAGATCACAAAGTGGGCCTTGGTACCTCATTATGTGTACTAGCAAGGGGTGCAAAGATCCACATTTTTTTTGTTAGGTTTTGAGTACTAGGAATAGCCAAAGTAGGCATGATAGTTAATTTGGCACAAATGACCATTTGATTCTTTTGTTCATTTTGATTTGTTTTTCTTTGGGAAATGTTTGGGAATGATCTAGATGATGTTTATTTCACCTAAGAATCATTTTACAAGTAATGGATCACTTCATCATGGCAATTCAAATCAACTCTTATTCTAAATGCACATACATAAAATGCTTTAATAATTTTAATTGGAAAAGTTTTTGTTAACCCTAATTTTGATGATTTGGATCTTAATAACCTTGGATTAAAGTTTTGGGATGTTACAGACAACAACTTTCCCAATCGTTACTTCTCTCTCATTAGAGGTTACTCTTGGAACAAAAAGCAAATAAAAAGGATAAGGAGCGGTTATTACTGAAGTAATAACTTCTAAGACTCATCTAAAACTTTTGGGTTATCTCCCAATAAGTACTTTTCTTTAACGCCTTTAAGTTAGGCATAAGAAGCAAGAAAAAGAATCAAGTATTCTCAAATGAAGAAGCATTAAGATTAATACCAGAAATATCTTCAACAAGGCAAGGTATATCATCCAAATAAGTTCTAGAGGATCCTCTCTCAATGCTATTAGGTTCACTACTTTCATCAAAAGGGTTTTCAGGAACGATCCAATCAAGATTCTTTTCTATGGCTTCATGCATTGCTACTAGTTTAAAGGGTATTGATATCTTAGGTTCCTCCCCATTAGGTTCGGTTTTGTTCATCTTTTCTCGTGTACCAACAACATCTACACATGAGCCTAGCATATTGAAACATTCAAAGACTTTTCTAGCTTCCTTGGCAACATCATAGAACTCCTTAAACAAAGTTTCTAGAATAAAGTCCGTCTTTTCAGGGTCCTCAATTTCTTTAAGCTTAAGAAACATTACTTTCATTAAGGGGTTGAGGTTAACAAACCTAGCTTCTAACATGTGAATTAAAGAAGTTGCAGCAATCTCATAGTTTGGAGCAAGTTCTGCAAGGGATCTATCCTTGGTATCCTCATGTTTACTAACATGATTAAAGAATTCTTCAATATTATCTTTCCCAATTATAGAACTACTACCAATTGAAAGGTCTTTCAGGGTGAATTGAGGGATCAACATGGTGAGCTAAGGAAGAGGCAACAACTAAAGGAGACTTAATTTTTTGTGTGGTTTTAATAAAGAATGCAAACTAGTAAAACTAATTTTTTTGTGTTTTTGATAAAGAAACAAGCAAACAAAGCAAAAAGAAACTAAGCAAAACAAAAATAACAAAGTAAAGAGATTTGTAATGAGGGACTCCCCTTGTGATGATGTCCTAGACTCCCCGGCAACGGCGCCAGAAAATATACTTGATGGCCCCAAATATATTGAGCTCGTTGGGGAACCCCAAGAGGAAGGTATGATGAGCATAGCAACAAGTTTTCCCTCAGTACGAAACCTAGGTTATCAATCCAGTAGGAGCAAGGAAACACCCCAAAGGTGTAGCTAGCTGAACGATGGCAGGGCGCACTACCGATGCCAGCAGCAACGTGGAGACCTGCACAACACAACCACAGAACTCTGTCCCCAACTTGCGATGAGGTTGTCAATCTCACCGGTTTTGCTGAAAACAAAGGATTAAACGTACCGAATGGAAGGAAGTAATAGTTTGTAGAAAGTAAACACAAAGCAATAAACAGTTTATAGATTGTATGTAAAAGAAAGGACCGGGATCCATAGTTCACTAGAGGTGGCTCTCCTTAAGATAGACAGCATGCTGGGTGAACAAATTACAGCGGGGCAATTGACAAACATCGAGAAAGCAATACATGCATATACTAATCATCTTGACTCCTTTGAGATTCGATTGGGCATTACAACATTATACATAGACCGCCATCTAACTGCATCTATGACTAATAATCCACCTTCAGGTTATCATCAGAACCCCCTCCAGTATTAAGTTGCAAGCAACATATTATTGCTTTACGAATTATATGTAATGTAAACAATATGATGGTTCTATGAACAAAAGATTGTTGGTTTCTCCCTAGTAGCAAGAGCACATCTAGTACCTTAGAGATTTCTGTCACTTCCCCAGATTACTAGAGGCATGAACCCACTATCGAGCATAAATACTATCTCTTGGAGTTTCTAGCATCTACTTGGCCAAGATAGCTACTAACAACGGAAAGCATGCAAGATCACAAATAACAAAGTCATGATAGAATCAATAATCAATCTTAAGTAGCATCTCAATATCCATCGGATCCCCGCAAACATAACATGTAGAATTACAAATATATGATCTTGATCATGAACGGAGCTCACAAGATCTAGACATGAAAGCACAAAGGAGGAGAACTAGCCATCTAGCTACTACATGGATCCGTAGTCCAAGGATGAACTACTCACACATCACACCAGAGGCTTGCATGGTGATGAAGAAGGCCTCTAGGGTGAAATCCCCTCTCCGATAGGGTGCCGAGAAGAGCTTCAGATCCCTCCTGATCTAGGGATGGAGATGATGGCAGATACAGACTCTTTCGTGGATTTTTGATCGGGTACTTAGGGTTTTCGTCCCGAGGGCATCTTATAGGCGGAAGGAGAGGCCGAGGGGGTGCTGGGGTCGGCCAGACCACCCCCTGGCGCGGGCCAGGCCTGGCCGCGCGGCCAGGTGGTGTGGTCGGCCCCCATCCCTTCTCCGTCTCGTATTCTGGCATCTGATGACTTCCAGAAAAATAGGCACTTTGGCTTTTGTCCCGTCCAATTCTGAGAATATTCATTTTTTGACTTTCCTGGAACCAAAAGCAGCAGAAAATAGGCAACTGGCACTGTGGCTCTTGTTAATAGGTTAGTCCAAGAAATCATATGAAAAGTACTCCAAAGTGTGGACAAAACACAAGAAAGTGGATAAAACCAAGCATGGAACATCAAAAATTATAGATACATTTGCAATGTATCAAGCGCCTTCAGTGACACTCGCAGAATTATGGGTGGAGCTTAGCTGTGCCCGTTGAAGACTTGATGCATCAACTTGCCTTTTGTGTTCATCTAGTTGTCTCTTCATCTTGACCAGCTGTCACTTTTGGCAATGAAGCAGATACTGGTAGGCCATGAGTTCTTCATATGTAGCATCCACGGTCATAGGGACTACACCTCTGACGATGTTTCTTACTTTTTTCCTAGGATTCGATCGAGATTCAAACAGTTATTCGGTTCGCATTGTTTTCCACAGGTTCTCCACGGGTGCCTTGAGTCTGTTTCTAGTGCGAACCTCCGGGTCTTCATCCATGGCGATATTTTCGGGGTTGATGATGGGGTTGCCATTAGAGTCGAGTTGCTCCGATGCCGTCATGTCTCCTTGTAATGATCTTGATCCAGACCCCATGATTATACACACCTGGTGGCGTGTCAAATAAGGTCTGTTGTTGCAGCTGTCAGAGTTGTAGGAGACACTGTCACACAGATCAATGAAGACGGTTCAACCTTCTTGATTCCAGAGTTGACGTGGTTGTCGTGTTTGCAGTCGATGGTGTTCATCGAATCTACAATATGGAGTGTTGGAGCCAATGTTAGCTTGTTGTTGGAACTGAAGGAGACGTAGTCGATAAGATCAGCGAGATCCTCCCAGTCCGCAACAAAGTCACAATTGTCCACGATGGTTCTAGGGACAAGTTTGTCCCTCCAGTAGAGCCGAGGGAGGACATCGACGTTGCAATTGGCGTTATGATTGCTACAGACGGACCCGAACAGATCAAATCCGAAAGGCAAAAAGTGCCCATTGAACCGATGCAAAAGTTCAAACTTCCGATCATCAGATCTTTCTCTTGCTCGATTTTGCCAAAGGCCGGAAGAAGGGTAAGTGGGAGTGGACGGACATCGACGGAGCCAAAATGGATCTGACCTCTCCCGATCATCAAGTCGATGCTTGGTGAAGAGGGAGTCATCTAATTGATGAATCCAACACCCATAGTTCCCACGGATGGCATCATGGACTTGGGTTTTAGAGAATATAGGGGTGCGCTGGTGATTTCGTCAGCTTATCAGACAAACAAGAGAGGCGAGATTTACCTAGATTTAGACCCTCGTAGAGAAAACCCTACTTCCTGCTTGTCCGACTTTATTTATGGAGGGTACAAAGTCGCCGGATTGGTTGATGCGATCTAGCTTATGGTGGGTTGGTGTAAATTGAAGGTTAAGGTTCCCTCCCGTCGGCTCCTCCTAGCCTTTATATGAGAGGCTGGGTCTCGGAATCCAACCCGGGTCAATCAACAAATAAAAGATAAATCTATGACTATGTTGGCTACGTCTTGGTCTTCGTCTTGTTCATCGTGTATGGTTCCTGGGCTTCAGATGCTTTCAGAAATTTTGGTTTCTTATGGGCCTTGCCCTGGATCCACACCAGGTATGCCAATGATCAAGACCCGAAAGGTCATGCCCATGTCAGGAAGAAATGTGAATCAAAAAGTTATAACTAGTTTATGTAACTATATCTGATTTGCAACTTGCACCTAAGATGAATCAGGACTCAAGTCCAATGTGCAAGAACATTTTTTCTCAGTTGCAACTGGAAAAAACCTAGTTGCAATCCTAATTGGAATTAAAAGATCTTAGTTGCAACCTCGTTTGCAACTAGATAAATCTCAGTTGCAACCGCACTTGTAACTAAAAAATCTCAGTTATAAACTCAATTTTAATGAAAAACCTAATCACTTGCAACTGAAAATCTCAGTCGCAACCTACTTACAATTAAAAAATCTCGATTGTAACCGCACTAGCAACTAGTAAAAAGTCCCATTAATAACTCCAACTGTAACTAAAAAACATATACACTTCCAACTAGAAGAACTCAACTGCAACTAAAAAATATCTCATCTACAACCCCACTTTCAACTAGAAAAAAAATCTTAGTTACAACCTCAGTTGCAACTGAAAAACCCACCCACTTGTAAGGATATTTTTTAGTTGCAACCATTTGTAATTGAATAAATAGGTAAAAGGTAGAGAGAAAAAGGGCAGGTTATAACATGTAACTGCGCATCATAAAAATTATGTAGAAAATATAAATCCAAGCTAGCAGCCCACCAAAACAAGAATTTATATGCAGCCCGTAGGAGGACAATAGTGTCCTTGACAACATGGCAGCCCACCAAACTAAACAGCCCAACACCATACCATCCTAGACAAAAGAGAAGACAAACGGGCTAACCTCCAATATATACCACATCTTACAAGAGATCTAATCTCCCTAGAATTGGGGAGTTGTGGTTGTTCCAAGTGTGATCGCTTCCGTGCCGGTCGTTCGTTTTGTCCACACGCAAGAGTGTTGCATGTGTCATATGTGGAGGGGCGCCGCGTTGGTTCTGAGTCGGTTATCCTGGCATTTGACCGCGAGGTCGGTTTTCCCATCTTGCTTTGGTGCGGTGGAGTTTTATCCTCTCACTGGCATCTGCTCTCTTGCCGCCCCGACTCTTCTTTCTCCCGAAATCACCACCGCCAGCACCTCAGATTCCCGTGTCGTCGTTCGTCGCCAAAGCCCCGTCTCGCTCTCTATTTTGGTTTCACGTTGCAGCCTTGACCTTCCGCCTCCAGATGCACCCCTGCAGTGAACCCTAGCACGGCTTAAGTCGTCGGCGTAGTGGTACATCGGTCCTCGGTGTTTCTCCCGCGGCTCATCCGACCTCTAACGAGCCCAATTCCTGTGCAGGCCGCTCATTTCCGGCCACACACCAGGGTTGTTAACCATCATATATCCTCCCTTCCCCTCGCTCTTCACTTTCCGGATGGTCGTTGTCCCCAGCCTCCCGCGAGCTTGCCAGATGGCGGTCGTCCCGGGCCTCACGTGAAGCTCGCCGGATGGTCTTCCGCCGATTTGGTGCGGAAGGGATAGGGGCTCCGATCCCGAGTTCTGACTTGGGGTGGGAGCACTCTAGCGCACGGCTAGGTCATGGCGGTGACGAGGGGCTGATTTGACTTCGACAAGCAGCCTAGGCCCACGCGAGGAAAGGAGGCGGGCGGCGGAGAAGGCTCGCCGGAAAGATCGTAGTGGTAGCTGCTGAGGCCACTGGCCATGGGTGTAGCGGCTGCGGTGGTCGCCGGCGACATGATGAGACTCTTAACATCGGCGGCCTTTGTCCTGGACTCGCCTTGCTGGCATAATACCGCCATCAGCTGGATGGCGCTGCTGGTTTCCCTCAGATCACAAGCAGGTGATGCGTCCCTCCTCCTTCCACATCAGATCTGGTTCTTTTTAATGAGAAATCAGATCAGTTTTTGATATCCTATTTCATTTGCAGCAATCAATTGTATAGTGCTTTCAGGTGTCAGAGAAATCCGATCTTTATTTGGCTAATTTTTGCATGTGTATGCGCAGGAAGAACTAAAATAACAATGCAACCTCATATTCATCGATCAAGGTCAGCTTTTCTACAACATTTATGTTTTTTCAATATTTATATCAGAGTCGTGGCACTTAATTTCTCACATCATATTTGTGCGTTAGACCTATCATATATAATTAAGATCTAATATTAAGTCTTAAACTTCTGAATCTTCCAGCTGATTAAGTTGCCGACTTCAAATTTTGGTGTTTGGAAGGAAAAAGCATGCACTAACAGCTCCATATCAGAGATGGAGTGTATATGTATTAATTCCTAAATTGTCTAACAGGATATGTATATCTTAGAAGGAGAGGCTAATTAGCTCTGTTCTGCTGGAAGTTTTTCTAATAGTGTTGTATACACAGATGGAGTGCGTACACATTTAGGAGGTCAAGAAAACCGCCTCTTAGCACTATTAACTAAAGCAACGAGGGATATCGAAATTTGATGGCCAAACTAACCTCTAAGTGATGTTTCCTCATATTTTATATTTTGTTATCTTTAATGTTTTCCCTTTCTTTTTGAAGGATGTCCTACATAATTAAGAAATTATTTGAGTTGATTTCTGTACAATTTATGGTTTCTGCTGCATGCTGAAGTTTTCTTAGTAAGAGCTGCTATGTGATCAAGATTTGATCCACTAAAACTATGAAACTTTGGAGAAACTTATATGTAGCTACTGATTCCATGACGTTGCACTATATGATGCAGTAGTCGATATTTATAGATGTTGTACATATATAAGGACACTATAGTGGGCATACATCTTGATCAGATAAAATAGTTTATATTTTTCTCTAAATAGAAAAGATGGCCTTGTGCACATATATTTCCATTCTCATAGTGATCTATGTCTAAGAAAAGCAACAAAGATGTTGTGCTCTAATACCTTCTGGATAATCGAAGAAAGTAAAACATGCTATAATTAAAATGCTACATCAGATCTGATAACCAATGCATTTTTCTTATAGGTATGGAGGAATATTAATATATCCTTTTAATGTAAATTATGAATGACATCAAGCATATTTTCGTCAGTTTTCTCTTAGACACGCTCCTTCCACATGTCACATTAATTCCGATTTAATTTGATCAAACTCTCAGTTCTGGAGTCGTCAGTAATTTTGGCTGTCTTTGAGGTACATGTATGCTTGACTGAATTTAAGGCAAAAATGTAATTCATGCATGGTAGCTTTTATTTATTTTCTATTTCAAGTGAGATCAAATTAATAACCGGAAAAATTGGCCATTAGTGCATATACATGCTGCAACTGCAAACTATTTATTATTACAGCAATATATTCTTTTTTGTAGTGCACGTTAGACTATGCATCAATTTGAGAATTATTGTGTGAGTGTTACTCTCAAACTGTAGATGACATCTTGGAGGTTGGTAATACTTGTGATATATATGGGGAAGATAGTAACTTCCATGCTAAAGTTGCTTGCAATAGAGCTTGAGATGTGTCTAAAGTTTGTCAGGTGAAGATATGTACAGGTTGAGCTACATAGATTGCTGGGTTGCTTGTTCTACTTCACAAGGTTAGTAAAAACAATGTGGTTTATTCCATCTAATGCTCTGGTGTTTGTGGCAACACATAAATGTATTATCTGTGGGAAGGGATAATGCATAATTGCTCGCTTACTTCTATTCCAGCAGCTAAGGGGAAAACATGATGCACCTGCTAGGTGTTAAACCTAATAGGGATAAACAAAGGATACTTGGAGATGGCTATCACGGAAAGTCCTTTTGGCTCCCTAGCTCCAGTGCTCCATGCGTATTAAAAAAATAAAAGTTGTATTTATGAGTTCCCAAAGATCTTGAAAAAAATCCTAAAAGTAGCTAAGGATGTATCCAATAAACATGTAAAATCTCAATACGAAATGTTTTATATTCCGAGCTACACAAAAATGACAAAGTCTCATTGTTTTTATTTGAAATCACGATATGCTCGGATCTACAATTTTGTCATTCTTGTGCAGCTCAAAATACATACTATTTAGAATTGAGATTTTGCATGTATGTGGTATACATCTTTGACCATATCCTGATTTATTTTTAGAATTTTTTGGAACTCATAAATATGATTTTTATTTTTTTAGAAAAAACGGGATCACTGGTGCCCATGTGCACGAAATCTCTACTCGTGGCTACCATCAGGTAGAAGGGTGGACTGACTTTAATGTTGATGCTTCTTTTATATTCATAATATGGATGATGCATCATTGTCAATTTCTATAAATTACAGGGGTAAAGATCTTTTTCCAGAAAGCCAAATTCCGAGAAAATTTTGTATAGGCCTTAAAAAGGGATCATTTGTGTTACTTGATTTTGTTCCTTATTCTTCTCTGTTAGTGCATACTTAGTTGCTTACCAGCAATAGCCTATAACAGTATATCCTGCCAACTCAATAGTCACAAATCAACTTCAGCACTGTTAATATGCAGAGATTGTATGAGTGTTTCTTCCGTGCTTCATGTTGCTACACATGAGAGAGCTTATCTTGCGAACTATTCCAGCGTAATCTATATGTGGGAAGAATTGCATTGAAGGTCATCAGGACCCAGGCATCATTGCTAGGTTCAAACATTTTTTGGTATCTGTGTTCATGGGATAAACATCATGCTGCTTGCAGGATGCATGTGTTCTGGATTACTTCCGCAACATGCCTTCTTCCTATTGTTCAAATCATTTTATGACTAGCCAATTGTGATGGTTAGTTGATTTGTTCTTTGATTGAATTAGCTAAATAATCTATGGTATTTCTGCCAAAATATAATGAAATAACTTGCATTTCCTGTAACGTTTATCATTGCTACATGATCCAGTTTGATCGAAATTCTCTCTTTTGCATGTAGTTTCGTATGGATAGGAAACTTCAAAATGAATGGTTAGTATATGCTAAACAAGAAGGGATGTTTAGGTATGTGTGCTCTATACATTTAGTAATGTTGTGGAGTTTGAATCATAGTATGGAGTTATTTATAGTTGCAAACATATAATGCCCAATTTTGGTATAACGGAGTAGTTGCATTGATAGAAATTTTCTCTTATAGATGTCAGTGCTTGGAAAGCCACCTACTAATTAAATTATTTATAGCTTGATAGAAGAAAGAGGGGACCAAGAATAAAATAAAATATAGTAATCTCTTTATTATTTTCAACCATGTAAGTTTTATGGTGGTACAATTCAGATTGTAGTTTTAGGCTCTGCTTCCACTTATTGTTCTACATATATATTTTTATTAATGTTTGGTGGGCAATGTAGAAATCCAGACATGCAACCTCCTATGTGCAACTCAACATAGTTTGGTATAGTGTCTTTGTTACTTAATTTGAAGGGTTGCTAAGGAGACGTTTCTGGATGATCTACAAGGAGGTGGAAATAAATTATTCTGGAAGGGGCACCCAATACGGCCTGATGAATCAACTGTGACGCTCTTGAACATGTCACTGCATAAGAAGGGTTTATGTTTGTCCACCCAAGCTTGATAACTGTGTGTACTTGCTGTTTTTTCTGGCTGTTGTGTGCGGTACATTTAAAAACCAATGGAAACCGAGTAGTTCGGTTCATGGATGGATAGCATGCGGTGGGCTCTGTTCCATGATTTGTCTGTTAGTATTTTCGTGTCACTGAGGTGCTCGAATTACGCAAGGGAAATCGACTCCTGGTTACACATACGATACATTATGGTTAAATGTAGGATGCATCATGGTTACATGTAAGATATATCATGGTTCAAGTCAGGGGAATAATAATCATCTCCTATCGTTTTATACTTTTATATGCATATTTAAGGAAAGAAAAGCTTCAAATGGTTTTGTGCATTGTGAACGGGTCATATCCGTTTCCAATTAAGTCGTGTTTAGTGAAGTGCCCGAATTCTTAGGCTTCTAAACTCCCATCATCGGATGACAAGTTTGCACCCATCATCTACGAAAATATTATGTGCAACTATAATGCAACCAAATTAAATGACAACATGAAGAAAGGTGGCGCGCCAAAACGCGCTAGGTCCTTCTAGTCAAACACTAATCTTAACTACTCCTTCGGTCTCAAAATAGACGTTATGGAGTACAAAACAAATGGGACGATTAGAAGATTGACTGAGCTCTAAACTGCTGAGAACTAGCATTCCCTTTAAGAAAATAGCCTACAACGAATTGAACCCTTACCGGAGTACTGTTGGTATTCCAGGCAGTTTCCGGGTTGTATTTTGCAAGAGACACCAGCGTCGTCAGGTGCTGCAGAACAAGTAAAAACAAATCAGTGGAGGAAACGCTCAAATATAACTGCGCGCGTGCTTCACTGTAGGTGGTGTGGATTTACCGCCTGCTACTGCCTGCAAGACTCCAGAGTCGGACTCCGCTGCTGCGTGTCCCCGCCTGAGCCTGCGCCTTCCGCGCGCCATGCAAAGCCTGCGGCCTTGTTCGGCCAAGGCCGGCCCGGGCCCTTCCATTCCTGAACAGTCCAAGCGCAAAGTTCAATGGACTTGTAGCTAGAGCAGGGACAGGCATGGTAGGCGACGCCGTCTGCCGGGCATGCAGGCCATGGAAGCGAGCAACGCCAACTCTCCGGTGCGCCCACCCGTGCATGGCCTCTGCGCTGCCCCCGCCCGCCCATCCGCATATCAGCCACATGCACATGGTTCGACGCTTCACCTCGCCTGCGTGCACTCCCACTGCGCCATCGCTTCCATCACCTAGCGGCTTAACAGATCACCCTGTACATGTGCATCTCAGCATTTCTTCCTCCCATCCAACGGTACCTCGGTTTGCCTATGTCTCAATCGATCGAGATTTTCTTAAGTCTCAATCACCTAAGAAAAATACAACCGTAGTAAAGGAAATGTGCAACTCTGCACTTTTTTAATAGAAAAGTGCAATTGCATTTTTCTGCCAGAAAAGTGCAACTGAGTTTTAGTTGTAATTTTTTTACAGCGGTTGCACTTTTCTTAGATGACTGAGACTTAAAAAAATCTCAGTTGACTGAGAAATAGCAAAACCGGTAAAAATACGAACCGATAAAACGGAATACATGCTATTAAACTCGCAATTTGCAGGTTAGAAACCGTAGGGCAGATCGGATACGGTAAGGTAAACGAAACTGAACATTCATATTTTTACACTCGCGGCAAAAATCATCGACACAAGTCTGATCATACATAAACTGGAGCGATTCTTAATTATATAGCAACGATCCAAAAACTGCGCTTTACATAACTAATGGTTGGAGCGCGGCCGTGACTTAGACCAAAATCGAGCTCCTCGTCGACGGGACCACTCCTCGTAGAGGTCGATGAGGTCCGCGTCCTCCAAGACACGCCCGCTTTCTCCCTCTCCTTGGCCACACGCGCGTCGGCAAGCGCGATGGCCTAACACCGCTCTGCCTGCATGAGGAGGATCTCCGCCTCGGGCGCGAGCTCGGAGTCGTGCACCATCATCTCGAACACGAGGCGCTCCTCATTGGGGTCCCGCACGTAGTCGGCGGCGACGACGACGGCAGTACACGGGGAGGGGGGAGGAGGAAAGCTCCACTCATCGGAGGAGGGGGGGACGGTGGAGCGACGCGCGAGCTCCCCTCTCCAAAGGCCGGCATGTTGGTCTACGCGTACCTGCAACAGAGGGGGATGTGCTCCGGCGACAGGGGCGGTAGCGCTCCAGGGGCTCCGCGTAGCGGGCAAGGGATGGCGGAGGACGCACGCCGTGGTTGGTCCACTTCCGCACCGCCCGCTTCTTGGCCCCCTCCGATGGCACGATGCGCTTCTACTCCACCTCGGGGAGGTCGTCGCATCAGTGTGTTGGGTGGTCGCCGTCACACCCCCTCCGCATCGCCCTCCCCCAACCCTGAAGAGGCCGCGACAGCACGACATGGCGCCGATCTGCTGCTGGTGCTCGCGCGATTGCTCGCCGAAGATTTTGTTGGGCGCGGCAGCGGAGCGGCGGAGCTAGGGGTGGGTGCGGGAGAAAGTAGGATTTCGGCCCGCACCCGCCCCTCTGGCCAGTACTTGTATCGACTCAGTGCGCAGATTCACGGGCAACCGAAAGCGCATCAACGGGACCGTCAAAAGTACAGTCGCCGCTGGGTCGACCAGTTTCTCGTGGACCTGTAAACTCGCCGGAGGCCTTTTTACACGTACCAGATGCTCTAATTTAACGGCGCGTGGTTAACATGAACATAGCCGATGCTCGTTGGAAGCATCATGGCCATGGCTTCCCCGCGGGTTCTCCAAATCGATCAAGTACTGTAGTATATTGAACTATTGATACAACCCATCTCGCCACATCTTGGAAGCTGGCAGGAGCCGTATATCCGATACCACAACTGGGAAGGAGCGAGGATTCTAGGGATCGGAAGGGCTAAACAAACATGGCATGACTCGGTCCCAAATATAATCAAGAGGATATAGTAGAGAAACGATATGCAGGAGGATATAATCACAACAGCACAAACTTTGCATTATAGTGGCAATTGATGAAATAACAGCATAATAACTCTACAAATCCCTCCTAAAGCCTCCACTAGACACGAGCTAAGAGCATCTCTACCAGATACCGCATATCCCCGGTCTGCAAAATTTTGGGGTGATATGCGGTATCGGGTCCAAAGACTGGCCTTTCTAGATACCCTAAAAAGGGCAGATACCGCAATTTCTTTTGTGGTTTCCCGTATCGAAACCCATCCATCCCGTATATATTCGTAGAGACGCAAGTTTTGAACTTTTAGCGTACCCTCTATTTTAGTCTAGTACAAATAAATGAACTTGTTTTCTAAAAAACTCTAGATTTGTGAAAATCCAGTTCATTTTTTTCATACTAAGGAGGGTAGAGGGTACCCTAAAGGTTTCCCATTTGCATCCTTATATATTCGGTGTGGAGGGCCCTGGATGCGGGAAGCCGCATCCTTTTCCCCCCACCGAAGCACGTGCAGAAACCCCGCCGTTGCATGTTGCCGCCATAGTTTCCAGCCACCTCCGGTGCCGGCCGTCAAATCGCCGCCGCCCACCACCTCCCAACCCACCTCTCCTAGCCATGGCTGGCCAATCGTGCCGGAATTTGGCCGGCCGAGGCGGCGGTTCACCATGACGCGGACGGAGCTACGGCAGCCGAGCTCCCCACTACTAGAAAACGGCCTTTTAGTGGCGCACCTATTTTGAACATCCGTGGCACACATGAGGTGCGCCACTAAACGCGTGTCACGGCTAAGTTTAGCCATGGCGTACTTGGTGGTGCGCCATGGGTAATAGAAGTTAGCCGTGGCGTACCCGCTAGTGCGCCACGAGCACATGACTAAGGGTTCACGGTGCGCCATGGGTACGATTTTCAAAATTAAAAAAGCTGGAGTCGCCTCGTCTCACTGTCGTCCTCGTTAGAGTCGCCTCGTCTCACTGCCGTCCTCGTCAGAGTCGCCTCGTCTCTCTGTCGTCGTCTCGTCGGAGGTGCGTGAGGCCATGATCACAACCGACCACGGAGGAGGGCACGACCGGAGGTGGGCAGAGGAGGTAGCGGTCAGAGGTGGTCGGAGGAGGGCACCATCGGGTCAGAGGTGGTCGGAGGAGGGTGCCATCGGAGAGAGGAGGAGAAGGAGAGAGTAGAGAAGAGGAGAAGGAGAAGAGGAGAAGGAGTAGAAGGAGAAGGGAGTAGGAGGAGGAGGAGAAGGACAAGGAGAAGGGAGAAGGAGAGGTGAGGGAGGGGATGCAAAATAAAAAAAGGTAGGTGGCCGGCGGGGTTCAAATTTGCCTCAAATTTTCTTTTTTTTCAGGAAAAATTCTTATTCTTCAAATAACTTTTTATTCTTTTTAAATTTTGAGATTCTAAAAAATGGGTAAGTTGCCATTAGACAGATAATTTTGTGCTCATCGTTTTGATATATTATAGATTTTTTTGACGTCGTACGCAAAAGTTATGGCCGTTTTACCGTGCCATAACCTTTTTGCAAAAAAGGTCGAAATTCATGTTTTTTAATTTTCCTAGAAACTACATCACATAACCTACCTATATTTGAAAGAATTTTATTTTTTTTAAAGTGTTTATCATTTTCTGTTATTTTTTGCAAACCCAAAAAGGCAATCCGGGGAAAGGGGTGTGGAGTTGAAAATGGACAGCGCACTTAGCCGTTGCGCACCTTGCAGACACCGTAGCCCACTGATAGTGGTGGCGCACCGTCGTCATGTGCGCCACTACATAGCCGTGGCGCATGGCATAGAGGTGCGCCACAGACAAGTCACGCACCTCGCAGGCACCCTGGCACAATGATAGTGGTGGCGCACTGCCGCCATGTGCGCCACAGGTAAGTGACCTACCCGTGGGACATTTCCTCTAGGTGCGCCACGGCTATTTGCCCGTGGGGCACCACATGTCATGTGCACCACGGCTATTCGGGTTACCTATAGCTATTTTCCTAGTAGTGCCCGCGCCACCGCGTAGCTAGGAGGAGTTGCGCCGGCGCCGATCCAAATAGGCGCGCACCCGCAAGACCTTCCCGGCGTAGGCTGGGTTCCTGTTCGGGCTCGTCGCACACGATGCGGAGGCAAGAAACTCCCATGCGGCCGCGAGATCTAGCCCGCGCCTCCGAGCGCCTTCACCGATGGTGCACGCGCCGCCTCCCGTTCCTGCTCCAGATCTCGCTTGGTTGGGCCACATCTCCGACAATGACAACTCAGGGGGTGGGGGGGAGGGGAGGGGGAGGAGGACTCTGGCTCGGAGGAGGACGACGTGGTTTGCGAGGCAAAGTTTAACTCCCTTGAGACCCTCGTCTCCGATGTGTGGGAGCGCGCGCAGCACCACCGCGACGAGCGCGCACGCCGCGTCTGCCACCATTCCACACGCAAGCACCAGGCCCGACTGGGCATCTTCGTCGTCGACTACTCCGATGACACCACCGACTCGGACGACGAGTAGGCGAGTGTCGCCGCCGCCGTAGAAGCTCCGGTGTGTAGGTACCGCCGACGGTAGCTAGGGTTCTGGATGTAGAGCGGGACATCCACTTTTTTGTTGTAAATTTCTATCGATCTGTGATGATCAAAACCTTCCCCTATGTATGAATCTGGCGCCAACGTGATAATTTTCAAATATGCAGTTCTCGTTAGTGTATCTGTTTCGCGCTACCAAATTTCATACTGCAAACTTTGTTTGCAGGTTTGCGTACGCGGTTTTGCAGTATCTGATAGAGATGCTCTAAACTAGAAGTTTTACTATAAGGAGTGCATACGGAGGCTACGGACCAGCCAACAACTAATATAACTGAGAGGCCACACATCGAATAATTAATGGCTAAACTAGGATAAGCCCACGTAGATACTTCACAAACTTGATGATGAAAATCGTGGCGTCGATAATGAAAAATGCTATCTAGAGTACGATTGCCGCATAGGCATCCAGTTGGTTCGCCCGGTCGGGCTTGGCAGCTTGGCAGAGCTAGATCGCCGCTATCTTGAGTGTGTCGTGTTAAGAATTGGTCCTCTAACACTTACATGTTGTATTTGTAACGTATGTATGTATGTATCCTATCAAGTATATATAAAAGAGATGCGGAAGCGTGATGCCTACCCGAAACCCTAAACCACATTTATCTTGGTACCGCCTCTTCCTTGGCCGCCGCTGATGACCCACAAGTATAGGGGCTGTATCGCAGTATTTTCGATAAGTAAGAGTGTCGAACCCAACGAGGAGCAGAATGTGCTGGCTAGTGGTATGGATCAGGAATTCTCTGCAAATACTTAGCAAACGAATTTTTAGGGGTTTTCGATAAAGCAAGTAAACAAAGTACGAGTAAATAAAAGACAGTAATAATGAATGCAGCAAGTGGCCCAATCCTTTATGCAGCAAAGGACAAGCCAGTTGTATTTCTATAGATGACCAAACGTTCTCGAGGACACATGGGAAGACTGTCAAGTGCTTTCGCTTCATATAGTCGATTAATCTTCTTTAGCTTGCTAAGTGTTGTGTGGGTGAACCTGTGCTAATGTACCGCCCCATCCAAGACTAAATACATACTTGTGATTAAACCCCCTTGCAAACATCCATAAGTACAAGAAAGTAATTAAGGTAGAAGCCTAACCACAGCTTTAAACTCTAAGACCCTTACGTCCCTTGTGCAATGGTTTCCTAACGGAGGTTCAGGTTTCTGTCACTCCGGCAACCCCTACGATTAGTAGCCAAATACACAATGCATTCCCCTAGGCCCATATAGGTGAAGTGTCATGTAGTCGACGTTCACATGACACCACTAGAAGAAGTACACCACAACTTAAATAACAATCTATTGAATCTTTCTCAATGCAACTCCACTACTAACAACAAGACTTCTCCCATGTCCTCAAGAACAAAACGAACTACTCACAAGACATCATATGGATCATGGTTAAAGATGGAATATAATTTAATGGTTCACTCAGTAGCATCAACTACAAAGAGTAATCAACACCGGGAAAGTTTCCCCTATGAACTATAGCAAGATTCAACCAATTGTTACAGCAATATGGAGATGGCGATGAGGATGCTAATGGTGATGATGGTGGTGATGGTGATGATGATCCCGATGAAGTCCAACTTGATGGTGGTGTTGATGGTGACGATCTCCCCTCTCCGGGAAGGAATTCCCCCGGCAGAAATCTGTCTGCCGGAGAGATCTTTCTCTCTCGGTGTTTTCCGCCCCGCAGAGGCGGCGGAATCTTTCTGTGGTCGCTCCCCGAGTCTTAGGGTTTCGTGGGGATGATATACGCCAGAGGAGAGAGGCTAGAGTGGGCCAGGGCGGCCACACCACTCCCTGGCGCGGCCTAGGCTTGCCCGCGCCATGGGGTGGTGTGGGCCCCCTGTGGCCCACCTCCACTCCATCTTCTAGCATCCCGAGTCTTCTGGAAAAATAGAATTTTCCGTATATTTTTCCGGATTTTCTGATCTTCACGAATTTTGCCTCCAAACAGCGCCTTTTCTATCAGAATCGTGACTGCAGCGGTCCATGCTCCAAAAGTCATCAACTATGCAAAAATAGATGAAATAACATAAGTATCACCTCTCAATACGAAATATATCAATGAATAATAGTGAATTAAGACATAGAATAGTGATGCAAAATGGACGTATCAACTCCCCCCAAGCTTAGACTTCGCTTGTCCCCAAGCGAAACTGAGCTCAATAAACATGACCTCAGATTTATGGAGTGAAGAGTCGATAAAAGAATACGGACAAGAAGCATCACATTCATCAAATACATAGATCATAATAGAAGACAACTCACTATTATATAACTCAACTTGCCATGAGTAAAGGAAACACAATAAAGATACATAAAGTAAATCATAATTGGTAATGGCAAACTTAGCTCTTGGTCGAAGAATAGTTGATAATTTGCTGGTGTTCACAAATAGCTGGTTTTCAAAGAAAGCTTTCAAAGTAGTAAACTTTAAGATAAGAGCAATGTGCAAAACAAGGAACATAAGAAACATGAATGCATAAATCATCATATGAATGAATGAAACACATCAACTCAAAATACTTGCTGAGATAGAAGGGAATAGGTTTACTGACTCAACTACAAAGTAAAAAGAAAGACCCTTCAAAGAGGGAAGCAGGGATTGCAAGTCTCATAAAGAGCTCCCAAAAATTATGATACTTACTAGCTTTCAGCTCTCATTGCCCCTATCATAGGCATCTTTAGGTTATTAAGGTTAAAGTGACACAACTAAGAGGATATGCTTGACAAGTTATAAGTTGAAATCTCAGGCCCCTTACTTATGAGTACTGATCCTCATGCTACTCAACTTCAGTCACGAGCAAGCTCTTGTCATTGTAAATACATGCGTATCATTGAGAACCGCCAACGGGGTACCCCTTGCACATGACACAGGAGCTTCCATAATCAAAATGACAAGGCAAGCAGACAGTTAGCATCTCAACGATCTTTTTATTTGCTATTTGCATAGGTTTTTATTGAGGATGCTTCATAGAATGCTCACTACAGTTATGCTGCAAGTTTCCACCATGATTAGGCATGGCTTAGGTTAGCGGCCTAGGCATTTCTCTAACACACATATAAACTCCATGATCTTACAAGTTCCACTTTTATTTCACACCGCCGGGATCCATAAGCAAAAGAACATGATATCAACTAGGTACAAGTACCAATGAAGTGTTGAAAGCGGTCCCCATGATACATGGTTCGGCTAACTTCAACTCATAAAGCGCAAGCATATACGCAACAAAGAAGGACCCAATGGTTCAAGTTTATTAAATACAATAAAATAAAGTGTGCCATCAAGTTCGTGAGAGCTTTAATCACGAATTTTCACATAACAAGTTTAATTTGGGAGGTAGGCAAAATAGGAATTTACTTGGAATGGCAATAATGCTACTAGGTAGGTATGGTGGACACAAATGGCAAAGGTTTTGGTTTAAAGGAGGTGGATGCATGAGAAGAATACCCTTTCAGTACAGGTTTTTGGCTAGCAAGGCTGGGTAGCAAGTACAAGAGTTGAAGGAAACAAACAAACAAACAAACAAACAAACATAAAAGTGATAAAGACAAACATGCAATCTTCCTTGGAAGCACAAAAGATCTTAACTAGAGAATACTAGACTTATGAGCAAATCAAGAAAGAAAGATGATGAAATTATTTTTCTCTCGAGTACTTCTATCTTTTTCTTTTCAACTCTCAAAAAGGGTGTTGCTACTGACCGAGCCAGGTTTGCCAAAACCAACTAAATTAACTCAATGATCCCAAAGTGCTACCAATACTAACAACAAGATCAATCATATAACCACGAATTGAAAACTAACATAAGCTATGCAAAAGGGTGAATGATAGAACTTCTCATTAATATTCTATAACGGCAACTCACACTAAGGGATACAAATCTAACGAGAGAGGGGACACTTCCATAATGCAAACCATACTACACAATAACTCCTCTATTCATGATATGACTCTACTAATAAGGTAAAAAGATAGAAGATAGTGATATGATACCGCGGCACTCCCCCAAGCTTGGAACAAACCAAGGGGATGCCAAACCTGATGATGAATTACTCCTTTGGTGGTGGTGGTATCCTCTCGATGAGCTCTTTGATCAAATTCCCCAAGTCCTCAATTTTGAAGGTGAGATTACGAATACGCTCCGAGTTTTGCTCAATGCGGCTCATGATCATGTCGTGTTGAGAATTCCAGCTCTTGCTATTCTTTCCCCACTCTTCCTCCTTGAAGTTTTCTTTTCCTGCATGGTTATGGATAAAGGTATGGAAGGTATTCTTGGTGTTCGGAGAAGGTGTCCGTGGTGCCAAGCAGTGACGCGGATGCTTCCCTCTAGTTGACATCCGTGCAGTCCTTCTGATCCTGGCAGGGTTCGCCACCACTCCAATGCTTGCAATGGTAGTGCTGGTATGCGGGTGTTGGCCTTTCTCCTCTTCACCTTCACTCTTGATCTCCTTTTCCTTCCCGGGGTCTTGGAGGTCTTCCTCCATGGGATCCTTCCCTTTATCCTTGGCAGACACCATTGTGTTTCTAAACATTCAAAGAGTATGTCCTGGAAGAAACAGATTGAAACAAAAACACGACGAAAACACGATATACGAACCTCGGGGGATCCGGGGGGTTATATATTACGAAGTTTCATGTCAAAAGGAAGGTACTGGGAGAAAACGAGTCAGAGGCGGAGTCCGGGGTGGACTCACCACCTGTTGGCGCGGCCAAGGGTGGGCCCGCGCCACAGGGTGGTGTGAGCCACCCTGGCTCCGTTTACGTCTCTTTTTCACTCCGTAGCTTTCCTTATTGACTGAAAACTGCAAAAATATAGTTGGATTGTATTTTCGCGGAACTTTTCTTACCAGAACTGTTACCTATTTGAAAACACACTCTGCAGGTCTCTGAATTTGGTATCTAATGGATCCTTCCAGAGT
This sequence comes from Avena eriantha, assembly GCA_910589775.1. Lineage (NCBI taxonomy): Eukaryota > Viridiplantae > Streptophyta > Magnoliopsida > Poales > Poaceae > Avena > Avena eriantha. Next base: position 319,374,050 of record OU342745.1, on the reverse strand, counting down.
CATCTCTTGAATAACATCGATATCTTTATCTTCATATACTTATTACTTGAGTCATAAAACCTTTCTCTTTCTTATTACACCATTATCTCCACTTCCTGGAAATTTCTTTCACATAAAACTTCACACAGTTCTTATTAGCAACATTAGTATAAGTGAAGTGATAAAACCTTTTGAGTCCAACTTCAACTGAAAACCATCAAAACAAAGCTACTGTAGGAACTCCTTCCGAAAACCCAAAAAAAATTCAAAAAGGAAATCGAATAAAGAAGCAAATGCAAGATTGGCGAAATCTGTCAAAACAGACCAGCAGGTAAAGATCAATTTTTTTGAAAATCTTCTATTACTCAAATCAAAAAGTGCAAAACTAATGAAAGTTAAATAACAACCTGGGGCAGAATAAAAAAAATTACAGCTTAATCCGATATACAGAGATCTCTCACTAATTTTTACGGTGAAGCACAAAAATCTGTTTCGGGACAGCAACTTTCCCAAATCTTACTTCTCTCTCATTAGAGGTTGATCTTGACACAAAAACCAAACAAAACGGATAAGGAGCGGTTATTACCGAAGTAATAACTTCCAAGACTCAAAGAAATAAAAACAAACTGAAAGCAAAAACAAATTGGGTTGTCTCCCATAAAGCTCTTTCTTTATAGCCATTAAGATGGGCATGATAATTTTGAAGAAGCTCTCATAGGGATATGAATTGAAGTGAAAGAGAGCATTAAGAAGCAAAAAAACACACACACACACATTTAAGTCTAACCCACTTCCTATGCAAGGGAATTTTGTAAACAAACAAGTTATTGAAACCAAAGACAACTTGCATAGGAAGGCAAAAGAAGCGCAATATAAAAACTTTCAGCATAAAGCGGGGAAACTTGATATTATTGAGATGCATAAGAACACTTTTCCCCCTCTCATAGTATCTTTCAGTATCATGCATAAACTTAACAATATAGCTATCACAAGGACTATCATAGCAATGATCACTTATTCTAACAGAAAACACAGGAATACTAGCTCTCATAACACTACTATGTGAAACAATATTAGAGGTATCCTTACAAAGGATAGTGTGCCCCTCTTTTTATATTTAGCAACAAAGTCTTTCACATTTGCTACAATAGGTTCATCAACCATTTGTTTATCAGGTTCAATAGCTTTATTCATACTTTCATCTACCATACTAGCCGTCATAGAATGTTCCTTTACCTTAGCTGGAAAAGGCATTTTCTCAATATAAGGTTCAGGTAAAACATGATTAACAGTATAAACTTCAGTATTTCTTGCAGGAACACTCTTAGCAATATCTTTATAAGGTTCATGATACTTATTCCACTTCTTTTTAGGCACTTCTATGTAGGAAGCAAAGGCCTTAAAATAAGAAGCAATAGCTTGAGAGTCTAGACCATAAGCACTTTTAATATTTTGAAAGTCATCAGTTCCCATTAAAGATTCAATGCATTCATAATCATAATTTATACATGACTTTCTACCTTTGTCATTCTCCCAAGCTTCAGCATTGTCTTGAATACGATCTAGAATGTCCCATTTAACTTCTTCTTCCATGCGAGTGAATGATCCAGCACAAGAAGCATCCAATAAATCCTTATCATGTAGAGGGAGCCTTGCATAAAAGTTGTTGTAATAATATTGTTGGGGAACTCATGAATGGGACATTTGAGCATTAGTAACTTCAATCTCCCACAATCTTGAGCTGTACACTCTCCATCAAGAGGCCAAAAGTTGTATATTTGATTCCGATCTTTATGAATTTCACTTAGAGGATAAAACTTTGAATAAAAGAGAGGCACTATTTCCTCCCATTCTAGAGCTTGACCATTCTTCAGCAGCTTATACCATTCCTCAGCTCTTCCTTTCAGTGATAATGAGAATAACTTCTTCTTAACTTGATCTGTAGTAATACCTGCACACTTGAACAACCCACATAATTCGTGTATAAAGAGTAAATGATCACCGGGATGGACAGTTCCATCCCCAACATAGTAGTTATCCATAACACGATCAATAATTCTTGTAGGTATTTTGAAAACATCTTTCTCAACAGGTGGTGGCTTATCTACTCCCTTAAAAGTGGTAGTAGCATTACCAAATAAGAAACTCAGAGAATTATCCATAACGAAAATAAAGCAACTAGCAGAAGTAAACAATACTCACAGTAGAAGTTTCCTTTACCAGTTCCACTTTCCAATAGCGCTTCACTCCCCGGCAACGGCGCCAGAAAATAGTCTTGATGACCCACAAGTATTGGGGGTGTATCGCAGTATTTTCGATAAGTAAGAGTGTCGAACCCAACGAGGAGCATACGGTGCTGGCTAGTGGTATGGATCAGGAATTCTCTGCAAATACTTAGCAAACAAATTTTTAGGGGTTTTTGATAAAGCAAGTAAACAAACTACGAGTAAATAAAAGACAGTAAGAATGAATGCAGCAAGTGGCCCAATCCTTTATGCAGCAAAGGACAAGCCGGTTGCATTTCTATAGATGACCAAACGTTCTCGAGGACACACGGGAAGACTGTCAAGAGCTTTCGCTTCATATAGTCGATTAATCTTCTTTAGCTTGCTAAGTGTTGTGTGGGTGAACCTGTGCTAATGTACCGCCCCATCCAAGACTAAATACATACTTGTGATTAAACCCCCTTGCAAACATCCGTAAGTACAAGAAATGAATTAAGATAGAAACCTAACCACAGCTTTAAACTCTAAGACCCTTACGTCCCTTGTGCAATGGTTTCCTAACGGGGTTCAGGTTTCTGTCACTCCGGCAACCCCTACGATTAGTAGCCAAATACACAATGCATTCCCCTATGCCCATATATGTGAAGTGTCATGTAGTCGACATTCACATGACACCACTAGAAGAAGTACACCACAACTTAAATAACAATCTATTGAATCTTTCTTAACGCAACTCCACTACTAACAACAAGACTTCTCCCATGTCCTCAAGAACAAAACGAACTACTCACAATACATCATATGGATCATGATCAAAGATGGAATAATGATGTATAACAATCTGAACATAAACAATAATTCAATGGTTCACTCAATAGCATCAACTACAAAGAGTAATCAACACCAGGAAAGTTTCCCCTATGAACTATAGCAAGATTCAACCAATTGTTACAGCAATATGGAGATGGTGATGAGGGTGCTGATGGTGATGATGGTGGTGATGATGATGATGATCCCGATGAAGTCCAACTTGATGGTGGTGTTGATGGAGACGATCTCCCCTCTCCGGGAAGGAATTCCCCCGGCAGAAATCTGTATACCGGAGAGATCTTTTTCTCTCGGTGTTTTCTGCCCCGCAGAGGCGGCGAAATCTTTCTGTGGTCACTCCCTGAGTCTTAGGGGTTCGTGGGGATGATATACGCCAGAGGAGAGAGGCTGGAGTGGGCCAGGGTAGCCACACCACTCCCTGGCGCGACCTAGGCTTGCCCGCGCCATGGGGTGGTGTGGGCCCCCTGTGGCCCACCTCCACTCCATCTTCTGGCATCCCGAGTCTTCTGGAAAAATAGAATTTTCCGTATATTTTCCCGGATTTTCTGATCTTCGCGAATTTTGCCTCCAAACAGCGCCTTTTCCATCAGAATCCTGACTGCAGCGGTCCATGCTCCAAAAGTCATAAACCATGCAAAAATAGATGAAATAACATAAGTATCACCTCTCAATACGAAATATATCAATGAATAATAGTGAATTAAGACATAGAATAGTGATGCAAAATGGACGTATCAGCCGCCACCGCCCTCCTGTTGGCGATGGCAACAACCGGAGCCATGCAACTCGCCGTCATTGGCCCCATCGTTTCCCCGCCAGCTGCCTCTGTTGCGCCTCCCATGGTTCCCCTATAAGCATCCGTCTCGACCATGGCAACTTCGCCCTCTAGCAGGCACTCACCCTCACCAATCTCACTAGCGCCCCTCTCCATGGATACCTTGACGGGACAGCTGTGGCACCGTCCCAGACCGTCACCGAGGGGATTGGCGATGCCGCCAGGGATGTGGCTAACCCCGCGTATGTGACGTGGACACATGACCAGAAGGTCCAAGGCGTGCTTCTCTCCTCCATGATAAAGGAGATTGCTAGCCAACTTCTAGGCTACCAAACAACAACTGCTACGTGGTCGTCCATCCACGCCATGTTTTCCACGCAGAGTCGCTGCGGTGAGCTAGCATACCACTGCATGATGTAGTACACTATAGTCGTTGACATAACACGAATGAAACACCGTTCACTAGTATTATATCCCTCAGAGTGGTACAACATAAACACAACAGGTCCAAGACATGACTATAGATTACAACTCGACTCTTTACAAAAGATCTAGAGAACATTCTAGGTTAAAGAGAGAGGAAGAAACTCTTTACAATGAACAACCAGAAATGACGTCTTGGAACTATCCTACTAATAAGGCTAACATCTAAACTATTTGGCTTGTAATTTCTACTAAAGCAATGTTCTACATAAATAGGTTTTATGGCTAGAGAATCTATTCCTATCTACTCAAGAACTTCTTGTTCACTTCGGTTGATGTATATGTTGACTTCATTGACTTTGTTGAAGAACTTGAGATGTCGATGATGGCCTCTTGAACAGAAGTTGGTGTTGACGTTGTCTTCAACGACTTGAGAATCTAGCAAGGGTTAAGAAGGTACGTTTGAGTACAAGTGTACTCAGCAAGTTCACTAAAAAGGAGTATATGATGCACTATCTCTATAGCAACAGACCAAAAGTCATAGGCAATGCAGGTTTCGTAAACATTTATTCAAAGGTTGCTTTTATTCTGAAAACCTTGTCCGACATCCTTCACAGGTTGACGAGAAATTTCATGGAGTTCCTTTCCTGTCGCGTTCGTAACTCCTTCCCGGAACAGGGAGTAACAAGTTACAGTTCTTACACTCTGCAGAGGTGCATTATTTTACCCATGAGAGACCTTAGCTTTGTTGCACATCCGAGTTATAGGCTCCTCCACACTTCCTTGGTATGAGTCCCAAACTAAGATCCAAGCCAATCACTGCCCTTCTCCACGACCCCACGTGAAGACACGATCCCCCAAGAAGGTCCACCACAGTTACTCTTCGGGTAGCCTCTCGAAGACTCTGTAAGCAGCTCTTTCTGGCGGCCGCCATCAACTATGGATAACTTCCACCAAGATAGCTATGCACAGATAATCTAGACACCAATATCGTGGGGAACTAAGGGGTCCTACCCATGTGTTAAGTTCTCAACGAGAAATCACTAGCCTCACGATAAGGTCATCCGTCCGTATGAAAGGAAGAAGATCCATCTGACTTCTCCGTCCCATTCCAAATCTCATGGTTAATGCGTAATATACGGCGCTAGAATCACTAGCGATATTGGTTGTTAAGTCCTAGATCTTATGTTCCTTTACCACTGGAACTGTATCAATAGATTATTACGATTTGGTAAATAATCCATAATCATGTTATTATGAAAACAGTATTTTGTGACCTTTTTGAAATGCAGGTGATGACAACATTTGAGTTCCAAGTATTTGATAGAAAATAACCAAAGGACATGAGCACGTGTGAACTTGCCTTTGGTGATTGCAATATTATGCATTCATGGTCTTCAAGATACTAGAAGATCTAAATTCTCTAAACAACATTATTGGTCCGGTAGGGACGAATGTTTAAAGAAGCAAGATGCAATTATGCATAAGTAATGTAATGCAGTTTGATAAACGTGAATCCCTAGAATAGTCGTATCTGATCTAGGGTTTGAAAACTGGGGATGGTTTCTTTCTAATGTGTTTCACTTTTATACCAGCTTCAGACGTGTGCTTCTTATTAAGGCTTGTGAGAGTGTGTGAAACAATTAAGTAAATATAACAAGTAGCATACAATACTAAAGCACGCAATTGGGCCATGGTATGTAAAAGATTTCTTAAGCAAGATTATTAATCCATTAGAGCCTGTATACAAATGTTTAAGGATTACCTTTAATGTTTCTTAAAAGAATAACTTTTGAGGAAAAGATTTCTTTGCAAAGTAAAAACTGTTAAACTTAAAGCTAACACTTTAAGATTTTCTTACCAATTATGAATATTAAATAAGAAAACAATTACCATATTTGAATAGCTATTTCACTTGGAGTGGATACTTAGATATTTTGAATATGTATTATATTATATGTGGCTCACTTCTTAATGTTTTATAGTAAGGTGGAGTAAAAGTATTATTTCCTTTATAGAAGTGGTATCTTCATAATTTTATAAGTGAATAGGATCACTTACCTATTTTAGAAGTAATGCTTATATGTTATAAACATGGAAAAAGGCCTTACTTTAATTACTTAAAAACTTGGTTTAGAGCTTTAGGTAGATTCCTGAACTTGCAAAAGAATTTGTAGTTAATATTTTGATGATCTTATAATGGATAAAATTAAGATACACTTAATTCTTAAGTGGTAGCTTTAGTAAATATTTCTAAAAAATGATTGGACCTATTTTACTTCACTTAAAAAACAATTGAACTTGTTATTACATTTTTATATTTTTAAAAAATAAAGCCAAAGGTAAAGTAAAGATTTATCTACTTTTAATCCATTAAGGTATTAGAAAATAGTTTTAATCAAGACTTATTAAACTTTTACCTTTATTTGACTTCAAATGTGCAAGAGGATATTTTAAATGTGTAGAATTTATTTTTGTGCTCATTTTGGTATATTATAAGTATTTTTGTGATTTTTAAATAATAAGATATAATTTTTTTATAAGTTTTATCACTTTATAAATGCTTAATAAATAATATTATTTATTTGAGTGACACAAAATGTACAAAATAAGTTTATAAATGTATACTTTATTTTTGTAAGAATTATGATATATTATAGTTGTTTTTTTGAATTTTAAATAAGAAAATATATTTATTTAAGATTTATCCTTAATAGGTCATTTACTAATAATATTTTTTTTATTTAAGTTGGATAATAAATTATAACAATAGGTTGATATTGTAGAGTTTATTTTTCTGAACATTTTGATATTTTAGATATAATTTTCTGAATTATAAAATAAAAGATATTGATTTAACAATATTTAATCATTTTCTGGAATTATTAAAATAAACTAACTAAATAATTTACTGCGTCACTGCTGACGTCAGCCCCATGCTAATTACTTTTACACCGTACTCACATCTAGCCTATAGCCACTGTCGAGTGGGCCTAAGGCCATATCAGCTGCCACGCGTGCAGAAGGCCAGTTAAACCTGCTGACTAGGCGGAGTGTGACACAAGCATGATGTCATCATCACGTCAGCTCGCCGATGATGTTCGGACGGCGAATGACGATGACGATTTGGAGGGTTTTAGTAGGCTCGGTCGGTGTGGTTCAAAAGAGAAGAGCAAGGTGAACCTACTGGTGGTGGCGCCACCCTATTAAGGTCACCGGAACAGTGACATCGACGAGCACTTGTGGCGGCGCTCGCCAGCCAAGTGACAAACTCAGGCTAGGGCTAAAACTTGGAGGCGAAAATAAGGTTAGAGATGCGTATTCTCACCCTAAGCATTGCTGCATGGTCAATGGCAATGATGGTGGTCAGAGATGAGCACACGATCAAGAAATCCGGCGATCACCGAGGGAAGGAAATCGAGAAATACTCCTAGCTCCGACTTCCTCTTGGTGCCTTCTTGCACCGAAATGATCACGAAGATGAGGGGCTTCTCCTAGGCCACTCCACGGAACCGGAGGCGGATTGATTCGGTGGCTAGCTGAAGCTCACCGGCGGCAACTTCAGTGAGCTGGAGGATGACTAAGAGCGAGAGGAAGGAAAATAGAGGATGAGGATCGACTAGGAGCTCGAGGAGGTCATAAGCGGCTATTTTATATGGCTCGGCAGGCTCGGACACCTCGTCACGACGGCAAGGACCGACGAGATGCGGCGGTGGTGATGTGCTCGAGTTGGGCACGAATCTTGATGGGACAGGTGGAGGCGGACTCCAAGCGAGTAGGGTGACGTTCTGAGGTGGTCAATCGCGTCTGGAGCAGTCCACAATGACGACGGCGACGTGGCTCACCGGTGATGTGTCGGTCCAGCGGAATAAGACGAAGATGACGGTTCTCTCTCACGTGGTCCCACCTGCTAGCGAGAGAACGAAACAGTACATGGGCTCGGGCCGAGATGTGCTGGGTTTGTGCTCTGGAAAAGTGAGCAGGAAGAGTTGTCTACTGCACGCGAGCGACGACTAGTACATGGGTCGTGGGCTGGAATGACTGGCTATCTCTTTTCCTTTTCTTATTCTGTTTTTATCTCTGTTTTTCTCTTTTCGTTTTTTAATTTGAATTTCTTCAAGGATTTAAATATCTAGAATTTTATGAAACACATAAAATACTGCAGGAATCTTTGAAACTAAGTGTTTCTCTTATTTTATTATTATTTTCAAGCATTCAAGCTCTTTGGGAAAGTGATTTATTACTTGCAACAATTATCCCTTAGGGATTTAGTATTTTTGTTTATTATCCAAACATCCTATAAAAATGGTTTTTGGTTTCACTTGATAATTGTAATGGTAAGGATTTAAAATGGTGAATGATATATATAGGACTCTACTCATACTTGGCCTCATAAAGGAACTATGCAAATATATTACAAGATATTAAACCCTAGGGTTTATAATATGGTGATTTTAATTCCATGGTTCTCAAGGTTTGGTGAATTCTCCTATTCCAATTCCTCTTAAAATTCTATTCCTAACAATCCTACTTGTTTGAAAGTAGGCATGGATCACTTCTTGAACTAATTGTTCATTACTTCTTTAAGTATGGTTAAATTTTTTGATACAAGTTTATTATATAATGGTGTACAACCATTATCATTCGTGTGGCCCAAGTGATCACAATGCTCAACAACATTTACTTAGGCTTTCTAATACCACACTTACTATGGACCCTAGAGGATACACTACCCTCAAGTTTATTAGTGAATGTTGCTAGGGATCAAGGTTTTAAGGATTGATCCAAAATTTATAATCCTGAATGACATATCAACTTAGAGTGAGCTATAAAGATTACTTCTTAATGTGGTCTTAATGGTTCATGGGTCTACATTTCTATTAAGGTTTAAGATAATAAGGTGGACAAGGCTTCCATCCATAAACGCTCATCTAGTTCTCTAATTATCTCTTGGAAGCTTTATTTGTCCAAGAGGTATTGTTCAATGGTTACCTAGAAATAGGAAATGGTCCCACTATCAATTTGATTTTTAGGGTTTTGAACAAAGAGGTAGACATGGGTCTGTCATGGCTTGATATACTATTGGTTAAAGGTTTCTCAAGCACTCCTACCTTAATACTTCACTAAGCTTGTCTTTAAATAAAGAATTCCTTTCCTAAATATACTCTATATATATCTTATCTTATTCACAAAGATCACATCTTCCAGAATAAGTCAATCATCGGACTCCACCATATCCATCATCATATGATGACATGGTCATGCCATTTCAACAATAATCATTCTCCATTATTACTCTAGTATGAAACTTCCATTTCTTAACTACCTCTAATGAATCCATCAATGTAGCTACTTCAAACTCCATCCATTAACTCCTTTAAATCCATCTTGCAACTACTTCCAAGGCTTGCAAGATTACAATTTTCTCTATATTACATGTGATATTAATCCTCTAAAAGAGATATGGTACTACTCTACAAGTTTGTTCTTGTATTAGCTTGGTTAAATTACTATGCCTCCAACTACTCCAGACAACTCATATTATATACTTCATCAAACTCTATCTTGACTTCTCATGATTAAGCTAGATTAGATAGCTTACTAGGGCTTGCCTAATTTAGTATACTCACAACTCTTCTTCATCAACTAGTCATCTATTCTCAAGCGACTTGAGAATAATGACCACCAACCATTGATCAAGCAAATCGTAGGCTTTTAATTGTTTAATCAAAATCTATCATCAACTAAGTAGTAGGCTTGTACTAGTCTCTCTATAGGATTATCTTGTTAAGGAAGCCTACTCCATATTCATATCTACTTGGCTTAACAAGATTATCATTGGATACTCTAATACTTCCAGCTTTCTCATGGCTCCATAATTACTATCTAAACTCTTGGGTTTAAATACTTCTTCTAGTTAACTCATGATCGAGTTAACTCCTCCAACACCAAATGGTTTGATCACCACTAAGGATCTCATTCCATTGATGATGGCACACTCTACCATAACTAGTTCCTTCTTCTTATTAATTTAATTGAGGTCTTTGGAAGGTCAATATAATAGGTCACTAAGTTCTAGGTCAAGGATTGATCCCTCTACATTGAAGATCAATAGACACTAGGACTTGGTTAAGTAGGAATGTCATCTACTAATATGGCAACAAAGATATGAGATGAATGGTCTTGGCTTTACTTCCTTTTCTACTGTATTTGTGACAAGAGTTAATGTTTAAGAACTACCATCATACCCATGGTATAAATAACTATGACAAGCAAGTGTCTCAAGTTTTAGTTATGAGATTTCTTTACTTTAGTTATATACTTAACTTGGTATTCAGGGTTTGTTGTAGATAATACCTTAATATAATATTTAGAATATTAAATATTCATCCTTAAGTTGTTGTATGGAATACCATGTAATGATCTCTAGAAGATCAAGTACTCCATATTAAGTAGTGTGTTGTGACTTAGTATTATTACATTTGATCTACCCTTAGATCAAATTATATTACCCAAGGTAAGGTTTTAGCAAAGGTCATATTGAAACTTATCGCAGTCAGCTTGATGATCTACTTCAGTTCCACCAAGTTAAGAGAAGTTTCAATCACTTTGACAAGTTTTATTTAAAAGCGTGAAAATTATCCAGATTTTCTATGCATGAATGCAATGCACACACCTGAGCTCAACTTATTCTTAAGCTCTAATGCTGGGAAGTTATAGTCGTGGTGGCGTGATGCACATCCGGCGCCAAATCCAGGCGCTGAGCAAGGGAGACATGAGTGCCAGCGAGTACATGCACAAGATGAAGGCTATGGCTGATGCCATGGCCGCCGCTGGATCTCCGCTTCATGATGACGAGATCATCGACTACATGCTCACCAGTTTGGGCTCGCCCTTCAAACCGATTGCATTGTCCCTGAACGTCGCGACTACTCCGGTGACTACCGCTAGCTTCTACTCCATAGTGCTGAACTATGAAGTGTTGCAGCTTTTGCAGCAGGCCAAGAACGAGGAGTGGATCTCGTCGGCCAATGCAGCATCTCGCCCTGGTGGTTTCGGCGGCAATGGTGCTGCCACTGGCAGCCGCGTGCACCCGTGTTTTCCTCGGCCGCGATTGGTGATGGACCCTCCGCTGGAAACTACCAGTCCGGATATGGTGGGGGCAATAGAGGTCGCCCCAACATCCAGAATTTGAGCGGATACGACCAGCCCTACGGCCAGCCCGCTGGTGGCGGCAATGGTCGCCGAAACTACAACGGCAACAGAGGTGGTGATAGCTCCAAATTTCATAATTTTTTACTATTGATTTTCATCTTGTTTATTGCCGGATTTCACTGAATATTACCCCTTTCTACTAATGTTAATGTCGCAATTAGCGAATCATTGGTTTCTTGTGATAGTTTTCACATAATGAACATTTATTGAAGATCTAATAGAATTTATGGGCTAAATGCATCCAAAGAAGTAAATCCCCAATTGGAGGCGTTTAGAACGCTTAACGACCAGCGGTATGGTTGGGACGCGCCCGTACCGTCTGCCCATACTACACGCTGATGGCTCCCTTATATCAATACAAGCAACTTCTGTGAAGGGGAGACGACGAGAAGAACAACAGAACAGAAAACACAGCCGCCGCAAGCCATGTAGAGGGGGTTAGATCAGATTTGGAAGAGGAGAAGAACTTCACCTCGTTCCTCGACGATCTCCAACTCCCGAACCACACACTCCACCATCATTTCATTCATCACTTAGAGAGAGAGAGAGAGGGATTGGCATTGGTAAAGTTAGGGTTTGATACTTTGATCTACCTTTGGTTTGTGACGAGGGTTTAACTCATCAATGCCCATTGTTATGGACTTGGGTTTTGGAGAAGGAGGGAGCGCTGGAGACATCTATCGGCTAGCAAACAAGCACACATGGGACTCGAAGATTTACCCAGGTTCAGGCCTCATAGAGGTCCCTATCTGCTTGTCTGCTCGTGGAATTATAGAAGGAATCGAAGATTACAATGGTGCGCAGATGTGATCTGGCGAGCGTTGTAGAAACTAGGGTTGCGTGTGTCCTTCTCGCCGCCCCCTCCTAGCCTTTATATAGATAGGCTAGGTCTCAGGTAGCAGGTCGAGTCGGTTACAGGTTAGGGTTTTCCCCTTTGAACTTTCTATCTTTAGCTTCTTCTTATTCTTCAAGCAATCGAGAGTCCATAGGCCACTCGAGTCCTCTCTTGGGCCTTGGAAACACCATGGCTTCCACTGTATCCATGCCGTATATACCAAACTCGAGTACCTGTAGGGTATACCCATGTTAGTAGCCCCCGAGTATCCAGTGGAATCGCAGATTCGACTGGGGACTTTATGAAGCCTTTCGAGTGCATGAATGAGTATATTTTCGACTGCTTTGTTTTTGTCATAGGGATTATTGATATGCGTGCCTGATGTAACCGATGTATCGGTGTCAGTTAACTACCTTAGGGTAAAACAACACAATCTACTCAAACTCGAGTCCCCCGACTCGAATCCGGAAAAGTGCTGGTGTAATTCGACTTAAGCCACGGAGGTCTTACAGGAATCGAATTCCAGTTATATGGGTGTGAGCACTTGACGCGTCCGTCAAGGCATATTCGTCGTACCTGTAGGCACGGATATGTTTCTGGTAGTGCACAGCAAATGCGTTGCCAGGCCTTATTCAGGTCTTACCTTCACGCTGTAAACGCGGCATCCAAAATTTATCATCGCGGAGACGATTCGGGTGACCCAGGAGACGCAGTCTCTTTGTAGGGAAAAACTATGAGGCCGTGTCGCCATAAACTTCGAGTGTGGCTGTTATCAACACACAGTACTTTGTACAAAAATCATAGGGTGCGCGACCAGCGCTCCCTATGGGAGTAGCCCCCGAGTGCCTGGTTGAGTCGAAGACTCAGGCAGGGACTAAAGAACTTTCGCGACTGCTATCGTCTTTTGTTCGCTTGTTTCAGTCGAATTTGTTTCCAGCGCTCCCTATGGGAGTAACCCATGTCCATAGTCGAACCGTGTTTCGAGTGGTTGGGTTTGGCTTGATTGTCCATGTTCCTGCAAAATAAGAAGAAAAATTCATAGGGTGCGCGACCAGCGCTCCCTATGGGAGTAGCCCCCGAGTGCTTGGTGGAGTCGAAGACTCGAGCAAGGACTAAAGTAGTCGAAGTCTTCTGCTGCGTAGCTTTGATGACGTCAGTGCTGACAATTTCTTGACGTGAGCGAGTTTGACGGGACGTGACGAGCAGTGGGTCACACTCCCTGACTTTGATTTGACTGGGCGTGCGTAATCTTTATTTTAACTGTGCCTCCTCGATTTCCACGCGTAATGGGAGGAGTGGGGGGACGGTTCGCGTTTCCGCTCCTCCACGTGTCTAGCACGATGTTTGCCACACATCCAGTAGGGTTTTTCTGAGCCATTGGATTGGATCTTCTAGGGGTTAAGTAGTGACGTTTGCGACGGTAAAATTCACATATGCTTTTCGCTCATATTCTGCTCTCATCGCCATTGCCGCTGCGCCATTGCTTTCTCTGCTCTCTTTTCCTCTGTGGCGCTAGACCATCTCCGCGCATTTCCTAGCTATTTTCTTCGATCATATTGCCGTCGCGCAATGGGAAATAAGAAGGGAGGTGCGGCGGCTGATTCCGTGGCTACCACTGCTGCGGTGAAGAAGAAGGGCGGCTCCGCCGTCGTGGGTACCAACACCGCCGCTGGCGGGAAGAAGAAGGGCACGGGAACCCGCGTCATGAATGGTGCGTGGCGTCCGTCCATCATCAAGTCTTCGGATCTCCGTCTTCTTCGCCAAGACAGAGTGCTGTCCGCTGCAGCCGACAATGCGTGTTCCCGACGGTGAGATAATTCCTTCTCCTCCCGCTGGTTTTCGAGTGATGTTCTTGGCTTTTATCATTCGCGGCCTTTCCTTGCCCCTGCATCCTTTCTTTAGGGGCCTCCTTTGTTTTTACGGGCTTCAGCTCCATCATCTGTCCCCGAACTCTATCCTCCATATCTCTTGCTTCATCACCCTCTGCAAGTGCTGGCTCGGAATCGAGCCACACTTTGGCCTCTTCAAGCGCCTCTTCAAGCTGAAGCACCAATCTGTGTCTAGCTCTTTAGTCTATGATGTAGGTGGCTGCGGAATCCAGGTCAACCCATCTGCCACCTATTTTGACATCAAGCTCACGGCGTCCGTCCAAGGGTGGAGGGACAAATGGTTCTACATCCACGACGAGAAGGCTAATGGGGAGCACTTCGGACTCGCACCCTTCGATCCCGCGACGCCGTGCAAGAGGAGGCGCTCCTAGAAGAACGTAGTCATGCCTGTCGAGTCCGCGGAGACAGATGTGCTGTACAAGCGCGTCTGCGACCTCGAGAGTCGCATAGGTGAAGAGGAGGGGGGCTGCACCCTCATTCACACGTGGCTGCACCGTTGCGTCCAGCCCTTGCAGGCCAGAGTCCACCCCATGTTTCAGTGGGCTGGCGCTGACGATGTCACTCGCGTGTCTGCCGATGGCATGTCCGCGAGTGAAGTGGATAAAAGGGTTCGACTGGTCACCAAGTACACCGTCAAGGATGTGCTCCCCAGTGAGCCAGTTGTTCCTCCGTTTGATGCTGCTAACCCTCCTCCTGAGGTATAGTTGTGCTACGCAGTAGCTTAATTTGTCGATTGCTTCTTTGCTGTTTTGTTATCTTTGCGCTAAATTGTTGTCTGTATGCATGATTGAGTGGTGTCACCTTGTATGCCCCCTCTTCTTGAGGGGATTATCCCTCGCGAAGCCTTGGAAGAGGACGAGTCGAAGTCCACCGTCCCATCTGATGTGGTGGAGGAAGCCCCCGAGTCTGGTAGTCCGAACACTCGCAAACGTTCGCGTAGCGAGGATTCCGATGCATCGTCTCCTTCGACTCCAGAAGGTGCAGGCGTTCGTGCGGAGTCGCTGATCCCTGCCATTCCCGTGAGTGCCGTTGCGCCTTCTTCTCGCAAGAAGATGCGACTTCCAAAGGAGTCCTCGTCGGAGTCGGGGGAACCAACCTTTGACTTTGATAATTTTGATTGGTAAGTATTCGAATTTTCCTTTTATGGTTCTTCTTTGCAGTTGCCTTTTCTTGATGTTGATTTTATCTTGCAGTCAGCAGGCGTCGTCATCTTCTAGCGATGTCCAATTTCTGAAAGAATCTGGAGTCGCAACCTCCGGTGCCAAGAAAGAGGTTGAGCGTGCTCCTTCTCCTCCATTGGCGACCCACTCCGGGCACAACTCTTCTAGCTCTCCGCATGATGGGGAGCATCGAATGGTTGCCCGGATGACGGCACACCAAACAACTTCGGAGTCATTGGAGGATCATGTAAGTGTAGTATTTCTTCTCCTTGTGCTGCAGTCGATGCTGCTTATGACATCTGCTAACTTTGTTGTTTTCTTTGTTGCGACAGCTCCTTGTGAAGGAAGCTGCTCATCTGGCAGACCAAGTGCTTGCGATGGGTCGCCAGCATGCAATGCTGGATACGCGATATCGCGTGGTGGAAAGTAAGTACCTTTCCTTCTCATTCTTCTACATCATTGTCCTGTAGTCGATTGATCGCCAATCCTTTTTGTGCTGTCTTGCAGCTGAACATAATGCCCTTCGTCGTGACGCCGCCGCCATGGAAAAGACGCTCGCCGCGGCTGTGAAAATCCGCGATGAGGCAATCGCGGCGCGTGACGAGGCGCAAAAGCATGAAGAGGTCCTCCGTGCCTCTATTGCAGCCAGGGAGAAGTTGTTCGAAGAACAGCTTTTCTCGATTTCCAAAGCCCTCTCAGGTACCTTGGCTGGATATCATTGTTGTTCTCTTGTTTGGTGTTTTGCCGTTGGCGTTTGATGTTTATATCCATGTGTTGGCTTGTGTACAGATGCGAGCGGTTTGAGCTTCGATCCTCAGGCCCTCCGCTGCGACGACGCTTTGGCGGGTGCGCTGTCAGTAGTCGAGGACCGCAGCGCTGCCATTCAAGATATGCTCTCCAAGGCCAAGGGTGTTCTCAGTCGCCTCCGAGAGGAGTTGATGCCCAAGGCTGAGCTAATCGAGAACATGGACGAGCTGGTGGAGTCTCTCGCCAGGGGCGTTCCTTCAAGTTTCAAGAACTCCCTCCGTGCGGCTGGCACGTCCATGTCACTTGCCATGGTGTAGGCCCACGGAGTCGAGGTCTATCCTGCCGCAGTGTCAAAGGCGATGCCCGTTAGCGCAGACGGCCAGCAGGTAGTCTTTGCTCCTTTCGCGACTGCCTGTGGCAAATATGGGCCGCAACTGATAAACACGGTTGCGAAGTACTCTGAGGAGTTGCAACGCGCCAAGAAGGCGGCAAAGGCTGCGGCATCAGGGGCTGGCGGAAAGTCAGTGGCATCTGACACTGCCATGGACTCGATGAAGCCCCCGAAGCCGTCAAAGTCGAAGAAGCCAACCGCTCCTGAGTAGATTTGTAATAGTTAACTAGTTTGTGTCCTTTGTTAAGAACATGCCTGCTGGCGAGTGTATCTGCTGATACTTTTGCTTGTCTTGAATGCACTTGATTCTTTTGTCTTTGTGTTGATTTGGTCGTCTTATTTGTTTCTATCTTGTCTTGTGGAGGGTACATAAAGCGATCCTTTACGGGAAACTCAGGACTCGCCGTCTCTTGATGATACTTTGACACCGCCACACTCCAGGGTAGGTGAGCTGTCGCTGCTTTCGCGACTGCGTGACCGCGTGAAGCAGCTGGAGCGTGAGTTGCCTGTGCTCCGTGGTAGCGCAGATGTATGGAAGTCGAAGGCGGAGAAAGCCGCCGCCTGAGAGCTGTATTTGCTTGGCGAGGTGACGCAGCTGGGCAACCAATTCAAGTGTTAGTTTGCTTGCTCTTATATTTTCCTTGTAGTCGCTAGCTATAGTGCGTTGTCCTTATGATTCTGTTGCTACTTCGTGTAGTTGTCAGCGCGCGTCATCCGCAGGATGAGAAGGATAGAATTGCCTTTCGTATGCATGATTTTACCCAGGAGAAACTTCAAGAGAGTGGATACTTCTGGGTAGACCATGATCGTGCGATTGCGCTGGCGACCCTACAGGATCGTGCGTCGCGAGTGCTAGACTTTCCGAAGAAGTCGCAGTCATGCTTAAGGAACATTTATCGGACGATGTTTCCGCTGGATGTTGCTCCATCAAGCCTACTGGCCCTCCTTGCCAAGTTTCAAGACCTGACCACGGTTCGCGAGTGCGTGAGACAACAGTTGGTGGCTGGTGCCAAGGCCGCTCTATCGCTGGTGCGACTGCATAGGCCTGACGTAGATGTTGCGGCAATCGCGGCTAGGCCACCTGCGCCACCAGCAGGTTCTGCATGGAATATGGTGCCGCACTACCAGGCGGTGGATCGCCCAGCAGAAGAGATCGTCGACTTCTTTGAGGAACAAACCAACGTTCTTTTGTTGCAGTAGTAGCTTGATTTGTATCCTGCACATAAGTGTACCCCTGTTGTAAAGTTCGTGTATACGGTGTATAACAGACTATAGATTATTTATAAAGAGCTTGTTAGCGTGTGAGTGTGTTGCACTATGCGATTCCTTTTCATTAGCCTGGCCATGTGGTTTTATCTCAGTCCCTTGGTCAACCTGTCAGGTGCGTTGCAACTGGGTTGGTGTTTCCGTCAAGCGTTTCGACTGATATGCCAACTACTCGGGATATCGCTTTTTAGTTCGTAGAACAGATGTGTACAGGGTGGCGCAGCCCCCCGAGTAGATAAATTATGGAAAAATAAAGAAAACACAGAGTTTTGGGGCACTTAGCTTTATTCATTCGAGGGACAGTACGAAGTACAATGTCTGGCTAAGTAGCCTTGGCTGGTTGCCTTATTGGTAATGTAAAAGAAAAATGACTAAGGGTAGAAGCGTCGCAGTTGTGCGACGTTCCAGGGATTGTAGTATGCGACTCCTGTCTCTAAATCTTGAAGGCGATAGGCGCCACCTGGGATTACTTCTGTAATCACGTATGGTCCCTCCTAGGGGGATTCGAGCTTGAGATACCCTTACTGCTTTAGTCGCAGGACCAGGTCACCTTCGACGAAGGATTTGGGGCGTAGCCTCCTACTATGGAAGTTGCATAGGTTCTGCTGATAAATCGTTGATCTTTCCGCGGCGATTTCCCTTGCCTCGTCAAGGAGGTCAATGGAGTCTTCGATGACTCTTGTTCGCTGTAAGCGACCACGCGCGGCGCCTTGTACCGTACCTCGGCGGGTAGCACTGCTTGGGCTCCGTGCACCATAAAGAATGGCGTGTAGCCCGTGGCACTGTTTGGAGTTGTGCGTAGGCTCCATACTACTGATTGCAGTTCGTCTGGCCAGCAACCCACGGCTTGTTCGAGTGGCCGGAGGAGTCGCTTCTTGATGCCGCCGCAGACGAGCCCATTTTCTTTTTCCACCTGACCGTTGGTCTGTGGATGTGCGACCGAGGCGTAGCTGATGTTGATCCCCAGATTCTCGCAGAATTCTTGGAACTCCTTGGATGTGAAGTTTGTCCCATTGTCGGTGATGATGTTGTGCGGTATTCCGAAGCGGTAGACGATGGATTCGAAGAACTTAACTGTGTTGTGTCCTGACTAGTTGGTCACTGTCATGGCTTCAACCCACTTGGTGAATTTGTCGACTGCGACCAACAGGTAGACGTAGCCTCCTCGTGAGGACCTTGGGAGTTTGCCAACCATGTCGAGTCCCCATTGCGCGAAGGGCCAGGTCAATGGAATTGGCCGGAGCTCTGCGCCAGGTGCGTGCGGCTTGTCCGTGAATCGTTGGCAAGCATTGCATTTTTTGACGATGTCCTTGGCATCGCGCATGGCCGTAGGCCAATAGAATCCAGCTCGCAGAGCTTTGGCAATGAGGGCGCGACTGCCGGCGTGGTGCCTGCAGGTTCCCTCATGGATATCGAGGAGAACGGCTCTTCCATCGGCTGTGGAGACGCACCATTGGAGTACTCCTATGATGCTGCGTTTATACAGTTTGTCGTTGATAATAGCGAATGCCTTGGATCGCCGCGCGATGTGCCGTGCATCAGTCGGATCATCCGATAGCTTTTTGCTGAGGAGGTACATGATGTACGGTTGCGTCCAGGATTGTTCAATCATCATGACGCTCATTGGTCCCCCGAGTCCTGTGTCCAGTTCCAAGTCATCGAGTGCCATTGACTCATTGGGCGGCATAGCCCCCGAGTCCGTTGCTGCGCTTGTTTTCTTCTCTGCGGCCTTTGGCTTGATGGAGCGTTCGCAGATGCGCTCGAGAAATACCCCAGGTGGTATGGGGGCGCAGGTAGAGCCTATGTTGGCGAGTGCGTCCGCCTCTTCATTGCTTTCGCGACCTACGTGCCGCAGCTCGCAACCGTCGAAGTCTCCTTCGAGTGCGTCATAGAGACCGCGGTACGCGATCATGTTGTCATTCAGTGCGTCGCACTCATGCATCGTTTGGTTGACGACCAACTTGTAGTCGCCATATATAATTGCCTCTTGGCGCCACAGGCCTTTGCCATCCTCATCCCGTGCAGAAGGGCTTCGTACTCAGCTTCGTTGTTGGAGGTGGTGAACTGCATTCGCAGGATGTATTTTAGCTTGTCCCCTTGACATGATGTCAGTATGACACCGACACCTGCTCCGTCCTTCCACTTGGATCCATCGAAGTGCATTGTCTAGAGGTAGGACATATCTGGGTTGTCAGGGAATTGGTTCTCCATCCAGTGCACGAGGAATTCAGGGAGAACTTGCGACTTGATTGTGTCGCGCTTTTCGTATGTAATGTCTCGTGGAGACAATTCTATTCCCCAAAGCGCAACTCGTCCTGTGGCGTCGGGGTTATTGAGGATGTGCCCAACGGGGCGTCGTTGACCACCATGATTGGGTGCTCTTGGAAGTAATGGCGCAGTCGCCGGGCGGTCATGAAGACGCCGTATGCCAGCTTCTGGTAGTGCGGGTACTGCTGTTTTGTTGGCGTGAGGACCTCGCTGAGGTAGTATATTGGGTGTTGTACCCCGTGGACCTTATTTTCCTCTGCTCGCTCGACGACGAGCACTGTGCTGACCACCTGGTTGGTGGCGGAGATATATAGCAACAGTGGTTCTCTTTCTCGTGGGGTCACCAGTACTGGCGAAGTGGATAGCAGTCGCTTGAGGTCTTTGAATGCTTCTTGCGCTTCATTGGTCCACTCGAATTTTTTAGCTTTGCGGAGGAGTTGGTAGAAGGGCAGCGCCTTTTCACCCATTCGACTGATGAATCGACTGAGGGCCACGATTCGCCCAGCCAGCTGCTGAACGCCCCTTATGTTTTTCGGCTTCTCCATGGCCAGTATGGCTTTTACTTTCTTCGGGTTTGCCTCGATTCCCCTTGCGAAGATGAGGTACCCGAGTCGTTGCCCAGATGGCACGCCAAAGGCGCATTTGTCCAGATTGAGATTGATCCGGTAGCGGTCGAGGTTGGCGAAGGTTTCGCGCAAATCGTCGATTAGGGAAGCTTCTTCCTTGGTCTTGATTACTATGTCGTCGACATAGACTTGAATGTTGTGACCAAGTTGTTCCTTGAGGCAAGCCTGCATGCACCGCTGGTAGGTGGCTCCCACGTTCTTTAGCCCGAAGGGCATTGTGTTGTAGCAGCACACACCAAAGGGCGTTGTAAACGTAGTTTTCTCTTGGTCTTCCTCCTTCATTCGAATCTGATTATAGCCTGAGTAGGCATCGAGGAAGCAGAGGCGCTCACATCCCGAAGTGGAGTCGATGATCTGGTCGATGCGCGGCAAAGGGAAGTGATCCTTTGGGCAGTGCTTATTCAGAGAGGTGAAGTCCATGCACATCCGCAGGATATCCGTGTCCTTTTTTGGTACCAGCACCGTGTTGGTGAGCCAAGTGATTTCCTTGATCTCGCGTATGAACTTGGCGTCGAGGAGTCTGTTGATCTCCATTCCAACTGCCTGCGCTCGTGGCTCAGACAATCGTCGAATTGTTTGCTTGACTGGCCTTGTGTCGGGGTTGACGTTGAGTGCGTGCTCGGCGAATTCCCTGGGAACTGCTGGCATGTCCGCAGGACACCAGGAAAAAATTTCCGAGTGCTCACAGAGGAATTCGACGAGCGCGAGTTCCAATGCGGGACTCAAGTTGTTGGCGATGAGGGCCATCTTGGTGGGATCCAATGGGTGGACCTGCACTTTCTTTATGTGCACCGATGAGTCGAAGGATAGATCAGGGGAACTTGGCCGGCTCAGGGGAGGCAGACTATTGTCTGTCGACTCCTTTACTCTTGCGAGTTCTTCCTGCATGCCGAAGGACTGGAAAATTCTGTTGAATTCCCTGTCGCAACTGTTGGATCTCTCAAAGCTCCCGTTGATCGTAATGACGCCATTGGGACATAGCATTTTCATCTGCAGGTAGGCGTAGTGGGGCACTTCCATGAACCTAGCGAGCGCGACGTGCCCGAGGATACAGTGGTACTGTGAGGGCTAGTCGATGACCTCAAAGTCGATGCGCTCGCACCGGAAGTTCTTCGGCGTGCCAAAGATGACGTCGAGGTTGATTTTTCCCAGGGGGTATACGCCTTTCCCTGGGACGATGCTGTGGAATGTTGTGTCCGAGGCCTCTAGGCAAGTTAGGGGGATCCTCATTGCTCACAAGGTACTCGCGAATATAAGGTTGATGCCGCTTCCGCCATCCATGAAGACGCGGCTCATGTCAAATCCTCCGATTTGCGCCTCAAGTACGAGGGGGCAATGGCTTGGACGGGGTACTTGAGGCGGATGATCGCGTTTGTCGAAGGTGATGTAGGACTCGCTTCCGCTGAGGTACTCAGTAGTGGATGGTGGCGAGTGTGTGGCCAGGTTGACTTGGCGAGTGATGGCCTTCTGCACCCGATTCGAGGGGCGTCCCTTTTGGATCATCATGGTACCCATGGCTCGTGGGTACGGTTCGCCTCCGTGGTGCTGGTCCGGCGCAGTCGCATTCGGGGGTGGACCAGGTGGTGGTGGCGGAGCGCCGTGCGCCACGGCGCCTGGTGCGGCTCCGTAGCCTCTTTCGACTACGTTGCGATTCATTCGAACCAATCCCTCATGTAGCTTGAGGAATTCGCGGCAGTCCTTGAGAAGGTGGCTAGACTTCTTCTTTCCATCGTGCTTGTCGATGTAGAAGTGTACCGTACATGGCCCGGACAGTTTTTCCTCAATGGATGTCGCGGGTGCCTCAACATGATTGCGCCGTTGCCACACTTGCGTGGTTTTCCCAGAGTCGCGGTATCCACCGCTACGGTATCCGCTGCCGCGGTTATCGTCGCGTTTGTTGGCATAGCCGGCTGCGACCATGTTGACGTCGTCGCGGTCATCGTAGATGCACATGCGGCGTTTGCCTCGGCGATCGCGTATGCGCTCGAGCTCCGCCTCCTCGTCGGAGTGAACGCGATTTTTCACCGAGTCTTCTCCATCGGCCCACCGATTCACGATTTCCATCAGGTGGTCAATGGTTTTGGGCTTTGAGTGGCCTAGCTCCTCCCTGAGTTCTAGGCAGCGAACGCGGCCATTGAACGCGTCGATCGCGCGATCCTCTGAGATGTTCTCTGCGGAGTTCTTGATGATGGACCATCTTCTGATGTAAGAGCGTAGCGATTCGCCCGATCTTTGCTGGCAGCATCTCAGCTCTTCGATTGATGCGGGCCGCTTGTACGTGCCCTTGAAGTTGCGCACGAAGCTGTAAACCAGCTTATCCTAGCTGCGAATGGATCCGCGCGGGAGGTTGTCGAGCCATGCTCGAGCGGCGCCTTGCAGCTGTAGCTGTAAGCATTGCATGGCCGTGCTTCGACTGCCGCCGTGGAGCCTAACGGAGGAGATGTGGTCCTCCAGCTAGATCTTCGGGTCATGTAGGCCGTCAAACTTCGGGTTCTCCGATGGGAGTTTAAATCCCTTAGGCATTCGCTTTTGCCTGATGGATCTACTGAAGCATCTAGCGCCGCAGAGATCCACATCTTCCTCTTCCAAGTCAGTCGACCGAGCACGTCACGCCCTTGACTTGTCAATCTTGCACTGCGTGAGGTCGTCGTGCACATCATAGTCGCGGTCGTGTCGCCGTGAGCGGCGGCGTCGAGATAGGTTGTGACTGTCATCGCTGGATGAGGGCGAGGAGTAGCGCTTTGCTAGCGCTTTGCCCTTATTCGTCTCAGGTGTTGGCTCTTTTTCAAGAGCAGCCTTGATTAGTCCCAAGCCCGCGATCGTAGATCGATGCATGGCGCCTCGGGGAACTCCAGCTGGTGGCTGGTTGTTGACGAGGTACATGGTGGCTGCTATCACCGCAGCTTGTGGCGTCTTGGGGACCATGTTGCCCCGTGTATTGACTATCATAGAGCTGAAGTCGAGGACTTTCACAACTTCTATGCGTTCTTGCTCGGTAAGGTGGGCCATCCGAGATTGCCTCTTTTTGGCGATGTATTCGTTGCCCTTTGAGGAGGATCCTTCGTGAGAGGAGGGCCCAACACGACGAAGGCTCGACTCATCCGCCGCCTTTTTACGTGCTTCGAGCTGCATGATTGTTTGCGCTTGGCGCTTAAATTCCTCCTTCAGGAGCCAATGGTCGCCCATCAGAAGTTCTTGCGAGGATCTAGGGGTAGAGGGTTTCCTTGTAGGGCCTCACGACAACGAGCCCATTCAAGCTCATTGAGCCTGACTACGACGCGTTCGCCGGTTTGCTCATTGGTTATGGTTGGAGGTTCGATTGTCCCTCCGTTGTTGACGAGAGTGCCGCCATTGCCACCGTTGCCGCCGTTGCCACGGTTCGGCGGGTCGGTTTCATTGCCACGGTTGCCCATGTTGTCACGATTGGCGGAGGTGTCGCCTGTGTTGATGACGACGCACATGAAGTGATTGGGGAAGCTGCTGCTCCCGCAACTCTCAGATCCGGAGCCGTAGGCTTCATCTTTGGTTGCCAGATCGCTTAGATTGGACTCGCGACTGCTGTAGCTAACCATGTTGCCGACTGTTGTCGGGGTGTTGAGTTCACTGAGGGTGCCGATCGATGGAGGGAACCATGATGTTGGGGCAATTGTCAGCACTGTCGGCTGGTCAGGCATGCGAAGCGTGCCCATCTGACCAACTTGGAATCGGAAGCTTCTGATCGCCAGGCTGATTCCATCGCCCACGGACTCGAAGGCCGGGCGAGTGGCCGGCGTGTGGACGGTGAAGTTGAACGCGCCGAAGAGCTGGCGAATCTCCACTGTTGTGGAGTTGTAGATCGCGGTTGATGGGGCCGAAGAAGCCACAACATCAGCACTCCCAATCCCCACGGTTGGCGCCAATTGACGAGGGTTTAACTCATCAATGCCCATTGTTATGTACTTGGCTTTTGGAGAAGGAGGGAGCGCTGGAGACATATATCGGCTAGCAAACAAGCACATAGGGGACTCGGAGATTTACCTAGGTTCAGGCCTCGTAGAGGTCCCTACTCCTGCTTGTTTGATCGTGGAATTATCGAAGGAATCGAAGATTACAATGGTGCGCAGATGTGATTTGGCGAGGGTTGTGGAAACTAGGGTTGCGTGTGTCCTTCTCGCCGCCCCTCCTAGCCTTTATATAGATAGGCTAGGTCTCAGGTAGCAGGTCGAGTCGGTTACAGGTTAGGGTTTTCCCCTTTGAACTTTCTATCTTTAGCTTCTTCTTGTTCTTCAAGCAATCGAGAGTCCGTAGGCCACTCGAGTCCTCTCTTGGACCTTGGCGACACCGTGGGTTTCCGCTGTATCCAGGCCGTATATACCAAAATCGAGTACCTGTAGGGTATACCCATGTCATTTTGTATTTGATTTGATCTTTTATCGCTATTGTGGTTTGCTACAATAACTTTGAGATGATTCTTACTTGCAATACAATTATGCCTTTGATTTGTCTTCCTCTCATGTCTGAGTAAATCCCCATAGGCGTGGGAGATGTAGGGGATTGGTGAGATGTGTTGTGCCTCCTTTAAATCTATCCATTTGTGATCATTGTAGTGTTTATTAAATAGTGAGAATGATTATCTATGTTTTCCTAAGGCTTGTTATCTAATTTAAGGGCCCAGGTAACATGATCCAAAGATCTCATAGGTATGAGCTTGTATGCTAGGAATTTGGCGACCCCCGAGTGACACGACCGATATCAATAAAGAGCTAGCACTAGTCGAGAACAACAAGGAACCATTAAGATTAAAGCCTTGATCCGATCGCATGACCTTAATTAATGTGCTGACCATTGCCGTGGTAATAGCCAGATGGATCATTGGGACTAGGGAGAATTAGCCATGAGGACTCCTAGTCGGTATATGGGTTGCTTGCCTACTCACTTATAAATAAGAAATATCACTATCACTTATTCCACTTTATCCATTTGGCACTTTCACTATCATCATGAACTGTTTCTCTCCACGCCTAACTTCTCATCTGCAAGACCTTTACACAGTTTTCACATCTTTAATTTTATGCAATTTATTTATTTCCTAAGCAAGTTTCCTCTATCTTTTACTCACCACTTCCATCGTTAGCTTTTGCAGTCAATTCAGTGAGGACCTATGACACCTTGAGTGCGACAGAAACACCTCATAAAAACACATACCTAGGCTCCTTATTGGGATTGATATAAAAAGTGGATTTAATACTTCTGTGAAAATATTCTCTAATGAATCTGTGAACTTGTAGGCTATCAAGATATTTTCTACTGCCATTGCTGGGGAGATAAGCGCTAAGTGTTGTTTCTTGACAACAGTAGTTATTGACACCATTCATGATCTCTGTTGAAGATAGAGGTACCACTCTATCAGGAACAACTTATTTACCTTCGTATATTGATCTTGTTATGATTGCGAGACGTCTATAATTTATATTGAAAGATTTACTAACTCACGTACTGTAGAGTGAACAGTTTGATTCCACTTATGGCAGATTTGACCATCACCCGAGGGGCCGAACCTGAGCTATCGTTGGGAGAAGAATATGGGAATCCAGCTAGGCACTTACGGAAAATGCCTATCCTTTGTCCTGAACTTGAGGACCGGGAATTCGAAATATATCCTAGGCTAATTTATATGATGAAAGAAATTTCTTTCCCAGGAAAAGAAGAGGAAGATCCTAGTGACCACTTGACAAGGGTCTATGACCTTTGCGCTACTCTTAAACCAGCAAGTTTACCAAATAGAGTTTGTACTCCTTAAACTTTTTCACTGGTCTCTAAAAGATAATGATTTTTCTTGGTTACCATCATTACCTAATCACACTATAAAATGTTGGGAAGATTGCATCTGAGAATTCATGCATAAATATTGTTCATTCACTAAAATCTTGCAAATCAAATGTAGTATAACAAACTTTCTTCAAACAGTTGGAGAAAACTTTTAGTAAGCATGGAATAGATTTTATTCAATGATTATGAAAGTCCCAAATCATGGTTTTCACGAGAATTTAATTATTCAATATTTTTTACAATGGGCTTAATGACGAGACAAAAGAAATGATTGATCTATCTACAGGAGGAGCTATATGCAACTTAAAACTGCTGGAATGTGTAAAGCTTTTTGAGGTAAGATCCTTTAATGATGAACAATACAATCTAGTTGCGGATGTTGAACCACGAAAAGGTATGATTCACATACCGCCAAATATTATACCCGAAGACAAAAGGTCCATGGATGAAAAAGGTATAGCCTCGGAACTTGTGAGAGAAAATAAAGTTGACATTCTTCAAACTTATGTAATAGAAGATGATATAAATCTTGTAATGCAGAAGTTTAGATATCAACAAAATCAGTTCCATGAGAAAAACTATAAACATCTCATGACACAAGAAAAGAATATAAGAGATCTAACAGAAGTCTTTGATGACTTGGGTCAAGATACAAAACATTTAGATAGATATCTAAGTATGGTTAAAACTCAGTGTGAGCAAATAATTGAAACCCAAACTTTGATTTTGAACCAAGGAAATTTCAATACTGTTTCTACTAACATTGTTACTAGACATGGTACAGAAACTCAGGAACCTCAAGGACCACCTTGGTATCAGGAAGAATAAGCTCGAAAGGCAAGAGAGACTCAGCAGATGAGTCAGGAACAAGAGGATTTAGTTGATCCCGAAGATGACATTGATTGTGAGGCCCAGAAAAGGGAGAATGAAGCTTCCATAACTGGAGAAGAAGAGGAAGCAGGGGACAAACATAAACTATATGATTCAGACTATGAGACAATCGATTCAAGGGAAGAAGCTGATCTCAGAAAGGAGCAAGAAGAGCGAGTTATCACCTTGCGTGAACAACGCGCCGATAAGCAAAAACTAGTCATAAGGAAAACCAAAAAGAATGCTGAACTAGTAGCAAAGGTAAAGGAAAAGATAATACCCGCCAAAAAGAAAATTCCTTATCCAAATCGAGTTCAATATGAACCGGATAAAGCTATTTATGAATATTTTGCTGAGGCACGATAAAGCTTACGTTTAGAACTTCCTTTAGCTGATGATGTGCAAGTTCCTATTTATAAAAAGTTTATGTGAGATATTCTTAATAGAAAGAAGAAGGTAACTAAGACTGTAGCAGTAATGGCAAGCTTTGGTGATAAGATGTCTGCTAAGCTTGGGGACCCATGTATACCAACCATCTCCTACGCAATTGGGAAAACTAATATATTTTACTCTCTTTGAGATTTAGGAGCGGGTGCTAGTGTTATGCCTTATTCCAATTGAACCTTGGAGAATACTCTCCTACTGCAATCACCTTACGAATGGCGGATAAAACAACTAAAAAACCTGTGGGTATGATCGAAGATGTTCTACTTAGAATAGATCAACATGTTATACCCACTGATTTTATTATTCTTGATGTCCCTGAGGATGACAAACTTTTTATCATCCTTGGAAGACCTTTTCTTAGCACAGTTGGAGCTAACGTAGATTGCTCTAGTGGTAAGATTGTCTTCAATATATATGATGATCAGATTGTTTGATACTTCCCAAGAAACATGAATATAATGGAAACTATGTTCCATCGCCTAAGCGTGTTCAAGTAGCAAGAACCAAAGATAAAGAGAAGCTTGAGGTAAACACTAATGATATGGAGTTTGGCTGATCAAAACTCTAGAATAAAATACTTAATGGGAGTTAACCCATTCTCAATAAATTAAGTTTAAGTTTTTATTATTTTTTGTATGTACTAATAAAATTATTTCAAGTCTTGAGTTGTTCAGAGAATTTACCTTAGAAAAGTTGAGACGCAAGGGAAAAATGAAGGGAAGAAATAGAATAAAAGTTTCAGATCGCATAACAAGTGCTGGTACGGTTTGGTGTGCCCGTACCGCGCGCCCGTACCAAACCTCAACGAAGGTGATCAAGATTCATAGTACCGGTAACTGGGTGCCCGTACCAGACCGACTAGATTTGATCTCGAACCCTAACATTGATCCAACGGTGAAGACCACTGGTACGAGTGGGTTGCACCTGTACCGCCCGCCCGTACCGACTGTATCACTAGGTAAAGGCCGACGGTGGCTGGTTCCTATCCAGCCTCCTTCTTCTTCCTCTTTCTTTCTTTCTTTCTTTCTTTCTTTTTGTTTCTCTCTCCACCTCAAACCCTAGCCTCCTAGAACCTTTGATTCTTTATTGATTTCGTGTTTTTGAGTTGGGGAATCTTCACATAGGTAAGTTTCTCATATGATCCATTCTCTATTTTCTGAAATCCATGGTTGAATTCATCACATTGGCTATTTAGATGACTTCATCATATTTTGAGATTATTGTTGATTTATCACGTTAGGATTTATACCTGTAATCGTTTGTTCATGTGATAGAAACTTGATGCCTATATTTTTCTTTAAAAAAATTGCAGCACAATGCATAATATTAGAAGGATTTTCCGCTCGGGAAAGGGCTCGGGTACGGCAGGAGCCTCGGGCTCCACAAAGCCGCCGGGTTCGAAGAAGAGGTGCTCGTAGGAAAATAACTTGAGGGTCGCTATGAGCTGATACTATGAGAGGGTGAGCAACCGCAAGGTTTTGCCCACTAATTGGGTAAACCGTGAGTTCCTCCCCCGTCAAGGTCTTTTAGAGGACTTCGAGCAGATGACTGTGCGAGCTAGCATGGTCAACTTCTCCTACCTCTCCGTCGACACTTACAAGCTCGCCACGTACGAGTTCCTGTCATCATTCCATGATGATCTCGAAGCCCAAGAGCGTAATTGCACTGTAAGTTTTGTACTCAATGGGTAGCTCCACAACCTTTCCTTCTAGGAATTTTGTGATAGTTTTGGATTCTCCCATGAGGGGAGCTTGATATTAATGACAACATGCACACAGAGGCAATGCATTCTCGGGAGAAGATTTCTATCCACATGAACACTGATTATTTGCGCAAGAAGAGCACCACAATTCAGAATCCAACTATTCGTTATTTTCATACCTTCCTAGTAAATTCTATTTTTGGGAAAGGTGATGTCAGGGCAATGGCAGGCGCCGAGATGAGTGTAATTCATATGGCCTTGCATCCAGAGATGGAGCACAAGGTAAACTTAGGTGCTTTGCTCATCCAGCACTTTCACCGCCAAAGGTCGGCTTCCTCTAGGACATTCGTTGTGGTGGGGTGATCACACAGATCGCCTACGCAAATGAATTTGTCCTGCCACAGGAAAGAGTTGTGCCTGGCAGTAAGAGCCTGGATGACATTCATATGGCTAGAACCAAATTCATGGTGTTCTATAGACCCGAATTCTCCCTTCGTGCTTACCATCTTTATTTTGAGACTAATGGTGATCGCCACCAAGTTTTTTCTTCCTTTTGTCCAAGCTTTTGGTTTGCCAGGTAAACAGAGTTGGGTCCTTATTGAGGAGGAGTTCCGACAGGCACTGATCCTCTCAAGAAGGATTGCGTCGCAAGGAGGTCACCCCAACTGGGAAAACGGAACAGCTGACCAACATCAGCAATATCAAGGTGGAGAAGATTGGAATGGTGCAGGCTAGGATGACCACGGTTAACAACACCATCACCAACAATATGCCTCAACCATAGCCAGGATTCAACTATATCTAGAGGGTCGAATTTGACCAGGTGGTGCATCGCATTGACAACATAGAGAACACGTTGTATGATGCGAACGCTAACATGGCCAACCTCACCCAAGACTTCACATATTTCATGACCAACTTTCCAAACCGCTACCAGAACTTCCCATACCAGCAGCCGCCGCCCGATGGTGGCGACCGTTGATTCTAGATAGGCCAAGAGCCTAAGCTTGGGGAGGTTAAACTCCTCCCACCTTTTTGCATTCATATTTTTCTTTCTTCTTTTTATTTATTTTGTTTTAATGCATGTTTACTTTCAGTTTTGCATTTGAGAAAAAGAAAACCCAAAAATATTAGACTAGCCTTTAAATTTATTTGTGCAAATTTCTCTCGGCTCTTGTTGATTTTCTGCAGGATACTCACTTCTAGTGATTGAACTATGGAGACGAACGCAAAGAGTTGGCTCAAGTAGGAGATGAGAAAGCAAGAGGAGGTACCACATTCCTATTTTCCTTCTTCATGTAAGCTTATTCATGAACATTTTATGTCCGTTCGGTTGCACTTGAGTCCGAGTCTGCGCTTAATTCGTTATCTTTTAGGACTTGAGCTCAAAGGTTTTTGTCACCACTTTGGTTAAGACTTTTGACAATTAATATCAGTTTGAAAAATTACCCCTTGGATTAAATTCCAAGCTTTTAAGAATAAGAGAAAGTGTCTATCGACAACTTTGGTGCCATGTTTTTGTCTTAAGGGCTTAATCATAGTAGTACTCAACCCCACATACTGATCGTTGACTCGATGATACTTTCTAAAGAAGAACTGTTTGATAGAACAAACTTTTTATGGTGGGAGAGGGAGATGCCAAAACCTATTTTGACCTGCTGTAAAAAAGGAGAGAAGAAAGAAACAAAAGTTCTATGTTCCAAATACACACATTTAGGATGCCAACAACTCCGCTAGCCTTTGAACGATCTGTTGTATAACCTCGGATTTTGGCTATGAGGTGATGGCATGAGTGGCATACGTGTTGCTGTATGGGAAAAATTATTGGTATTCTCAAAAGGTTGTGTAAGATTTTACAAAAGAAACATTTGTTGATCCTTGAGAAAGGAAGAAAAATTTATCGTCAAAGTATGAGTTGACAATATTCGATACTTTGAAATCTTTGGCATCACCTCACCACCTAAATTGAACAATTAGTGTACTTGAAAGACAAGGAAAAGGAGGTATTTGATAGCCGTGATTATCGATGTGAGTGTTAATGAAAAAGCTCTAAGTTTATACTTCTTTTGACATCTACTTGTGCACCCTTAATTTTGACTCAAGCGACCTCGCTCAAAACATTTTCACTGTCATATTAGCTAGCAAGAGAGGTGCTGAAATAAATTGATTTGCAAGCCTAGCCAAATTTTTAACAATCTCATTTGAGTTATAAGAACTATTAGCTAGCAAGTTACTTACATTTAGGAATTGAACTTAAGTGCAATTGTTCAGATATATTATGCTCATGGTCAAGGTTGCAAGATTTGAGACAATGGAATTTGATACAACCTCGAACTTGTAAGTTTTCATCTTGATTCAATTCTTCGCTATTACTAATTATAGCTTTATCACTCAAGGGCAAGTAACCGCTAAGCTTGGGGATGTTGATAGCTCCAAATTTCATCACTTTTTACTATTGATTTTCCTCATGTTTATTGCTGGAATTCCTTGAATATTAACCCTTTCTACTAATGTTAATGTCGCAATTAGCGAATTCTTCGTTTCTTGTGGTGGTTTTTAGGTAATGAAAATTTATTGAAGATCTAATAGCATTTATGGGCTAACTGCATCCAAAGAAGTAAATACCCAACTGGATCGCCTTTCATTGGAGGCGTTCAGAATGCTTAACGACCAGCGGTATGGTCAGGACATGCCCGTCCCATGCGCCCGTACTACATGCCGACGGCTCCCTTATATCAGTACTAGCAACTTTCATGAAGGGGAGACGACGAGAAGAACAACAGAATAGAAAACACAGCCGCCACAAGCCATCTAGAGGGGGTTATATCAGACCTGGAAGAGGAGAAGAACTTCACCTCGTTCCTCGATGATCTCCAACTCCCAAACTACACACTCCACCATCATTCCATTCATCACTAAGAGAGAGAGATTGGAATTTGTAAGATTAGTGTTCAATACTTTGATCTACTTTTGGTTTGTATTTGATTTGATCTTTGACCGCTACTGTGGTTTGCTACAATAACTTTGAGATGATTCTTACTTGCAATACAATTATATCTTTGATTTGTCTTCCTCTCATGTCTGAGTAAATCCCCATAGGCGTGGGAGATGTAGGAGATTGGTGATATGTGTTGTGCCTCCTTTAAATCCATCCATTTGTGATCACTGTAGTGTTTATTAAATAGTGAGAATGATTATCTATGTTTGCCTAATGTTTGTCATCTAATTTAAGGGCCCAGGTAACATGATCCAAAGATCTCATAGATATGAGCTTGTATGCTAGCAATTCAGCGACCCCCGAGTGACACGGCCGATATCAATGAAGAGCTAGCACTACTCGAGGACAACAAGGAACCATTAAGATTAAAGCCTTGATCCGGTCGCGAGACCTTAATTAATGTGCTGACCATTGCCGAGGTAACGGGCAGATGGATTATTGGGACTAGGGAGAATCGGCCATGAGGAATCCTAGTCGGTATATGGGTTACTTGCCTACTCACTTATAAATAAGAAATATCACTATCACTTATTCCACTTTATCCATTTGGCACATTCACTATCAACATGAACTGTTTCTGTTCGCGCCTAACTTCTCATCTGCAGGATCTTTACACACTTTCCACATCTTTACTTTTATGCAATTTATTTATTTCCTAATCAAGTTTCCTCTATCTTTTACTCACCACTTCCACCGCCAGCTTTTTTAGTCAATTCACTCAAGACCCGTGACACCTTGAGTGTGATAGAAACAACACATAAACAATACTTATCTAGGCTCCTTAATGGGATCGATATAAAAACTAGAATTAATACTTCCACGAAAACATTTTCTGACAAACCTGTGCACTTGCAGGCTATCAGGTGGTAACTATGGTGGCAACAACAGTGGAAACCACCAGAAAGGAGGCAATGGATGCCGATGTCAGCATCCTGAGTGCCAACTCTGTGGCTACTGGGGCCACATTTCCTCTGAATGTCGGAACCGGTTCAGCCCCGAGTTCGTACCTGCCAACAACTAGTGCTCAGGAAACTCCACCTCAACGAGGTCCCACATTTCTCCACCCTAGATCATGTATACCGAGGCTACGGATCATCTGATGAATGAACTTCAACACCTCCATATGCAAGAGTTCTATGGTGGGACGGATCAAGTCAAGTGGCCAATGGTGCCATGCTCATTTATTGCGCACATTGGTCATTCCCTTTTTGCCAGTTCAGAATTAAACTGAATAATATCCTCATGTCCTGCACATTAGCCAGAATCTCCTTCCACTATATTGCCTTGTGTGTGATAATGACATTTTTGTTGAATTTCATCGTCATTTTTTCTGTGTTAAGGAGAAGGTCACCTAGAGAATTCTGCTTCCCGGTAGAAGTCATGGTAGACACTACCCCCATCCCATTTAGTTTCGCATCATCATCGTTGTCTCTTCATGATCTTTATGGTGCCAAGACTACACCGTCTCAATGGCACCAACGTCTAGGTCATCCTACGAATAATGTAGTGCAATCCATTGTTAAAAACCTTGATTTATCTTGTTCTTTAGTTGATACTTCTCTGATTTGTGATGCATCTCAGTGTGCTAAAATTCATCAATTATCCTATACTTGATGGGTTTTGTTGCATAGATTTTTTCTTCCTATGATAGCAACTGCCAAGATCGAATCTAGGTGATACTTGTAACGATTTCAGATGGACTCACCCTTGAAGACTGTTGTGACACCCCTAGGATCAAGGTTAAACAAGTCCTAGACCTTAGCTTGACATAAGATTAACCTAGAGCTCGAAGATATCCAGTGAGAAATCGATAACATAACGGTGAACCCGCGACACAAAAATTATTGCAGCAAGATCAAATAAGCAAAGAACCAAAATATTACTAGTAGAGGTCACTGACCACAAACATCAATCAACGGAAGGAAAATTATGCTATTAAGTATAGAAAACTTAACAAATGGCCTAAGAGGCCGGAAGCATAATGATGATGTCCCAGCCCATAGATTCCAGGCTGCCGGCCGGGAACCCCAAGCTACTCGTCGGTGTCGATGTCGTACCAAACTTGTCTTCAGGGAATACTTAATCTATTACAAAAGTATTAACAAAGCAAGGGTGCGTACATGGTGTACTCCGCAAGACTTACGGTTGGTGGTTTTTTTGTGTAAAGCCATCTTTGTTTATAGAACAAGAGGAAGAAGAAGCTCATCTAATCAGAACATTTTAAAAGGGGATAAGTGAGCGACATCTTCGAAGAATTGATCATCATCTTTGAATCCACCAAATCATCATCCTCATCTCACAACTAGGATCACTCCCTCGTACCCATGAGGAAGCACCCTTAAGCACATATTGATCTGCCAAGTTTTAAGATTAGGTTATGTTTCTCTATGATCTTAGAGTTTGGTCACCAAGCTTCCATAACCATGAACATGGCTTTTCGAAAAGATTTAACCCTTCAGGGGTGTACAACATTACCCACACGTACCAACTAACTCTTAATGCCAAGCTATTAGCCCTCTTCCTTGGAAGGTTGGTAGAGGGTGGTTAGCCATGACCTTTACCTTGCTTTTGCCAAGATCATGAGTCACGCCCTAAGGATGGTTTCGTCGTAACGGGTTAAATCCTGAAGCCAGTCCCTAGAGATGTTAGCAAGGTTGGTTCTCCAGGGGCTCTATCGACCCCAAGCAACCTGGTCCACGCTTCCCTACCTGTTATGATGCACCCCCTTCTCCTCCTCTTTTCAAAATGTTCTTAGTGCATAGGCCCAATGGAAAGCCCGTCATCTATGTGACTCATGGAATCTACTAGGCAAGTTAGTTAGTCGAGGGGTTCCGAAGCCCCGTGTGGCTGTATGCTCGTCTTGGTTCCAAAGGCAAGAAATCGGTTCCTAGTGGTGGAAATCATGGGACTACAAAAACCACATCCCACCATGGCCTCCCATACAAATCTTAGCATGTTTACCTCACCTCACCACTGATCTCATCTCAACATCACATTCTCTTGTCATACTAGGTCTCTGCATTGATACATCAGCCGGATGAACCAGCACTGATAGCTAAGAATGGCTAAGCAAGACATAGATATAAGCTCTAGCAGTGCACACAAGCCAAACCTATTTATGCTAGGAGCAGTGGATCAGGTAATATAAGCTCAAAGGGAGTAATGCAACATATATGATACTCTATCTATCGATAAAAGACTACAGTAGAATCATATGCATCATGTGAAGAGATGAAATACTTTGAAAGCATATGATTGTATCATGGTGGGGCTATGCTTTCCTTTGCCTTTTGATAACTCAAAAGAAGATCTTTGGAAGCCTTATGCTTGACTTGATTACAGCTAGTCAAGTATTGTTTGTCAATCTTCACTAATGTTTATCTCGGTCTTCGATATAAGAGTCAGTATCGGATTCTACTGGGAAGAACCAAACACTAGAAAGAAAGGGAAAACAATCAACACATGGCATTGATGCAATTTTGAAGCAAGAATGTTGATATGACAAGTTAAAATGTGCTGAAATATAACCCTAAACATGCTCATCAATTTAATTAGGGTCGAAACGCCTTTAAGACGGCATTTCCACAAGAATCCCAAATGCTCCTTCAGGGTTGTTATTGTCCTTCTAACGAACTTCTTAATTGAAGTTGGTTAACAATGCATGATTTTGATGCTAAGAGATATATCTCATTTTTCTAAACATTTTGATATATTATTTGTATTTTCCAAATTCAAACCATTTTGAATTGCTTTTAAAGAGAGAGAGAGAGAGGAAATAGCTAGGGTTTAGGGTTTTATTTTGTTTTTATTTGAAGAATTTTTATTTATCAAAACTAGATGATGCTTATGAATGAAAAAACAACTCTAATTGGTAGTTAGCTAAAACTAGGGTGTTACAGCTCTATCCCGCTTATGAGAATCTTGACCCAAGATTCCAAAGGTAGGAAGAGAGAGAAGGAAATAGGGTCACTCTACGGAGAAGAGGGAAATACACTAAACAACACACCGAGTATATCATGGTCAAATCATGAAGGAGTGTTCAAAAACAACTCTAAGGTGACAAACATGAAACACGCAAGGTAACAGAGGAAACAAAAGGAGTTGGTTTTGAGCTGACAGATAACTAGTATTCATAAGGATTGAGATCATGGAGCTTCATAAGGGTTTAAGCTTCTGAAAAAGGGATTACAATAGAGATAACATGAGCATAGACTTTGACATGTGAAACTCTACAAGATGGCTTGAGTAGAGCTTCCTTGGATACGAAGATACAGATAACCAAACTGATGAACTACTTTTGAAACAGAAGGGTCACTCTTTTGTTCAACAAAAGGCCAAGACAAAAGGTTGTTCTAGTGGAGAGGACTCGCAAGAGCCACACATAATATGTAGCAAGAGAAACTTCTGATTACCATAATCATCGTCGCTCTTTGAACATGATTGAGAAAACAGAGGAAACTCTTTATCCATCCAAGTTTATCAAAATCTTTGCCAAAGATCGTGATATTACTTTACACCACCAGATGAATAAGTAACAAGATTCCTGATGACACGAGAAGAAGAAACTTCATTCTTAGAATCTGAATACTTGGCACAACGAAACACTTGCCAACATAAAAGGGTCCGGAGGATCGACCAAGAGACATTTAGCAACTCTAATTTAAATGTTCTCCTTGATGTTCGAGACACCAAACATCAAGTAAAGATCGTACTTTGGATACAAAGGAAACTATAAGCGCAACTCCTATGATAAATCATAGAAGAAGCCTCATGAAGAGTGGTTGTTATTTGTTGCTTCAAGAGGATATGACAATAGGCCTTCCAACTAACCATGCCAACCATTACATCAATCATGTCAAACTTACATAGAAGCCTATGGCAAAACTTTGCAGAACACCAACCATCATATCTGCTTGAGATTCAGATTTGGTTAGGTGAAGAGATACTTCAGACTCAGCATGTCTGAATAGAAAGTGTGCAACATTTACCACAAAGGTAAAGTTACTAGATTCTAAAGACACGTACTACGGTATTAAGATCCAGTAGACCGAGCTAGGTTACTAGTCCCATGTATTAGAAAATTTGCAAAAGACAAATGTATCTGCATGAAGTACTTACAATTGAATACAACTATGTCCTTGGAGGTAACAGAGATAACTCTACTTGAATCCATGGTGACATCTTTTAGCAATGGCCCGTGAATCGGAGAAGTTCAATTCTAACATCTAGAACACATGCTTTGAGACAATCAGAAGAAGGTTCTCAATTTTTTTCCAACATTAATGCCAATTGTTCCATATGAATCCTCTCTAGCATGGAGAAGATAAGGATGTCATCAATAGGCTCAATAACAAACTTATTGAGATACTCCAAGAATATGGTGAAGGGAATACGCCCTGAGAGGCAATAATAAAGTTGTTATTATCATATTCCAAGTATATAATAGATGTTTAGTTTACATGCTATAATTGTATGGATTGGAAACAATAATACATGTGTGTTTAATAAACAAAATAAAGGGTTCCTAGTTATGCCTCTCATATAAACTAGCTCGTTGATTAACATGATGATCAAGTTTTCCTGATCATGGACATTGGATGTTGTTAATAACGAGGTCACAACATTGGTGGAATGTTGTGATGAACATTCATCCAAAGTATAGCAATACGATCAAATTCATTGTGTTTAAATTGATATAACATCATACGAAGTAATTTTAGTCCTTAGACCATAAGATCATGTCAATCAGTAACACCAGAAGAGTAACTTGATAACATCAAATGTCACACCATAACAGGGTGACAATAAAGGTGGGTTCAGATAATCTGAAAGTGTTATGTAGAGGCTCATGGATCTAGAGTGGGATTTGTCCATCCCGATGATAGAGAGATATACTCTGGGCCCTCTTGGTGATATGACATTGATGTAGCTTGCAAGCAAGTGATAAGATCACTAGAATGTTATATAACGGGAATGAGAAAAGAGTACTTGTTGGTAACGAGATCAAATTAGGTATGGGGATACCGATGATCGAATATCGGACATGTAATATATCGCAAGACAAAGGGATATAGTTACAAATGTTAAATGTTCACACGATCACTGGAGTCATTGTTGAATGTGTGGGAGTCAGTACGGATCTCTAGGGCCCGCTGCGGATTATTGATCAGAGAGAGGTCTCGATCATGTCTGCATTATTTGCGAACTGTAGGGTGACACACTTAAGGGATACCGATACCATTTAAGAGAAAATATATTTCAGATAAAGATTATGAAAGCACTGGAATCATTTCGATGGAAACCGAAATGGTTTCGCGTGAAATTGCAGAAACTGGTTCTACATGTGATATTGAAATGTTGTAGGAGGTTATTTGTGAATGTTTGTTAATTAAAGTAATTAACAAAATTCTGAATAAAATAAATAAAAGAGTTTTATTAAATGAGAGTTTGCATTAAATCTGGTGGAAATTTAATGGAGTGAGTGGAATTTTGAGTGGAGGCATATTTATGTGAGTGGGAGCTCCACCCACATGAATGATGGAAGAGGTGGGGGCACTGCCCTGCTCTCCCTATAAAAGGCCCCCTCTCCTCCTCTCATCTCACACCTCCTCGTGAAGGATCTCTCTGCCCCTCTAGAATTATTCATCCATGGTCTCGGATTTGCGAGATACATGTTCCAGGTGGCTTTGTCTGGAAGGAGTTGTTGCTTCTGCTGCATTGCTGGGGCAAGGACATGGAGGTTGTCAGAGGACCAAAAGTTTGTGTGATCATGGATGCACCGCTAAGTTTTGGTGCTAGACTTCCTCGCGATCTTGAGATCAACAAGCGAATGACTACATGATCCACGAGTCCAACCTCGTTACACTTTGTCGCTCTTCAAAGGTATGTTCTCTATGGATGTATATCTACTCGTTGATTTTATCTAGGTAGATTGATCTTGGTGCTTAGTAGTTCACATCATAGGATTTTTTTATTTTCTATGCTATGAACCCAACAGATGGACTCATATGTTACATGTACATGGCAAAAGTATTGGTCAGGCCAAAGAACATGAGGATGTACTCAAGTGAAACTTCACGAGTAATGACATCATCAAGGTAGTCCTTGGAACTGAATTTGGTATGACGATAACCCATATCAAATCAAAGACGGGGGAAGATAATGTATCCACGAAGGAAATACTATCTTTCTTCAGCACAAACATAACTAGACATCCTTCTAAGAAGGAACTAAGTTGGTTAGAACTTTTGTCTTACAACTCTCCAAGTTGTTGTTTAATTTCAACCAACTAGTTCAGGGTATCCAGTATGGATCCTTGGAGAAAGGAGCAGTTCAGAGAACTAACTTTATCAAGAACTTGACTACACGGCCATGTGGTAACATGGTGATACTTCTAGAGAGACATATAGAATATCACGAACCACTGATATGTCACTCAGTTCGAGAGGAACTTGCTTGGTAAGGCAAGCAGACATAGTCTCAGAGCTTCAGCGCAAACCTAACTCTTTGACTGAAGAGAGTGTATAGGAGTAGTGGACTTGGTAGCACAATCATCCTTCGCTTAGTGATAGGGTTAACTAGTCACACTAAGAATGACTAAAATGTCCTTAGAGTTCAAAAAATAATAATTACTAAGAATCTTAGATGGCCACATTATTATGCACACGCATCATCTACAAGCGCAAAAGCTCAGAGGAAGGGTGGGTAAAGATATGTAAAAGCATAACTTCATTAAGAGGGTTATGAAACTCAACATAACCTCTTAGTGTAAAAGGGTGTCATACTCGAAGGCAGAACAGACGGAAACTTATCATGCCTCCTAATATGTAGATTACAACACTTTGACCTGGTCCTAGATACGATGAGGTATTGGAGTTTGTTTCTCCTGACTTCCTGAAATGGTTTGTCTTGACAAACCACAAGAGTATCTTGCATTGGAAGACACCAATGCGCATTACTACTTGGCTACCAAATGGTGGGAAAAAGTCAGAAACAACAAGGGGAGAGGAACATGCTCGGGATAGAATCCCGAGATGTAGATGCATAGATTAACAATCTTTCAAAAATCAATGCAGAGAGAGGAGGATGTGGAAGAGTCATGATTATAGATGTGAGACTCATGAGGAGTACTCTTGTCGTGATCTATTTTGGTTCCATTTAAGAACAGCTTCCA
Source organism: Avena eriantha (assembly GCA_910589775.1). Taxonomy (NCBI): domain Eukaryota; kingdom Viridiplantae; phylum Streptophyta; class Magnoliopsida; order Poales; family Poaceae; genus Avena; species Avena eriantha. The sequence continues at coordinate 319,333,425 of OU342745.1, read as the reverse complement.
AAACTAGTGGTAGGGGAAGTCCTTTATTGCCACTATTCAATAGCGACAATATCCACAAGCTTGAAGGCCAGAATTGTAGTACCAGACATCCCGAGGTAATGCTTAAACATTAGCAATAGGGGTCAATGGAATGGACCTTGGGTTAAATATCAACTTCATGTACAAGATTCACAACACTAGAATCCAGCATAATGCTAGGTCCTTTGCACAACACTTAAACAAAAGTGTGAGCATATATATAAAAAAAGAAGAAGAAAAGAGAGAAGATAAAGAGCGAATGTGCAAAGAGAAAATAGGCATGCACCACTATATTGTAGTAAGACAAAGAGACGTTTTCAGATTTTGAATCCCAAGTGAATATGTTAATCCTAAAACACTTGGGACTACCTCGCTAACTCATTCGGTCGAACCGAATACTTTTACATCATGTTGAGATTCATCTTTTGTGAAATATAGATCCCTAAGGTGTGGAAGCCTTCTAATATTATTCGGATGGTTCGAGTAAGGTACTATTCATGAAATTATTCCTATGTATCGTATATGATAAACACATGCTGCAACTGTCTCATTTATTTTATCGACTCAACTTCATGAATATGAGGATCACATCCATTAAGCTAAACTTGCTCGAGACGGGCAAGAGTCTAAGCTTGGGGAAGTTGATGAGTGCATAATTGCATCATGTTTTATATGATTATTTTCCATTGTAGTTGTAGGATCTTGGTATTTTACGGCGTTCGCGTGCACATTTTATGTCTATTTTCACCAGGATCAGGACAGATGATGGATACAATGGACACAATTCTTGGAGAAGTTGTATTGGGGAGAAAAGGAGTAAAAAAGAATGTAAATCGCTTATTTGAGAAAGATCAGTAACACCAGAAGAAAACCTGAAGCAATTGAGGCGTCCAGAGAGTTTGACGACTAACTATACGGTGCAAATAAATTTCCGGCCGTATAGTTCCCGCCATATAGTTGGCGCCGCCACCGCCTCCTGAAATAGTTTCACCCCGTGCAACTGGATCAGAGAGAAGACATACAGAACAACCAAAAATCGCTGAAACCTCACCTCCAGAAGGCATCTGGAGGGGGAACTCATCCACCGGGGATACATCTTCGCCCTGTGTAGATCTGGGAGGGTAAGGCATCGATCTTCATCATCAACCGCTGCATCACCACCATCTCCATCCATCCCATCTACATCTTGTCTAGATCTTGTCGTAATTTCCGTACTCGTTGTGGATTTATACAAGTACTATTCATCTATGATAGATTCCATTGTTATTGACATGATGTTGATTGCCTCCATGTCTGAGTAGATCTTTAGTTCTTGGGGAGATGGAGAAACCCTAGTATGAGATTGAAATAAGATAAGTCTATTATGATATTCATCATTGTGAACATGTGTTAGATTGTCTTCATCTTGATGTTGGGAGAAGTCTACCTCTCAATATTTACCTCTTATGGGGACTTGATGAGAGAACTACTTGTTGGTAGACGGAGGTGTGTTAGCACTTACAATGACTATAAAGCTGTTGGCACTCCTTACATATCAACTTGGAAACCGAGGAAACTCACGAAACACTATCCATGCCATGGGATTCGTCCTACGGGATTAAGTCCCTTAATAGCACAGTAATTCGATTGATGTCGATTGCTAACTGATGTGGTTATGAGGATGATGTGAGCAGTGGTTGCTACCTATTTGTCCAAATACGGAGTTCCTCCCACACATACACAGTTGAGAATGTTCATGATAATAATATTTACCTTAATTCTTTATAATGCTAGAGGTGTATCCACTACTCCCTGAGAACGCCCTTTTCCCTATTGTAGTTCCATCTCTTTTACATACACGATACTTACTTTATGTGCTCAGTTGTTTAGTTTACTTATTGTTCTCTTATACCAAAACCCCCAAAACACCTTTTTACATAATACTCGCATTTTATCTTGTTACTTAGAACTTTATTTTGTATTTCTATTGTAGTATTTATTTCAAGAGTTATTAGACTTCAAACTCTTGCTACCTGTGAGATCGATATCTTTATTTCAGAACTAGCTACAAACGATCTGTGCACTTGCAGTCATCTCATGCGCCTCCACCGGGCTCATCTTTCTCAGGGTGACTCGTAGCTCTCACTCCCCCTCCGCTAGGTGACACTTTTGCGCCCCTCACCAGGGCAGGGTGCTTGGGAAGGGGAACAGCTGCCGCTATCGGTAATTTATGTCTGCTTTTTGGGTGAATTCATTCGTTCTTTGAGTTTATTTTCTGCCTACGTGCTCGCCGTGTCCCCATGAATCCATCATACGAGCGGGGCTAGGATGGTGCCTATCGCCTGATCGCCCCATCGATACCGGGGACTGAAGGATTGAGCTCTGAACTTGCGGCCTAGCTCCAGCGATAAGTCAACTCACCCGCAGATCCCTGGCGCTGGAGACCCTCATATGGTGTATTGACGGAATGAGGCAACACGGGGAATGCAGCTCGGCCGGGATGCGCCACGTCCTCGACTAGGACCACCGCAACATGTGATACCTACAATCTCCTCCTCGAGAAGATCACAGGCTAGCATGGGCCCTACGGTACTCCCCTCGAGAGGCTTACGGGGTGGCTCATGAGGAACTTCCCTCAAGTGGCCCAAAATCTTCAGGACCTAAAGCGTCGAGCTCTAAACTTACGGCTTGTTCCTCGGCCGCAAGTTATCACCCATGGTTTCTGTTGGCTCGTGAGGCACTCCCCTCCAATGGCCCAAAACTACCAGGACCTAAAGTGTCAAGCTCTGAACTTGTGTCCTGTTCCTCGGCCGCAAGTTACCTCACCCACGATTCCTGGCGCGAAAAGACATCGCGATGACGGCTCGCGAGGCACTATTCCTCCACGGCTCGATCTCTTGAGGGCCTAAAGGGTCGAGATCTAAACTTTTTCCCGTTCCTCGGCCGCAAGTTACCTCACCCACGGTTCCTGGCGCGAAAAGATGTCGCGATGACAGAGGCATTATTCCTCCGCGGATCGAGCTCCCGAGGGCCTAAAGTGTCGAGCTCTAAACTTATGGCCCGTTTCTCGACCACAAGTCACCTCATGCATGGTTCCTAACTAAAATACATGTATGCACAACTCGTCGCAATGGCTCGTGAGGCACTATTCCTCTGCGGACCAAGCTCTCCAGGCCCTAAAGTGTCGAGCTCTGAACTTAGGCCCGTTCCTCGGCCACAAGTCACCTCACCCACGGTTACTGGCCCCCGGAAAACCAAAAATCCTTACACAAACGAGACAAATCTCTTTTCGAGGGGACGACGGGATGGTTCACGAGGCGTCCGCCCCTCTAACCGCCAGGAAACCACAGGACTTAGCAGGCGGAGCTCTGAACTTACCACCCGGCCACAATAGTAAGTCACCTCGCCTACGGCTTCCGACACCTGCAACTCACCGTGAGGGCTCATTACAGGTGCTCCTCGGTGAGCTCAGCCTCCCTCAAGATATCTCCCCGTGAGACCTAGGGGAAGGACAAGACCCTCAATAGGGGCGCGAACGAATACGTGCAACAATTTCCACAAAACAGACACCAAGCCCAAAACACGGCTACCACGCTGGAATACATCGATCGGACTACAGTCGAAAAGGCCCCTCAGGACAATGGATCTATAGTGTTGTCTCCCAAAGATGGCTCGTCACTCCCCCGACACCAGGTGAGCCAGGCGGGGAATCTCCATCTTTGTCGAGGGAGGACGCAACAGCCTCAGAGCCCTCACCCTCTTCGATCAACGTGAAGATCGTGTGGAATTCGTCAACACGTTCCTCCATGAGCTAGTTGAACCGCGCGATCTCACCAGGCGAGGTCCTTTTAGGGTGCGTCACCTTCTCCAGGAGCACCCTCTAGGGGAAGTTGGCGTCATACTGGTAGAGGACAAAGAGAGAGCATGGGTCGCCAAGACCCGCCTCATATTGCGGCACTCGTCCAGGTGGTATCCGTGGTAAAGCTCGGCCTTCCCCTTCAGTGCCACCGTGATCCGGTTGAAGAGTGCCAGGAAGGTGCCATCCGTGTTGGCATTGTCAAGGGAGCAGGTGTAGAAATCAGTTACCTCGAAGTCCTGCAGGGTGGTGGCCACGCGCTTGGCGAGCACCCGGTACATATTGCACCTCTCCTTCTCTAGCACCTGGAGGTCCCACTCCACCTTGTCATGGAGATTCTAGCACACTTCTGGAGCTCTTGGTGAGTGGCTTGCAGCTCTTTCAAGGCACCCAGCTCGGTGTGGGCTTGGGCTACGAATTCCTCCGCCTTGCGGAAGGAGGCCTTCAGCTCTTCCCTCTTCTCCAGGAAGTGCTCCTCCTAGGTCTTGGCTTTCTCTTACCACCTTGTTGTCCTTTTTCATCTGCTCTTGCTCCTCGACAACCTTGGCGTAGCAGCGACGGATGCGCTCATCGGTGTTCGCACTATGGCGGTTGACATCGAGCATACGCTCCTCGGGCTTCTGTTGAGCCGTCCCCAGATGGACCTCAAGCACCTCTAGACGGATCCTCTCCAGCTGAGCTTCATCCTCGTGAAGTCGGACTTCCTCTTCACGAAGGGCCACGCCCTACTCTCTCTGAGTGACTCTCTGGTGATCCTCTTCGACCTCCCGTTTGGAGAAAGCAAGTGCACGGTTGTGCACAAAGGGATCGTCGCCTGACGCGCGTCATTCACTTTAAATAATCTTCCGGATTTTCTGCTCTATTAGCAGAGCGTTTGGAGGCCAAGGCTCAAGAGGCTGTTCCGGGTCGCACTCATCCGCCCACCTGGGACCTATCGAGGGGAGGGAAGTGGAAGTCATGAGCAACGCGGGCCAAGCCCCGGGGTAGGCCTCAGGAGGCGGGACGCGAACCCTGGCCAACCTGGAAGTCCCCGTAGCCCCCTGAGGCGACTTCGTGAGGACCTGACCGCCCCCGGAGCTCGTGGCCTCGCCACGGGCTCTCCGCTGTTCCTAGGCCTGGTTGAGAGCGGTCCGCTCTAGGTGAAGGCGATGCCACACCCTGGCCAGATGATGCTCCTCCATAGTGATATTGGCAAGGAACCTGTCAAGCCCGGTGCGGGTGGTCGCAATGATGCCCTATAGACGCCCCGACCAGCCCAAGGAGCCGCTCTCGGGTGGTAGCAAGGCCAACATGCTTGGCCCCACCACATCGGGAGCTTGGGGGCCTGCCCCCGGCAGGCTCTCCCCGGTCATCGTGGGCTGGCGACGGAGTCGTGACTTGCGCTCCCATAGGGTCATCGAGAAGAAGGGCATCGCTGCCTCCTGCGACCACCTTAGAGTCAAGCAGGCCCTCGTCAGCCAGGCTGTCCTCACCACGGCCCACTCCTGGGAAGACGGGGAGGAGGTACCAGGGTGTGCTCCTAGCCTGAGGGAGGCATGACTGCCCACAGCACGCACCGCTGCTCCTCCCAAATTGGGTCTCGCTGCCTTCGCCTCCCTCTTTTTCTCGCACCTGCACCGATAGAGCAAGATGACGAAACAGGGAAATGAGCAAGGGAAAAGGGGAAGCTTCACAAGGGTGTCTTACCTCTTTGCTTCTCCTCCCACCAAGGACCAATTAGCTCTCCTCACTCTGGGAGGAAGAAAGGCGCTACCACCGCCCCACCTAAGGCGCTTCTCGGCCGCCCGCGCTAGCACCGGTGCGGCTGACGCCTCTGGCTTGGCCTGTTTCCCGCGGACGGCTCCTCTGGAAGGGTAATCAGCCTCAACACGGGGGAGGTTCTCGACATCCTCCTCTGAAGATGACACACTATTGATCATCCTCCCATGCCATGCACACCGGGAGGGTTCGAGGGTGTTTCTTGGCCCTTCATCCTTGTCATCCAACTCGACTAAGGGGCACACCCCCTTGCGTCGAAAGTGGGAAGACCTCCACGGGTGGCGCTCACGTCGCCTCCTGAATACAGGGGACGCGCGCCCAGGGGAAGCTCTATTGCTGCGTCTGCACCAAGAAGCAACAACATGAGGGCGGACACGGTATCATCTGTGTGGCGCCCCTCAGAGAGCCTAACTACATCGCGGTCAGGCAACATGGTCCACACGAGCTTCTTGTGCTCTTGAAGAGGGGTAATCTGTTGCCACAAGAACTCCCTCACCACCATCACGCTAGAAAAGCCCTTGCTCCTTAGGTACGCCACGCGCCTCGCGAGGGGCCTGGGATTCATGCAGGTAGCCGCCTCACGAGCCTAGCCTAGATTCTCCACCGCCGCCCCTACGTGAGCACGAAACGGAGGCCAGGCCCGGCCGACGTCCACTAGGACCCAGTTGCAGCGGAATTTCGATGCCGTGCCAAGGATGGATATAGGCAGGAAGTCTCCCTCCTCCCTGGCAAAGAATTCGACACCACTAAGAATGTCCCTTGGCGCGAGGACATGGAGGCTGTAAAAGTGCTGGAACAATGCCAAGGATGGCGCCACCCCGACAAAGGCCTCACACCAAAACGCGAAGGCGACCAGGAGGGTCACGCTTTGCGGGTGGAGATGGAGGAGTTGGATGCAGTAATGGTCCAAGATAGCCATGAGAAAGGGGGAAATGGTGGGATGAGGTCGGCGGTGACGGAGTCGGTGAAAACGAGGGCCACTTTGGCGAGGCACCGACTCTCCCAGTGTCGGCGCACCACACCCGTGAGGCGCCCCACTCGTTTGAGTCGGAGGCTATCAGCTTGCGGACCTTCTCCAACCCTACCTCGTTGAGGATCGTCGCTGGCGGCAGGGCCCCCACGATCGACGGAGGAAAGCTCGACACAACGGAAGTACCATGCGCTCTCTTGAGTGCCATCGCGGGCGTTGCGGAAGGGGAAGGAGCGGCATTGCGTGGAGCTCTAGAAGATTGGTGGCGGAGGAGGACGGAAGCTGGTGAGTCCATATGATTTGGGGTTTTGCGAGCGGCTCGACCTCCAAGGATAAGTAGTGGAAGCGATGGTTCCCGCACCTGGCGTGCGCCACATCCTGCGCAGGCACGTGGAAGCCGCGTGCGGTGACTTCGGGGATCATGCTGCGACGCTACCGCTCGTGGGCCCGGCTCTAGTTGGTCCCTTGACTTCCTTGCCCCTTCGTCAGTGGCATGCAAGCCAAGCGACCGGGGGCTACTATCGGACTATTATTACCAGGGGTACCCCGTCTCGTCGAGTCGCCAGGCCAGCCCGAGGCGCCCTCTTGAGGGCTCGCAAGGAGAACGAGCCTCCGTAGGGGTAACCGAGGCCCGGATCGTCTACAAGTGATTGAGTCAACCTGGACCGAGAGTCGAAGCCTCTTAGCAAAGCCTCGGGAGGGGAAGTCACCTTGTCCAAGCGCGTCTAGCCGGACGATGCGCCAATGGTCGGTCCAAGCGGCGGCTAGCCCATCCGTGGAAAGCATAGCATGAAGGGGTGGAAGGATGACGCGAGGCAAGGACAACATTTGACATAGCCGTTTCCATGCAAGAAGACCAAGGTGACGGCGTAAAGCGAAAGGACCGCCGACCACCCCCTGACACAGCAGCTGGCTGGTGGCCGCAAGAAACAACACAAGTTTGAATCCTTTGACGGGAATATGGAAGCCCTTCCTACCCATAGATGGAGGGAAGAGGCCTAGCGCCGCTGTATATAAGGAGCCCTTCTCCTACCTTGCAAAGGATCGATCCCTGAGATCTAAAACCCTAGACTTTCATCCTCCATTGTAACCTCGCAAGGCACGCGAGCAATACAACAAAGCAGGAGTAGGGGCTTTACCTCCTCACGAGGGTCCTGAACCTAGATAAAAAAAACCCGGTGTCAACTCTCTATCGTGCGTTCGCTCCGCCGTCGCCGCCGTCGCTGCGCTCCTTCGGAACCGCGTGTTCATCCCCCTAACGAACCAAGGGATCATTTGATTCTAGTTCCTTTACGGGACAAATCTCTGACATACTTCATTATAAACATGAAGAATCCAACATATGTATCGAAAAAAGTACCAGCCTCTGAACGTGCCCGACAGCGTGTTCAGAGGATAGTGTTATTTTTTTTTATGCAAGTTAGCAGACGTGTGATTGTGTTAATTTGTCTGTCAAATGTACACGGTTATTTGTCCAGTTTAGTGCTTATAGCCGCGCCCTGGAAGTCGTAGGGAGAAGTCTAGTCTATATATTATAACCTAATATATTCATCATTTTATATTTGTTTCAGTACTTTTCAATCTGCTACACAAGGAGGTACCTTCTAGACTTTGGCATTGAAGAAGAAGAATAACTACCGATGGACACATGGTGCCTCACTTCATCGAGGCCCATATGTATGTTTCGCTAAAGAAGGACAAGACTAGGGATAACTACCTTAATGACTGGCTAGGCTGATGTTGGAAAATCCTTTAAGCTTAAGGAGGAAACAATCTGCATCTTCAACTTTATCATTACAAATGATGCCGTTTGCGTAGTTATAACCCCCTCCTCTAATGTGCATGGGTTCATGTGTTAAGATGCCTACTTTTTGTCTAAGTTAACTTTGTAGTTTATTCATGGAAACTGATGTGATAGATGTACCGTATTCTTATATTTTCCAATAGTTGGTAAATAGGGCTTTGATAGTAATAAATTTTCTTTTAATTAATTCATGGTGCGATAATTTTGGTGTTTGGTAAATATAGTTTTGTTAGCAATAAGTTCCACGCAGTTTTGGTACACACATGTGGGCGTAGTCAGTACATCGAACACGGTTGTTCCTAAAAAAACTGTGTGTTAGACAATCACAAACGGTTGTCCTCACATAGGTGTGTGCAACTTTTCTAAATAATGATTCCATAGAGGAGAAGTATGTGCGATTGTAAAGCCCATTAGGATCCATTTAGTGAAACCCTACATTTATAAAAGAGACCATACATAGATAATACGACCGCACGCACCACCACAGCCGCCACGTCCTATTTTGTGCTTATCTGCATCCAGAGAAGCGCAGCTGGTTGGGCCTATATCGGCGAGGCGCTGCATTAGTATTCTCTAGAAGTTCTTCGGCGAGATGTTCATCCACATCACCGAGGCGCCGCATCTGCATTGGCATGTCCTCTTTATCCGCGCGGCATGGGATGGCGGCCGACCTCCCGACCTATTACGCACGGTGGAAGGTGTCTACGACACCACGGCTGTTCCATATGAAAGGTTGTGAAAGCTTTCACATGCACTAGCTAGTCCATTCTAATATATTCAAATGTGAATTCGTTAATTACTTTATTTTTACTGTGGTTGTGTACTATACGAATGCACTATGCCGCGAGACCTTCTATTGCCCTTTTTTAATCCATTCAAATGCACGGTAATTTTTTTAATTAATTTGTTGTTAGTGTGGCTGTAAGTCTAGCTGTGTACTATATAGATCTAGATTTGCATTGCCGACCTTGTGTTGGTGTTTTTTCAAATGCAGGTAATTACTTTGTTGTTAGTGTGATTGTTTATAACCATCTATATTGATATGTTTTCATTCTATACTTGCATAATAGGGTTCTGATTTTGGTAACACTGCATAAGAAGAAGAAAGTGAGATAAGGTGTTCGACGTCGTGCACGCCTCGTGCCTTCTCAAAGAAAAAGCCGACACAATAGTGAATTCAACGGTTAAGTGGTTAATTATATGAATTTTATTTTATTTAGTTTAGTTCTTCTAAGTTTATGCATGTTCATTGCATATTTTTTACTAAACAAAAACCTTCATATATAAGAGAGCCAAAGATATAACGCGTGTCGTCTACTCTTTCATGAAGATGTAGATGCCGCCTTGTGGAGAGAGATTTTCACCTTCCTTCAAGGTTTATCCTCAGCATAGAGTCAAAGCCGTAATCAAGTAGATATCATCTTTTGATCGGTGTATCATTCTCATTTGTATAGCTACCCGATGAAGTTATGTCGCAAATGTTTATAAACAAATGATATATCCGATGTGCAATCAAATAAAATTGAGATTTGGTATTGTATTTGTATAAATATACCACTAGCATCCTGGGTATGCACTAGTGCAGTAAAAGCATTTGCAGTATCTGGACTAACTATGCTGCTGGATCTAAAATATTATTTGCAAATTGAGATGAGCACATATAATGAAGGAGTACAAATCGTTTGAAATCATAAAAAAACGCAGACGATTATAAGGAATAGCTGTTTGCCAAGTCTCGAAAAGTCTTGAAAACGGTTGGACACACGAAATCTTTTGCGGTTTTGTACACTGTTCGGGAGACTACGTACGCGCGCGTAGTAGAAGCGTATCACACTCCATCGGGTAGCGACGGTTCGTTTCACCTTATGTGAAGAGCTATTTCTACGTAGTAGAGTGTCAGTGTACCGGCAATTACTGGTATTAACCTAATCATGATGAACATGCAGTGGCGACAAATAATACTTTATTTTTAATGTTCATGGATGGAGTGCATGGAAACAAAAGCATGTACAGCCTTACAGGTATGCATGCATGCCGATCGGTCTGCACTTCTGCCCACAATGGCTTGTGAAAGGAGCGCTGAAAAGGTGCGTACGCAGCCCTGCACTCAAGACTAGTTGTCGTTGACATGAACTGCGACTGCTCGTTGTTTCTTTCTGAAGTATACCTATCACTTTATCTATCGTAGACTCCTAGTCTTTAAAAAATAAAACCTTCGGAGTACTACTACTACACTAACTTTACATATTAGCAGTGCTAGTTGGTGAATACAAATCGGGTCCGAAGTCCAAATCAAAATCTTATTTTGTGAAAAAATATTCCCTCCATCCAAAATAAGTGACACGGATTGTCTAAATTCGCATGTATCCAAAACACTTATTTTAATTTTAGAACAGAGGGACTACTAGCTACAAAAATACCGACTCACCCTCCTGCAGAGAGGGTGTGTATTTTTTTGAGGGATAGAGTCGGAGAGGCTGTATATGCAACCCACATGACATGATCTCATTACTGAACTCGGTCGCGTCAGGTCAAGTAAACAAAAGCAAACTTATTTTTTGCGAATGCCAAACAAAAGCAAACTTGACACAAACGGTAGCCAAGTGTAGTTTCCGTGGTATATATTAATATTCCTTTCTCAGTGTCACTATTGGTATTAGGCTGAAAACGGATAGCCAAAACGTTGTGAATGTTCTCTCCCGGCCCCTTTATCCCTTCTCTCTTCTCCCTTCTCAACTCTTCGCCAGCACTTAATAGTATAGAATACAATGTCGCTTCCCATATTCTGACAGGTTTAGCGTACATCATAGCGTGTGTCTGAAATTACTCCTCAACCACTGGCGGGCAGGCTACTAGTCTAGGAAGTCACCATCAGTGTCGTTGAATTGTCGACGTGTACACCACGAGGGGTACCTCACAGCGAAATGAGGTAGGAGGTGTAAGCTGTAAGGCATGTGGATATCTGGAACTGCAAAGCACACAAGTTACTCAGGTTTAAAGCACACAATGGTGACGGAACTCTACTCCTCCTATAAATCATTATAAGATCATCAAGTGCAGATGTTACATAGATTGTTGTGTTTTGCTCTAGGGCTCCCGTACACCGGCTTATATCGGTGTCCGGACCTAGAGCTTACAGAGGAATCCGACTACAGTTGTGGAGTCCTAGACTAAGATGACAAGAATATCATGTCTTGTACTTCAAGGCTTATAGTCTTTTGGGCTTCAAGGCGGTAATATTCCTTGGCCTCCCCGTATCCGGCCAACCCTCCGCCTTGTCATCATTATCTACTGGGGCACCCAATATGCCAATCGGCTATATCACCAATGGGCAACCCTGTCTTGCTGGAATAAGTCCACGTCATGGGTACAGCTATTTAGTATATCCCCAACAATCCGCTAGCAGGTTTTCGAAGTAAGAATGACAATATCTAGAGTGTCCGACTCTTTTCGGTTTGTTCCAGTAGCTCGTGAGCTGGTACAAAATATGTTTCAGACATTTTGGTCCAAATATCTAGGTATATACTCACCGTTCCAATTTAATTGCTAGTCGGTGTTCTTAGACCCTAGAGGTTTCGTGCAAACCTTCGGTATGTTATAGAGCACCAGCTTCATGCTAAGCAATTCTTGTCCTCTTAGAAGCAATAAATAAAATAGGAATATGAGATATTTTTCAAAATGGGTTAGACCCTGGCCTCTGCATCCTTGGATGCACACAACCCTTTACTACGAAGTATCAAGTGCGTACTTAATAGGAATATGAGATAAATGGCCGACACCAAGTTATATGTCCTAATAAGAAAAAATGCATTTCAAATAAGTTCCTAGATACAATTATTTCAACTTAGTGACAAAGATTCAAACTACAAGTTACAAAGGAATGAAGAATAAACTACCACATTTCTTGGTTATGTTGATGCCTTTGCAACAAAGGGCAGAAGACATTAAAATTGTCCCAAGACCCTCTTGCGGATCCCCCTAGAGTCGCTTCTTCATATTGCCTCACATCATCTTGTTGAGAGAAGGTTGTAGACAAGAAGGAAGATTCAATCCTCATAGCATATATTCAACACCACATCTCCAAATTTTCCATCTCTTGAATTTATTTTGATGATTTCCTATACAATCTTAACAAGGTTTTGGAGAAGTGTGTGAGGATACTAATCATGTCCCGAACTAGGAGAAGTGTCATCCCGAAGGTATGGTCACAAAGTCTCTGGTAAAGGCATAGAGGTAGATAAATCAAAAATAAAATCCATGGAGAGGTTGCCGGCTCCATGAGATGTGAAAGGAATAAGAAGCATACTTGGCTAAGCAGGGTTTAGTAAATGAAAAATTAAAGATTTTTCAAAATCTTCCAAACTGTTAACTATCCTCTTGGATAAGAATGTTCCCTTTCACTTTTATGATGACTGTGTAGCAACTTTTGACTACCTAAAGAAAGCACTAATCACGAAACCCATCATCCAACCGCTAAATGGGAGGAACCTTTTGAGATAATATGTGATGCTAGTGATTACGCTATTGGTGTTGTTCTTGGATGTTGGACGGTCAGAATTTAAGTGTGCCTTTAGGGAGGGTAATTTTTAGCACTAGTCTGTACCGCTACTAATAAGAAGTTTCTAGCATGGCAAACGAGTCACATGGTGGTTCGGCTAACAAAGAACTAGTTTTTTTCCTATCCATGGCCTTTTACCTCAGCCCGAGAGTCGCTCCATTGCCACAATGTCCTTCGCTGTCATCATCGCATCTTGTGCCACCTCACTATCGCCAAGTGTGGGATCAATCCTTAAACCTAACCGACCTTCAGAGAGAAACATAGACCGAAGAGGGGCCTCGGTCTGATAGTCCCTCAATCCAATTCGATCTATCATGTCGATGTCGTTTGGATGATCATTTCACCAGTTATAACGAGAAGGGCTACAATGTGGACACATAGTGCGCACCGCCTCCATGTCAGGTTGCTACTCGGACACCCGCATATTATGAGAGCGCATGCTATTGTCTCACATATATGCATCAAAATTAACCATGGGTGCAATGCATCATACGATTTCCATGTCCTCAAGGAGTGCCTACTTGTGATTATGTACTCTTTCGCATATGGGCATGCTTCCTATTCTTTCTAATTATCATGGATTGGAATAATGCAATGATGTCTTGCTTAACTGTGACACAGGAACATGCATGAAGCATACTATATGCAAAGAGCTCAAAAGAAAGGTGCCGCTGGGTACAGTACAGGTCACACTGCTCGAGAGTTGCAACCATGTACTGTTTGCTACACAAGTTACACATCACAAGAGACACGAACCGCAGCTGGGGCGCACAGCACCTGCCATAGTCCAAAGGCATCCCATGCATGCCACCCATCAAGAAGGCTAGTCGTCAGGGACGTATATAGTCGCATGAACGGTCGCGCACAACCGCACAGCACAGGGCACAGCGCCAAATACCGTACCCGGCCGGCATTATTAACCTCACACAGTGAGAGCCAGGCCAGGAGCCACAGAGGAAAGCATCTGGCCTGGCCGCCATAAGCCCATGCACAAGCGCTCATCATTCTCACATGCAAAGTATACGGACTGCCAGTGCCAGCCGGGGAGAACTGCCTCCTCCATCTTTCAATGCAAACACACAGCTTATTCTACTACTGCGTTTATATGCATGGCCTGGTACATATATACACCAGTCAACCAGAAATAAATATCAGCTCAATAAGTTCAAAAGGTGCGAAAATATTGCCCAGATTCCGCTGAAGTGCTATTATATTTGTACATCTCCTGAGTGAGCACGCAGCCGGAACAATGCCCAACAAGCACATGCATGCACTCATGCATGTACTGCTGAGGCGGAGTAAGTTCAAAATCTAACCCCATAACGTGCAAGCCAATCAATTTTTATGCCAGTCCTTTAAATAATCTAGAAGTTTTAGAGTCTTCAACGTACTACAAAACTTCAACCATTATTTTCGAACAAACATGAACTCCGATAGAAATTATAAGTTGTGATATCACCGAAATACTTCCCCTTAAAAAATCAATTGATGTTACAGTTTCTCCTAACAAATGGAAGTATTGAAGTATTTGTAGTATATATAACGAGTCAAGTAATAAATTCTTGCCTACACATTTGATTTGGATATAACGATATGTATTGATCGATAACAGTAATGGGTTAGATATTCAGTTGATCTTTCGACACTGGCAAACTACACTAGGATCATAGAAACATTCTTGTTTTTACCTTTATGTATTGAGTTTCTTTTCTTCCATCTATTTTCATGTCGGTAATGCTACACACCGGAGAACAGGCTTAATAAATAAATCGAACCTGGTGCATGATGTGTTTCTTTTCTTATTAATTCCCTCGCGCTATATACACGGGCTCTACAAATATACTAACTACACCAACTACATATGTATATGACTGCATATACAAATAGAATAGTGTGAGACGTGAATAATTTAGTGTAGACCCTAAATTTATTAAGTAGTTAGGACAAAACAATTTTGAACTACATGAGAGAAGTAATTATTTCTTATATTGATTTACCAACACGGATAATCCATCGCTGATGCACAAAGGGCTCTTCCTTGGAATTTTTGTTTTTACCCGTCACACCTGAAGTTCAACCTTAGTTTACATTTCCACATACATAGAAAACACATATAGATGTACTCATATTTTTCCAGTACATTTTATATATACAGATCATTGCTTAATATAGTTATTATGTTAGTTATCAATGTTCAAATATGGTATGTATCCAAGTTTTATTAGGTATACGTACTTAAGTCCTCAACAAATTTTAACACAAACAATTGTCCATTAAACATAAACTTATCAAATCGCAACACACAAAGGGTAAAACGACCATGGAACTAAATATATGCGTGCACCAGTTAAGCCCTAATATTGCGACATACATTATCTACTATATGCTTTAGTGTAAAATGGAGCATGAAAATGATATATAACGTACCAGAATATTCCTGATGCATGCCTCAATTGCCTTAATTGTATGTAAGCTATGCAAAACTCAAATTTGATTAAATGCTTTTAAATTATACATGGGTATGATACACTTAATTGTTTTTCAATAATAAAACAAGTACAATGCCTCGCTGCTTTACCCAAACCCACTACTGTACTAAATGATACTTACTCACAAAAGTTCTCGCATGTAAAATATAGGAGAAGGAACTGATACTTTTACAATGTATCTTGATGCATTGTATTTCATATCAAGATAATCAGTTCATTTCCCTTACCCAAGGAAACACTGTGTGAGAGGTGTTTGGCGTTTTTACCTTGTGATCGGGCTTATTAACTTGGCGGCTTCCACTGGAATTAATTATGTTAATTATGTACTTGATTGCCACAACAGATGGATATCTTAACACTACCAAGCAGATACGGACAGAAATAGAGCACATGTGTTGTCATTTCACCTTTTGTCATAAGCAAGTCTAATCTGGGTGATTGGCTAAAGGTAAGGAGCACAAATATTGTGTAGGATTTCAAGTAAATGGTGAAGTCTATATGTGGCAGAGCGGCATTAAATTAGGCAAGTACATAACCTATTACTTGTTAACTTAATTAGTACTGGTAGTGCATTGCTAATAAGATTGAGTGAAATGAAAACAGCCTTTTGTTTACAGAGATGGAGGGAGGGCATATATAGAGTTATACACCGAGCTAGGGAATGAAATGGATAAGTGTATTGCATGTCAAGTAACAAGAAACTGTTGCAGGTTAAATCAATATCAGCCTACATACAGTACTACTATATAGTAATCCTTATTTTCATTCAAGAGAAGCAGCAATATGTCTTTGTTATTAAGTCATAATTAGCTGGGCGGCGGATTAATTCTATCAGTTTCGGGGCTTCTTTTTGGCTCAAAAGAACATATATA